>SEMN01000004.1:3745000-4273965 GCA_005408345.1 Macquaria australasica | reverse complement strand
CTCTGGGCTTTTTTGCTCTCTTTACTTACACAAGAACAGGATCATTACATGACAGACATGCCATATATTGTTGCATGTGCATGTGAGCTGTACTAAACATATTTTAGGGACATTTTATGCAAAAAAACGTTTTATGCTATTTAAAATTGTTTGAGATTTGTATGTCCACAGGTTTTAAACACATGGCATATATATATATATATATATATATATATATATATGAGAAAGAGTATATGAGCATATATATATATATGAAAGAGAAAGAGAGAAAGAGAGTATATATATATATATATATGGGGAGTATGGATTACATATGAGACAGGAGTATATATATATATATACATACATATATATACATATATATATATATATACATACATATATATATATATATATACATATATATATATATACACACATATATACATATATATATATACACACATATATACATATATATATACACACACACATACATATATATACATACATACATATACATATATATGTATATAATATAAAAACCATGTTTAAGCGACACTCTGAGCTTGAATTTCACAAAACAGAGTGAGTTACACTGTGGGCTATAACTTGAGCCCTATTTTTTTTTTTTACATTTTGGTAAACTGGCACCATTACAAGTATGCTGAATTAGCTATTAGCAGTTCCTGTTTGCCATGTACCCATAGATGTACACACAACTATCACTAGCTTACTTTAATACTGAAGAAAACTATAAAACATGATGATTCTCAGGCAAGTTCTGGAGTTGGGGAGCGTCTCTTTTGGGTGATTTCCAAGCAGATTTATGGACGTGTATTAGCGAAGGACATCAGAGATCATGAAGTGGAAGTGACACTGAATGTCTGTGTGTTCGGAGTTATAACTGAGTGGGAGTGTGAATTTTTGAACATTACCAATGTAATTCCAATAAGCTTTGGTGATTGCTAGGTGCATCGTTTATTCTGCCAGCCTACAATCAGGTTCCCCTTTATATCTGAAATTAATCTGGCTGCTAACAGAAACCGAGGAGCTGACTGATGATGAAAACTGGTTCCAGTACCTGCTGAATGTCTGGTACTGGCAGAAGCTTCTCCAGTCTGGACAGGAAATCCAGCATTAGCACCTGTAGAGCGCTGTCATATTCAGGCCCAAAGTCCGTAGGAAAAACATCCTGGAACAGAAAATAACCGTTTATAGTTTAAAGCTCAAGTACCCCACAAACACTGCATATTATACATTCTGTTGCAGTCAAGCTTCACTAATACAAAGATAAATAAATAAACATAACATAAATTCAAAGACACAAATCACAAACCTGGAAAAACTTTTCCTTCTCGTCAGCGTCTTTCAAAAGCAGCTCAACCTGATCCACAAAGTTTGATTCTGGAAACTCGACCTCTGCGAAACAGGGCTGGAACAGAAATATGCACAGGTGTAATTTAAGCAGAGAAAAATAATTTGATGGAAAACATGACCATGCTGCCGACCTACATATCACGTTTGAAGAAGCTAACCTGTGCCGCCCAGGTGGATACGAGGGCCTTGATCCGCTCCAGGTGCATCTCGATGGTTTCTGTATCCGTTATCTGCTCGGCGCGACACATTTCAAGAACCACCTGCAACAAATGGTTTCACATCAGGGTAAATACAACTGACAGGACAGCACCTGGACATGTTATTCACGAAGAGCAGACTCACAAGATTCAGCACTGGAAAATAAAAAATCTTCAATAACTGTTTTCAGATGAGACATACAATATTAAACCCCTTCATCAGCTGCACCCTTACAGTCTGCCAGGCAATAATTTAGCTTTTTACTGTTTAGATGTTGTGAATTTGGAGGTGAAGTTGGTATGATTATACCCATTACCAACTGAGTCAAGGGGGCTGTTAGAATGCACAACAATGGGTTTCTCCACTTTTTTTTGACAGCTGAGCATCTGCGAGAGAGAAACCAAACTGCTGCTGTCGTCATTTTACGCACTGTGTGTCACACTCAACAATCTTACCCGCGCTCGGAGTCCCAGGAGGAGTTGAGCCTTCTGATCTGCATTCAAAAGTTCAGGCACAATCTCTGAAACTGTGCTGATGAACTCCTCCACCATCCCATAGTCCTGCACACTTCCCCTCTGGACCACCTGCCACATGGCTGCAGACACCAGGCGCAGAGGAGGTATGAAGAGGCGAAGAGACGGCAGCAGGAGAGGCGACCCTGGAAAATATTTATACAAGACTTAAATTATCACTTTGAAATATGTCTGAAGTTAAAAGTGGCCTTTTATTTAAAATCTAATAAATATCACTTAAATTACTGTCCATTGCAGTGCAGGGCATCTATCACCATTTTATTTACCAAAATGATTCATGAAACAAATCAGCAGGTTAGCGAAAATTATCGTTATGTTAATTATTGTGTGGTGAATAAAAAAAAAAAAAAAACACATTTATTTAGGAATATCAACCATTTCATCTCAATATCAATTGATATGACTGATTTTGACATTGTTCCTCATTTCCATCATATTTCCAAACAAAACTATTCATAAAAAATATTTACTCAATTATTAGATTCAGTTTTATTGTCACTGCACAGAGAGTACAGGTACTGAGGTAACAAAATGCAGTTTAGCATCTAACCAGAAGTGCAGAAAGCATTAAAGTGCAGAGTAAGTACATATGTATAGAGTTATACATAAATAAACAGTAAGGCGTAGATATGAATACGCTAATATATATACAATAATAATAATGAACAGTGAGGTACAAATATAAAATATATAGTGCAGGTGGGTTTGTGGCCCTGGTACACTAGCTTCACTCCCACCTCCTCCAAGCTGGCCCTAGATGCCTTCATGGACTGGCAACTGTGTCGTAATTACGACTCACCGCACATGAGCGCTCCAACAAAGTGGTAAACATGGCTGCGGCAGTCGTGACTTTCTATGCCAACACTACCCCAAGTTCGTGAAATTGTAAGGACGGTGCACTTTTTTTTTTTTTTGATGTGACATTACTGCGTGTGTCGGTATTTACGCTTGCTCGACTTCCAGGCGTTAGCCGTCTTGTTATCTTTGTTTTTAGCCACTCGCTATGCAGCTTTAGCTCGTCGAAGCCCACGAAGGCAGCGCCTGTCAACCGTTACTGGGCCGATCTTCAGCCGCCAACTAACGCCAGCCTTTGTCGACAGTTAGTTGCCACTGTCTGTTAAAGTTAAAGCGTCTCTGTTATGGTGAAATAACAGTGTGGATTGGCTATTACTTCGCGTAGCTGACGTGAAGTTCCTCCCGATAACTACAGCCCGCTGGCGCTGTAACGTAGCACAAAGCCACCGCCATCTCAGAGCGGGGTACGCCATGTTCAGAATCGGGCGCACACAATGCGAAAGAAAACCCGCTAACTCGCGGTGCGCGACGCGTGTCTGGGTTCTCGTGGGCTTACCGTTTTCGACGCGGCACGGGCTCTCCATTTTATCTCGGAAAATATCCAACCGGGCGAGCAAATCAACCGGGGGGTTGTTGTGAGTCGACGTCCGCCCGACCCTGCGGTGCAAGTTGGCGGGGAGGAAGGGCGGCTCGATGCTCTGTTTTGAGTGCGCATGCGTAGTCAGTGACATACGTTTCACTGGTTCCATTCAGTGGCCGCGGGCTGTTACGGTTAATGTCCATTCGTACTACATGTTAAGACACATATTCTGTTAACTTTAGCCGAGGAAACTACATTATTACTACACTGTGTAATAATTCGACCAACTTTGGGGCCGCCTGTAAGGGGAATGGGGACATTACGACCCCCTAGAGGCCATTCGAGGAAATTAGCCAAAACATTGAATTTGAAGACAAATACAGCAAATTCTTCAGGTTAAATAAGTAATTTAACTATTTAACCACCCTGATAAGTTGTTTTAGTTATTGTAGAATCCCTGTTTAAGGTTTAAAAAGTTATTTTCTGTTTAAGTTATGGCACTTAGGACGATATCATTTTCCTTTTAGGGAAGTGAAAATGAACCCAACGTCTATGGAACTGGTAAAAAAAAAATTAAAAGAAAAGAAAAAAAGGAATCCCCCAAAACAGGAATCACAGCCAAGCTCCCCTCCAGACGTTTTATGACCTTGTATTTCTTCATCAGTCTGACTGCAGACAGTCTCCTGGCTTTGTGAGGGAGCTGTCATGACTTTTAGTACCTTGAGTCATTTGCTTGGTCGAAGTAAAGGGGTCGATAAAACACCCTGGTGCTGGGCTGTGGCCAGATTTGTCACATTTTTATTCAGGGGATGCTGCAGTGTCCTTGTAAAAAGAATAAAGTTATTCTAAACTAAGACTGCTTTGTTTGCTCTCATCTGTTATTTATTTATATTCCAAAATTTTGTTCTACATGTTTCGTTCAACTTCTTAGAAGTTTTATAATGTTTAAGTGTTTGTGTTCCTTGTAGATAACTGCAAATATTAAACCATTATTTGCAGTGCCATTACATAAAAAAGTTGTTTACATAGTGTTGCGTGTTGATATACAGTATGTGTTGGTCTTACTAATCAAAGTATATGCCTTTGAAATGATTTAATGTTCTATTAGCTGCCCCACCCGTTATATTGCTATTATTGCCAGTATGGATTTAGTTGAGTTGACCTAACTTACACCATCCTTCTGCAATAGAGCATCAAATATGTATTCAGTCATAGCTGAAAATAGTCCCCATTAAATGCCCTATATCCTCCTGTTTGTTTGCTAAAAACTACAGTGTGCAGTTGTCGTAGAAAATTACTGAGCTTTTAAAAAAAACTAAAATAAAATGTATTTGTGACCCTCTTTTAAAGATTTACATCCTCAGAAGAAACGAATGGGATCGTGGCGACAGTAAGTGTCTTGAACAAGTATTTGAAAAGTTTTAAGAGCTGGACTGATCAATTGTTGATTTTGGTCTTTTCATGGGATTTGTTGAGAATTAAAAATATATATAGAATATTTCAAGCCTTATCCTTTAAGTCCAACTGCTTGGGAAGATTAATAATGTTGGTTTAATCTTGCTTACATTTGTACTGTCTCATTAAGGTGCTATACAAATAAAGTTTGGTTGATTGTTTAAGGTCAGTAGGCTTTGTTCTCTGGGCACCATGAATATCTGTAAAGAACACTTGAGATATTTCATTCTGGACCAAAATGGTGGACCGGCCAACCAACTGACAGACAAGACGTTGCCGTCCGAGAGCCGCATCACTAGCGTGACTAAAAACATGCCAGAAATAAAGCAAAAAATGACTTCATACGGTTTAAACTCTGGTCGTTTATTAGCTGTCCACAAAAGCATGTCATGGAACGACAGAAATTGTAGCACGAGTGTAACATTCCTTTTTGTTGTTATACTCCACCACGTCCCTGCTTCTCACACCATGTATAATTTATATTTCATATATATATATTTTGTACAATGTACATGTTCTCATCAAAGGAAAAAATAATAGCAAAAAGTCAATCCCCCCGGTGGATTCGAAATCTAGTGAATATCCCATGCATGTTTTCCCACTGCGTCTAGGAGAAATGTTGTTTACTACCAGGAACAAATACGCAGGCAAATAAATGTTCAGACAAATTAAGGGGAGAGTCTTGTTAGACAAAGCTGGTGTACGAAGCACATTCTTAACAACATTAAACAAGAAGAGCCATGCGAACCGACATTTTACTCTACGGCTTTGACCCAGTTTCAAATCAAAAGCGCCAGTACAGGGGCGAGCTAAAGTTAGTCTTTTGCTAATGGCATAACATTAAGACTAATAAAAAAACAGAGATAAGCTTGAACTCTTATTCTCTTATTCTAAAGCCATATTCAGCTGCTGTTGGATCACAATAAGACTTAAACTTAAGCTCACTGTTAAAATACTAATGCTTTTGAGTGTGTGAGGCTACAGTAACACTGGCACACAAAGTGCTTGACATCATTATGAACCTTTTCACCTCTGTGGAGACAAAATGGTTTGCATCTTTAAGTTACATTTCACCTTTAAATAGCACGTTTCAATTCAAATGTGGGCGTGTGTATGACTCAAAATGAAGCCACATGTTGTAAAGATTAATTATTTCAGCTCAGTCTAAATAAATGATCAGCTTCATTAAAAGCTATCAGGGTAAAATCAGCAGACTGGCAGTCTATAAGTTAGAAATATTCTTTTTAAATGAGTGAAATACATTTTAAGGAAGAAAATACATCATGGGATGTCACAAAAATATAAACAGAAATAGTATATTCAGGCTTTTTTCAGTCACTCATTTGTCTGTATGTGTCTTTGAATTCACATTTACACTGTAGCTCCATATCCTGTGGCTTATTATTCACTGTACTACTCAAAGTAATACAGTCTTATGGAAATATTGCTTAATTTCAAAACTTTATAGCATCTTTTTATAGAATCTTTTTCACTTTTGTAAAACAAAATAGCTGTGGAATGTAAAATAAAATATATAGTGCTATGTATGTAGGTAAGAAAATAAAGTCGTAGGATAATATCTATATCTCATTTTCTGTAACTATTTACAGAACTTAAAACCAACCCTTATATGCCTATAGGTTTCTCTTCAAATGTTTGGCCCAAAACAAATATTTAAGTAATTTTGAGTGTGCTACAATGTTTTAAGTCATAAGATTTGTCTCATATCTGAAGGTACAGTCGGATTCATGTAGAAACAACATCACACAGACACTTCAGAGACATTTGCATTGTAAGCCGTTAGAAACAGAGGGAAGCATCTTTTTTTTGGTTTGTTGCTGGACAACATCGCACATCTTGGAAATATTCAACTGTTGTTGCATTGTTACATTCATAAAATATACTGTAGGTTCTATGATTTCCTCCTAAATTGAGATGTATCTGAGTGAGAGGGGCTGTGGTCGAGTCAACTGGGTTTTATTCAAATATTGTTAAACTGCATGAAGTTTTTACCCTTTCTGAGCGAGTGTGCATCATTTAAACAACAGGGCTGATACCCGGCAGCTGCTGCTGAATAATGGGTGTCTGGTTTAGTATTTGGTCCTTTTTAGAATTGATAAGTATTATCTAATGCACACCTGGTGGCCAGGTAAATGTGATCGTGTGGAACAAAAGGTTGAATTTCCACAAGCTTTCGTACAGAGTTAATTAGAGACATTTTGGTGTCGGACCTTCGACAGGCATCAAATTCACAATATGAAACAACACGTCTTTGTACTAAAGCTGCAGGCTGCAACAACCAGACCAAATCTCAAAACACCTGAGACAATTAGCACATCAGTAATTGATCTGCTCTGCCTCCCTGTTCCCCCTTTTTGAACCAGTTTGCCCATTTTGCATTTCCCATTTAATCTTTTATTTAAACAACTGCCATTTCCCTTTTTTTCATCTGTATTCTGCAGATTAGGACATATATTGTTTGTCTCATTTTAAGGATATTTTTGATCAATTATAGATGTGGTAACTTTCCCCCGTTTTTTTTACTTTAATATAAAGATGTGCCGGTCCATGGAGTTGCAAAGTGTGAGGAGCTGCTGTTTTTCCTTATCCTGTATTCCCATTTCAAAGTTTTCTTTAAACTATATCCTCTTATCTTACTTAACATAGAAACACTGGACTCTCCCAGATAATATGACCATACTAAACCTTTATGTTATGGCCACTATTTCAGCTTTGTTTCTGAGAAATCATGTTTAGTTTGGCATGGAGGACGGCTCTAAATTCTTAAAATACCCATGAACCACAGTGTGTGAGAATTCAGCCTTTCTGTCACATGACTGATGCTGTTGAGAAATTCAGCTGAGGTGAAGCCTAAAAACTAAAAGTGACTTTCAAAAATGCATCTCGTGATCTACCCTGATCATCTGGAATGTATCAGAAATAGCAAATTAATTGAAGGGAACATCCTTTGATTGGACTTGAACAGGAACAATCAACACCCTACTCAGCCCTACCGATCTACACAGAAAGCACACCTAAAGCGAAACGGAGGATTCAAACAAACAGATTAAACATGCAACTTTTGCATAAACAGACACATACAGCAGGAACAAACTGTTCAGGGAGCACATTCAGTGAGACTGGTGTCATCAGCCAAGCGAGTGTAGGAGAATACTGTACATCAGTTTACAAAAAAAAAAGCACGACCAGCACGATGACTTTAAGGATGTATTTACACTTTGCTTTAAATATCTTTAAAGAGAAAGTCCCTGCCAGTCGAAATCCATCTCCAAATCCCGCTCAGTCAGTTTTGCAGTGGATAGAAAGTTAATAAGCAGCGTTTTCCCTTACTTCCCCTTTTGCGAAAGTGGTCCGTGAAGTAAGCTCTGCATAAAAAGCAATATCAGGGCAGCTCAGTTGAGTAGGTGTCATGCAAAAAAAGTCAACAGCGTTCGTGGAGTTATCACAAGTTAATTTCCCAGTTGGACATCCATGTTTCAAGCATACGTCAGCATAGATTTCACTGAGTGGGCCGTCTTTAGTTTAATCAGCGTCCGCAGTGTCGGCCACGGTGGAAGTTCCTGTGATCAGTTTGGCCTCTGCACAGAGTAGATATAACACAGTGAAACGTATCCAACACAGAAGTGACAGAATGAAATGTGAATAAGTTCAAACAAGTCCACCTAAAGTCCGTCTCCTGGCATTGCTACGAGTTACTTTTATTGGTTGTATAGTAGGATTATATTTTGGCAAAGTGATGTTGTTTGTAAACCAAAGTCTCATATCAGAGATGATGAGAAAGCTGCTTTTATTGAGTTAAAATTCTACTCTACCTTTTTAAGCGAAAAAAGGTGTATAGAATGTATTTCATGCATGTATCCTATATGAAATACGATACGTCTCATAATCACGATTAGGTCTAAGTGATACTGCTGGGTCAAGTCAGTTCTGTTTTGTTTGTTTTTTTTTACAGTTTTTTTCTTACTGTATGGGTGTGAAGTGATCAGTGGGAGCCAACAGAGTTCAAGCCTCTGACAAGGCGAGAAAGTTCTCTCTGATTTCGTCACGTATGCGAGCTTTAACTCTCAAGGGGGCTGCAACAGGCGGAATTAAAGGGAATCCCTGACATAAAAACATCCGACAGCCCCTCCTCAGCAGTGGGGCCAGGGCAGGTGGACGGGGCTGTATGGCAGGGCACTGGTCGTTAAGAGTGGTGTTACATGGATGCTGTGCCTGGATCAGAGGGCTTCGGAGAGCTTCGGAGAGGACGACGTCACACCACGGAGCCCTTGGACGTGGAGAGGTGGATGGAGCGGATGCGCGTGGCCAGAGTGTTCTCCAGGTCCTGGAGGATGTCGGAGCAGATGCCGGGGCTGGACACGGGGCTCTCGGCGGGAGGAGGTTCGTACAGCAGCTGCTTGAAGCTGTCGAGTTCAATCAGCAGCACCATGTTCTTCAGGAAATAGCCCTCGATGAAAGCCGTAAGCTCCGTGGCACCAAGGAACTACATTGAAAAAAAGATGATGGAGAGTTTTTAACTATTCTGAAGAGTGATGAGAACATCTGCATTAGAAGTTGTATGTTATTGTAGCATCTTTCATTACGGTTTATGTTTATTTTGATGGTACTAGTTTGTTTATAGAAAAATGAGGCATACCTGGTCAATATCGATGCAGTGTTGTGTTGCTTTTAGGGGGAGGGTTGTTGGTATTGGTGAGTGCAACGGTGTCTTTTTTCGATACTCCTGCTATTGTAATGCAAACATTACAATTTGAGTCTGAGAGTCTACAACCATGCAAGCAGCTCTGAGAGGCTGTACTGTAGAAAGGGTGGTGCTTTGTGCTAAATGCTAACGATCTGCATGCTAACATGCTGATGCTTAGCAGGTACAATGTTTACCATTTTGCTAACATTTGCTAATTAGAGAGAGAGACTGACATTGCCACCCCTCGAGCCATACTGCTAGCGTGGCTAATAATAATCATTTTTACATTATTACTGTCATCTTATTAAGTTAATTCATTGTCATAATTTGTCAACTTTTTCTGCTGCTTTTCTCTATTTTTTTCTGCTGACATTTGCTTTTTGCAAAGTTTTACCTGGAAATAAGACTTTTAAGGTCAAGCAGGGGTTCTTTTTTTTTTGCAAAAGACCTATGGCTATGTTCACCAGCTTTGTCTGTCTGCTGTTTGGAGCTTTTTTGCTGCTGCCTGCTGTGGCCAAAAACGACGATGAGAGCGCTGAGAGTGAACCAAAACAATAAAGTTGCGGGCGGTCAAAGCAAATCAAGTGTTACGAGTTAAAAGATGCTAAACGCTCTGCGGAGCTGAAGGGAACTGCAGAGTCGGTGGATAATTCTCTGTGGGTTCATCGCTATGAGCAAAGCCTTTCATTTACAAGTAGTCATTTGATCCACTGTTAATATAAAAATGTGGAATAGAGCAGCTTTAAAATACCTTTAATAGACAGTATAATTATTATATTTTTATTATCCTTAATTGCTAATTTATGTTATGTTTGCATCTTACATGAGGATGTATTACATTAACATTAGTTTTTACATTTTTGGCATGTTAACAGAGACATTTTATTACAATTTGACAAATAACTTAATTAATAATTAAATGTTCTCCACAGGTCTGTTATCAGCATCTCACCTTGGCATGCTTGTAGAGGTCCACGCAGGTTTCCGTGGTGATGTTCTTGGAGCAGATGATCTCACAGTGTCTCTGAAGGGCCTCTAGTTGGAAGAATTTGGAGGCAGACAGGAGCTGCAGGGAACAGTACAGCCGCACAGAATGAGGCACAGGACTTGGGATTAGAAATGCTAATACTTGTGCTGTCGCTCAGCAGGCTTCGGTTAAGTCTCTCTTACCTCCATAACTTCAGTGTTGCGTATGTGCAAAGACTCAGTGCCTCCACAGTACAGATACTGCATGACCAACTGGAACACAGAACAGTACGGGGTTCAATCTCGACACATTTTTACATTTTGTTTATGTTAATATTTTCATAAAGTACTAATATCAATATCAGATTTTTAAAACTCTCAATTGTGATATCGGTAACGGCATCATTCTCAGCTGCAGCCATAACTGACTTTGCATTTTAAAACTAAACCACAACATAATGACAGTGGTTATTATTGGATAGCAAAAGATGATGCAATAAAATTCTTACATGGAAAATATTGTACTTGACATGGCTGATCTCAATGCAGGTGTTCTCTGCTGCTGGTCGGTTCTGGAGCAGTGACTTGAACCTGGATAAAAACAGGAGAAATCAGGGTATATTATAGCTGTAATGGAAATAAACACTCAATAAACAGCAGAATTCTCATCTACCTTGGTGAAGCTGTAAACAGCAAAACCTTATGTGCATAAAACGGTTTCCCCTCCACCAGGAAAGTAACATCAGACATGTCCTTGTTGTTAAGGAAGTGGGGGTCTGAAAAAAAAAGAAAGAAGATGACAATAAGATCCAATAAAAACAGCCAAATGATGCTTCATTACTCAAGTCTCCTAAACTAGGGATGCAGAACGGCAAACAGCAAGAGATTAAGCTAATGTTGTCATTAATTACTCTGAGGGTGATTCATCACTCAGCTATCAGTGCAGCATTATCAAAAAACAACATTTCCCATTTCATTAGTATTCTAAAAGGCAGGCAATTAAATTTGATATCCGGTCCTTTGAGCTGTTTCTTAAAGAGTATCCTTGAACATCCCGATAAATTAATTAGTTGTTGAAGGTTTTTAAAGCACGGATTCTCTTCACACACAAAATAACAAACCATTTGTCATTTTATTCCAACCCTGATCAAACACTAGGTGGCGCTGCAGCACAGTCACTGAATGTTTCGGTGCCTCCTCCTGCTCTAATTATAAGAAACAAATGGAAATGTTGAAATGCCTGTGACTTTCCCAACTTCAAAAGGAGCTTTTAATACCGGATCAGACTGATAGATCACATCATTATAGACGTGGATATAAATATCTGCTTGCAAAACATCATCATGATAAATGTTCAAAGTCAAATTTGTGTTATGAACTCTGAGGATAAAATGTCAGAGATGATTACTTGTTTGCTTTATGAGGAAAAAATGATACGAATGATTGCAAAATCAAACTTTTTTTCCCCATTTAAATAGTTATTTCTTTTCTTTAGACCTCATTAAAACCCCATGTGTTGATACGTATTGAAGTGGTGACCTTTCCCTTTGCCACAAACTGGACTTTAATGAAGGTAATAAAATACTGAAATGACTATTAAGAATATATATATATATATATATATATATATAATAAAATTAGGTAAAATCATGAAATATCAAGGTGATAAAACAGTGTTAAGTATGTTTTTTGAGCTGTTAAAGAGGGCCCGAAGGTCTCCAGGCCCCCAAATAGACATTAGGGTTAAAAAGATACTGAGAATAATGTGCAGAATAATCCTGGTTAGGGAATGTATGAAAATGATTGTTGTGGGGAGGGGGGTGTGGATCTTTTGTTAATTTTTTTTAAAGATGCACAGTATTAATATTTTATTTGTACCCTCCCTTTGACTTGAAAACAGCAATACCCACAAAAAAGAGTTAAGTTTAAGACCTTTTTAATAACACACAGAATGCAATTTAATACCTGTTTCACAATCACACCGGCTAAAAGTATGATGAAAACCAGTAAAAACCAGGGACAATATAGCCTAGAATTATTTACTATTATATCACATTTTTTCAATGCTTCCCAGCTGTGCATAACAATAATTTCTACTGATATAATTAATCAAATTAATGCGACAGAAAATTAATAGATGGATTAACCAATTAGAAATGACTAAACCGTCCATTATGAGATGATGGTGTTGACTGAAACTCCACTAAAAAGGACTGAAAAGCCTCCTGCAGCACAATCCACTGTTGCAACAATCCCACTTTTAGTTTATAAATGTGTAACGTACAAACATACAAAAACATTTTAGAACTAACATCTCTTTTGTTAATTAGATTTAAGACTTTTTAAGACCTTCTAAGGCCTTTTTTGTTGAGGAAACTGAATTGAATGCTTTCTAAGACTTGTCGAGACCTGCAGATACCCTGAAAAAACCCTTTTTTGACCCCCTTCCCTTGCTAATAATTTTCATACACTCCCTTAGTAGCTTGAGTTAATGATCCTCTTGATAGCTCATCCCACAAGAAATGTTTTGTCATTAAAATACACTTTGTAATATTTGTCAAATGTCAAAAAGAAATAGTTGTATTAGTTAGCAAACAGAGTAACATAATAACTCCGTGATCTGTTGTTACATAATGAGTTTGAAGCAATAATCTGTGACATTTTGCTCAGTATATATTTGCCTTTTTGCCATTCTGAGATGCCAAATGATGTATTACAAAAACAATTTAAACTACTATCAGCTCATAAAAAATTTCATATTTGCTGGAAAACAAAGTCTGAAAAGAAAGAACAGAGCGCCACATACAGATACTCCATAAACTGAAAATCTCAGGGGAAAAGGAGCTTATTTTCTAGCATTAAGCACAGTTTGGTGACCTCACCAAAGCTGGAGACAAATTCCCTCTAAAAAAACAAGAATCTCTCAGCTTTAACTCTCGCCCCGCTGTCACTCCCTCGTCACTCAGCTTCATTTTAATGCAGAAAGTACAAGAAAATGTGGAGGAACACTCGCTATTTTTAACTTGCTCTCTTACCTAAGCGAGAGGTCTGTTTCTTCTTGATCTCTGTCAGCTTAGGGATGGGGAAGGGCCCGTAGCACTGGGTGAAAATGACTGACAGCTGCTGGCTTATTACCTCATTCTGCAAACAGACAGCGACACAAGTGAGGACAGAAACTTTACACAGATTAGAGTTTTGTGGCCTCTGTTTCCCATTAGCTATCTGGGACAAAATATTATGCAAATATATGATAATATGGTTTGGAGTGCAACTAAATATATGCAAATATGAGTGTTAATGTCACCCTAGCACACGAGCACAGGACAGTTTGTATTCCCAGCAAACCAGCCTCACTTTGTCTGATGTTTCTCTAACAAGCATTTTGTTTACATGCACATGAAAGAAAGCCCCGGTGACCTTGCTGGCTCGGAGGATCTGGAACATGAGCGGCAGGCCGTGCGTGATGAGCTCCTCTGTGTACTCCTCCTCCTGGATGCAGCTGAAGTCTTTGAGCAGGCCCTGGATCAGCGGCCGGCGGTGCTGGATGAAGCAGGTACGCAGGGACTCGAACCAGGTGTGCAGCGTCCAGGGAACGCCTGGGAATAACACCGAACACGAACAGTGAATACACACCAGCCAATCTGATTCAGAGCAATTTCAAGGGCAACAGAACCGACCATGTTTCCATCACTCCATGGTGTCAGCGTGAGTTGAAGGGCGATTGCATGGTGAGTGTTGGATTAGTGGAAAGTCGGAGGCTCCGGCGGGAATATAAAGACAGCACTTGAACATGATTAAAAAATGTTTGGTTAAAAAATGGCTGTAATGTTCTGCAACAATATGATGAGCCCTGAATGACGTGTACGTGAAATTAACATAAATTAACATAAATCATGACATAACAGTGGAGGCTTTGTGTATCAACAGCACTGCTGAAAGGATTAGTTGATTAATGGAGTAGGAAATTAACCAATTTTGATAAGCGATTAATTGTTGAAGTCGTTTATCAACTAAAAATGCCAAAGATTAGCCAATTCCAGCTTCTCCAGTTTGAGTATTTGCCGCTTTTTTATGTTTCATATAATCATAGATGTGTTATCTTTGGGTTTTAGAGTCTTGGGTTCTAGGAACTCTTGATGGGCATTTTTCAATATTTTCTGACATTCTATATCCTAAAATCGATTAGTTGAGATTGAAAGTTTATTCTTGACCTTGGAAACAGGTACAATCTCACCACAAGGCCTATTTAGTAGCTGTTCCGGAGCTGTTGACTGTTTCACATAATCTTCCTCCCAGTGAGTTCGGTTCGGGGTCAAATGCTGCTCGCAAAGGTCTACAGTGAACTGTCATCCTCAGCTTTTAGGCCAACATGGACGAGAAGTATTTAAAGGAATAGTTCAACATTTTGGGAAATACGCTTATTCTCTTTCTTGTCGAGAGTTAGATGAGAAGATCGGTGCGACTCTCATATCTGTCTGTTAAATATGAAACTACAGCCAGGAGAGAGTTAGCTTGGGTTAGCACAAAGAGTGGAAACAGGGCGAAACAGATTTACGAGAGGCTTCGCGTCACGGACACGGAAACCATGAATTGGCCTTTAGCCTGACTCTGTCCAAAGGTAACAAAATCAGTTTACCAGCACCTCTAAAGCTCACTGATATATGTTATAATCCCCTGTAAAACCACAACTTGTCGATTTGTAGGCAGATTTTGTTACCTTTGGACAGAGCTGGCTAGCTGTTTGGGCCTGTTTCCAGTCTTTATGCTAAGAAAGCTAACCAGCTGCTAGCTGTAGCTTCATATTTACCGTGCAGACGTGAGAGTGGTATCGATCTCCTCATCTAACTCTCGTCAATAAAGTAATAAGAGAAGACAACTGAGCAAACTCCAGAAGATTGTGTGATATGACCAAAAGGTGCAGAGCAGCTACTAAATGCAACTTGTTTTGTCAATTGAAATAAATTTGTAAATTAATCCCAATCAAATAAACAGCCACATTCAGTCTTATGCCCAATGAACTGGACAATGTTGGGGTGAAAGCTGAATGAGCACTGCTTGAGGACCCTTTTTCCATCATCACGTTCACACCTTGGACCCAAGCTATTACAGCCTCGGATATAAAAAGTCCTACTTGTACGACTGTTTCATGGTTGGATGAGAAGCGGTGATTGCTGAGAGTGTGTACAGGACAGCACAGGATGGGACAGGACAGGCACAGCATGAGCACATCTCCAGGACAGCTGGAGGCACCAGAGAGCGAGGCATGTGTGCCAGTGAAGCATGTATTAGTAAATCTGACCTAAGCTGCGGATGTCTATGGTGATGTCCACATGGCCGTGCTCTGCGCTATGGTACATGGCCTCTCTCAGGGCCCTCAGTTTGGCCTTTCCTGTTCGCAGGGTCCCTCCGCCGTTGGCCTGCAGTGCCAACCTCTTCTCCCCGGGATCCGAACCCTCGGCCAGGATCTCCTCTAGGGACAGCACGTCCCCCTTTTCCTTCTCCGACTGGGCCAGGAGCTTCCGAAATACATTCCTAGGGGACAGGAGGTAGAAGATAAAACACAGACAGAGATTAAAGGGAAGCAGAGCGATAAGATACAGTGACAGAGGTCAGGGCAAGTGGTAAAAAAAGAAACCAAACTGTGGGGAGGGGGATGAGAAAACTGCCAAACTCCTAGCGTGGCCTGTGGTCAAATAGTAGAAAGAGAAGTTGTGAAGTGGATGATCACAGACCAGAAAATAGTTCTAAATTAGGCATACACGTACTGTGTTAACTCCACATTAAGCCCATCCAGCTCTCTATCTCTGATGACACTCAAAATATTCTCATGTACTTAAATTAAGCACGATTGGGTGCTCTGAACCAGTAACACTCGTCTGTAGAGTCAAAATATATGAAGCTGGAACTGATTATCTCCTCTGAAAAGAAAAACTTTATTAAAATATGTTAACAACATAATAACGTGTTTTGCAACATTGCAACGTGCTGTTTCTGCAACAGAACGATGCCCTCATTTGAGAAGAATGGACTTCAACACGTAACATATACGGTGTGATCACAGCACGAGGATGCATCACTGCACCATCTGCTTTAGTGAGGAGGGGCTCGTTCAGACCAACACAACATCACATCCTGTTTTTGAGATTGTTTGATCACTGATGACAAATCGGTGGGAGGCTCTCTGTCGTCACTTGGAAGCTGTTTATAAAACCAGCAGTCCTTTGGGTTTGAGTGTGCATCAATGAGTGAACAGATTACCACAATATTTTCTCTAGTTGTGTCCATGGATCTACACCACATGGCCAAAAGTATGCAGACACCCAAAGATTACACCTTTATGGGATTGTTAAACATCTCATTCCGTAACTATGGGCATTAATCTGCAGCTATTACAACCTCCACTCTTCTTGGAAGACTTTTTACCAGATTTTGGAGCCTGGCTGCAGGGATTTACTCCCATTCAAGATTTTGGGTGATAAGTCTTGGCTTGCAGTCTGCGTTTCAGTTCATTCCAAAGGTGTTGGATGGGGATGAGTCATATTCCTCTGCACCAAATTCTAAAAACATTTCTTTATGGATCTGGCTTTGAGCACAGGGGCATTATCGTCATGTTGAAACAGGAAAAGGTCTTCCCTAAACGGCAAAGTTGGAGGCACAATATTGTTTAAGATATCATTGCATACTTTAGCTTTAAGACTTCCTTTAACGAAAGCTAACTGGGGTCGAGCTCAAACCATGAAAAAGCTCCAGACTAAAAGTACACAAGCACAAGAGGTGTCCACATACTTTTGGCAATACACTGTACATGATGTCCATATAAGAAAACAGTTAAAGGATATACACTTACACTGCTGTCTTACTGAGGGTTAGATGAGACGATCAATATCAGAAATAGCTCTGTGACATATTTAGCTTAGCTTAGCTTAGCTTAGCACAAAGACTGGAAGTAGAGGAAAACAGATAGCTTCATCAGAACCCCAAAGCTGTCATATTCACACATTTATTTTGTTAATTTAACATGTAGGAATAGAAAATGTGAAATGTTGGTTAAATGAGCAGTTAGCTTACCAACAACAGCTGGTTTCGTGCACTTTTCTAACTCTAAACAAAACCCAGGTATCCAACTCTTGATAAGACTACAAACAAGTGTATTAAATCACAAAGTCTTCTTTTAATTACTTGTGTCTTTTCCAAAAAAGTTTAAAGGTGCATAAAAAATAAATATGGTAAAAATGTCATAATATTTGTATATACTGCTGTCTCGTTCCCAATTCTTCTTTTATTCATGATAACACTTCGACTACACGACATTTCGACAACAAGCTGTCTTCCTTTGACATGAAGAATTCCCTTTGTGGTTGAAACGTTGTCAAGTCTGTGTAGAATAAAAGAGAAATTCAAACGAGATAGCAGTCTGCGGGTAGTTTTTAACCTTTTGTCCTTTTGTACAGATAATAGTTTCTCAGCACCTGCTGAAAGAAAAGAGAACTTTTTCACCCCACCCTCTCACAACCAATCCTAATGCAGTTTGAGCCTGCTCACGACACGCTGCAGCACGATCCTCATACTATAATTGATTGTCTTAATAATGCTGCATTGTGTTGTTGGCTTGCCACTCCACTCCACTTCCTGACAGCTCTCACTGCCCTGAATGTTAATGGCCGTTATCTTACTCAGCTGCGGGGAAATTATGTCAAACTGAAGCCATAAGAGCTGCTGAATAGACTGCAGCGCTTATCGTCGCCTTCTGTCTGACAGCGAAACCTAGATATCTGCCTCTCACACACTGCAGGATTTTGTGAGAGGCAGAAGGACCACGGCAGACTGTGTAAATGGATCAATACTGTGGTAATGGATATACCTCTGCTGGCTGGCACTTGTGTATGTGTCCCTGTGTGTGATTGTGTGTGTGTGATTGCCTGTATTACCTGTGGCCATGTGCTGCTGCCAGGCTGTATGAGTTCATGTCTCCCAGCGGAGCAGAGGAGATGCCGTTTCGACACATGGTCCCGATCATGGGGTCGGCCCCTCTTTCCAACAGCAAACTCACCAACTCAAAGTTACCTAAACAGGATGACAAACACATGAATAAAGGGTGGACACACTCAAATATATAGCTACATGGTTACATTTAATGAATGTAACTAAGCACATTTACTCAAGTATTGTCCTTAAGTAAGGTACTTTAAGTATTTCCATTTAATGTTACTTCATACTTTTACATTTCAGAGGATGATATTGTACTTTTTACTCCACTACATTCATCTGACAGCTATGTCAGATACTGGTTACTTTGCAGATTAAGATGTTACTAGTAGTGAAATCTAACTAAGTACATTTAATCAAATACTGTAAAAGTAAAGTACAATTTTGACTGTCTATTTCCATTTTATGTCACTATATACTTCTACTCCACCACATTTCAGAGGGAAATATTTTACATTTTACTCCACTACTTTTATTTGACACTTATAGTTACTAGTTGCGTTTTACTTGGTATTGTGGTACTTTTACTCAGGTAAAGGATCTGAAAACTTCCACCACTGATGTCGGTGCTGAAAATGTCTGTTTTCTGAGGTGATTTAAACACTTTAATACTGATCCTATCTGATACAGTCAAGACACTGCTAATTTAAAATCAGTTGGAATGTAACCTGAATTTCTGGATACTGGCATTGCTTATTCAAGCTTTAATATCCTAATAAAGTTAATATGACAGTAAAGTAAAACAGGCTGGAGTCAGAGAATGAGCCTGAACCTGCAAAAAAAACTATTCTGTGCTTAAAAAGCCTCTCACTCATTGCTGTTCATTAACAAAATTAGCTCTGGGATTGTGGTCTTTATTTCATCTACTTTATTTATTATTAAATGAGTAGGATGTTTGATAGTGTTCATTAGTCGTGGCTGTGTGTTTTCATCACTCGTTACCATGGCAACGTGGCTGCCTACACCTTCCTGAGGTCACTCACTGTAACATGAAGATTCACACAAGTATGTCAACTTGTTATGTTTGAATTAACTTTGATTTATGTTTCACAGACTCTCATTAGAATTAGTTAAAAAGCAGCAGTGTAGAGATCTTTATTGTAAATAAGAAGTCAATCATTGGGCAAATGTGTGATGTATTTAAAGGAGCAGTTCGACATTTTGGGAAATACGCTTATTCACTTTCTTGCCGAAAGTTAGTTAGACACCAATCTCGTGTCTTCCAGTTCAGTATGTGGCTGGAACTAAGTTAGCTTAGCTTAGCATAAAGACTTGAAATTGGTGGAAACAGCTAGCTTAGCTGCTGTCCAAAGGTAACGGAATCCACCTACCAGCACCTCTGAAGCGCACTAACACGTTATATCTTGTTTGTTTAATCGGTACAAAAATCGAAGTGTGAAAACAACAATTTGTAGTTTTACAAGTGGTTATGTGCGGGACTATTTCTTGTCTGGGCGCAGTGACTTCCATGAGTTTCCACTGGTTGCCAGGCAACCTCACAATGACGACACGCCTTCTTCAGTTTGTGTACGTTAACCACTACAGTGTTTGAAAAGTGTTAATTAGTGAGCTTTAGAGCTGCTGGTAGGCAGATTTTGTTACTTTTGTACAAAGCCAGGCTAGCTGTTTCCATCTGTTTCCAGTCTTTATGCTAAGCTAAGCTAACCAGCTGCTGGCTGTAGCTTCACATTTAACGGAGAAATGTGAGAACGGTATCCATCTTCTCATCTAACTCTCGACAAGAAAGCGAAATAGTTTCCCAAAATGTCAAACTATTCCTTCAGGTGCACATTTGGTTCTGCTTTGACAGATAATGTCAGTCACTTTAAAGCCCATTCTGACTGAATAAAAACACCTGCAACAGGTTCATTCATACTTGGCTGCACAACTACACAGCAACACATTTGTGAGAAGCAGCATTTAAAATTCACTGCATTCTTGAATCTCAGATAGTAATTGGAAGTGATGAATTAATTAGATGATTAAAGCAGAGTGAGAATGCCTTCTGGTGAGCTTAGACTCAAGCATGTCATGACTAATCCTTTACATGCTGCATCGAGAATAAGAATACTTGGGTCAAACGCGCACATCCCGAATCTGACAGTGAAGACGAATCCACATCTCTGCTGCTTGTATGTGATTACCTGCAGCAGCGGCCAGCTGAAGCGGGGTCTCTGTGTAGTTCTCCGCCCCATCCTGCAGGGCGCCCTCCACATTCGCTCTGTTATCTAGCAACAACTGTGACGGGGATGGAGGGAGGTGGAAGGAGAGGGAGGGAGGGAGGTGGAAGGAGAGGGAGGGAGGGAGGGGAAAACAAACCAGGAGGGAGAGTAGGGAGGAAGAAAACAGGGGAGGGGGAGACATTGTGTTACACTCAGGCTTGGCGAGAGGAAAAGCCTCAACTGTTGGAAACCTACACCACCTCATTTAGAGGTTGTCCTAGCTCTGGACGCTAAACACACTCCTTGCTACACTTGCTCATTAGGTTGTGTCTGGGGGGCTTATTGTTCTATCCCAAAAAAGAAAAGAAAAAAAAACTGTGATTGCAGTGGTGCAGATTAATAATTGAAAAAAAATCCTGAGGGCGACGCTGTTCATCAGGCTTTCAGCCAGTGGCAGCTCATACAATAACTACTGCAGTAGAATGTATTATATATTAAAAATGAACAGAACTGAACAAAACAGTGAAATCTGGCATCCCTGAGGCTGTGTATCAGGCTGGCTGAGCTCTGCTCTGTTTAGTTTGCCTCTGGAAGTTTCTCCCTGCTGCTGTAGGTCCAATCCTTAGGTTCAGTTATGGTGAAAACCAGGGGGCTGGGTGACTCATCTACACATCTTAAGAGCATACATTATTAAAAACAAACTTAATCTGGAGAGTTTGCCTTGACCAAGTCCTCTCTGCATAACTGAGATAATTACTGCACAGATAGGACCAAGAAGGAGAAATAAAAGCGACACATGGCATTATTATTATTATTATTATTATTATTATTATGCACCATAATAATAATCATCATCATCATTATATCCTCATTTGGGTGCAAAGGTCAGGGCAAGGGCCACAGGTTAATGGTTACAGGTCATAAACGTCACTACCTGCACGACAGGGACGTGTCCGTGTAACACGGCGAAAGTGAGTGGCGTCCCCTGGCGCGTTTCAGGATAAACTGAGGGGTGCTTGTTTACTGTGCTTGGCACCTGGGAAGTCATAGGTGAAGTTCAGGGAGAGAGATATACAGCCATTAACATTCACAGCTCAGGGCGGTAGAGATAGGAGGAGGGGGGGAGGGAGGAGCAAGAAGCAGTATGCAGGAGGAGAAGTGTAAGCAAAGGAGGGCGGGATGGCAGAGGGAGATTTTCCTCTTGAGTTTCACAGAAAAATCTTGAGCAGCTTGACTCCTACCTCTCATCTCAATCCTCGCTCTAAATGTGAGAGCAGTCAGAGTATATCTGCCCGGGCATGGCTCTCTGACCACACTTTGTACTATCTGCCTAGCTCCATCTTTAAATAGTGTTTCATTTCAAAGGGGAATGAAACCGGAGAGAAAACACAACATTGGCAAAGACTACAAACACTGTGAAGACGGGTGGTGCTGACTCATGAACAAAGCGGCGTCAGAGTGAAATTAAACAGCCATACAGCCTGATGTTGTTCTGTGATTTCTAAAGTGGCTTTTTCACTGAGTAAATTATAGAAATTGTTTATAAATGTCGCCTGGAGGAGGCCTCTTCCAAACAGACGTTTAATGTAATGTCACATTTTATTGGAGCTCTGATGCTAAACAACAGTGGGACTGTTAGTGTTTTTGTGTTCACAGTGATGAATTTTTAATCACTTGATAATTTAAGGCAGTTTCAGCAGAAACGGAGGGCATCACTGACTGCAATACCTTAAAATATCATGACTCTAGGGGTAGCATTTTAACAAAACGTATTAAATAGTGGCATGTTCAATCAGTTACATGCAACATCGTCTGCTTTTACTTTACTTAAAAGGGACAATTCACCCAAATTACAATCAAAAAGACATGTTTTCTCACTTGTCCCGCGGTGTATTTAGCCATGCAGATAGTTTTGGTTTTAAATGTTGAGGTTTTGAGATGTCTGTCTGCCACCTCAATACAGTGGAGGTGATTGGAAATTTATTTTTGGTTCTTTGTCATAACCCACAGACCTCACTAATGGTGAGGTCTCTTAAGGGTGTAGGGTCAGCTACAGCAAGAGTGTAGCTGACGTGAGCCTTCTCCAAAATGTAACTACACATCAGCGGCTACGGAGATGCCACTTTAAGACCGGAAGAACTGTTATTGGTCCGCTCGGGCTGTTTGTGTTTTCTGATGCCGGTGGAGATTGTTAAGAGTGAACACAACATGAAGCACGTTGTTGGGAAAAGAATCTTCTCCACTGCAATCACCACTCTCTGTGAAGGGACGTAAAAACAGTGATTGCACGGAGGTAATATGCTGTTCAGTTATGAGAGAAGGCGACATTAGAAGTTACCTGGATGTAAATTTATATTAGTATGTGCGTAGCCCACCATCACTCTATATCACAAGGTAAATGAAAGAATGTAAACGCAATTAGTGTGGAGAATATAATAAAGCACCATATGGCCTGATCATGTACTACAGTAGTAACAGTAGTACTACAGCAGTGCTATGAGTGAAATTTGATGTCAAACTATGAATCAAAACCATATGGATCTACGACGGGACGGCCGCTAACCCCCGTGCTTTAAGTATAAATCCAGTAGACATGAGTTCAATCAAAGAGGGATTTTATTTTGAAGGATTTTCATAGGCCTGAGTCTTTATTTCACAAGAAAAAGCTAAAATCAAAAGGAATTTCTTTTTGACAGATATGCTTTTTTTTGTTTTACCCCTTTAATCATCTTGTCAGACCCTTCAGATTTCTATTGGGATTCTGACCCCTACATTGGGGACAACTGATCTAGGGCCACGATCTGATACCAGTATGAAGGACTGAAACTGCCATAATCCAAAATAAATGTATAAATTACTCAATAAATGACTCTTTAAACTCAATAAATGTCACATTTTATCAATTAATTCATGCCTACGTTTATTTTTAATATTATTTTTGGTGCATTAAATGGCATATTATTTTATTTATCGAGTCATTTATTTTGGATTATGGCAGTTTCAGTCCTCTAAAAACCAGGACATTGTTTTTGGAAAGAGTGATTGATTTGAGGAGAACAAACAGATTCCCATTTACCTCCACTGTATTTGTGTGATAGCTGAAATCACAGACAGTAAGCATCTCGGCACATCATCTGCACAGCCAGAAAATGTTTCTTGTAATTTGTGTGAACAAAACGTATCGATCAGATTGAACTCCTAGATGATTTATACAGGTAGCGCTTTGCTTGAGAGTCAACACACCTGCACTAAAAACCAATGGAGCAATCACAACAATCAACAATGAGGTTATTGTGGAGGAGGAGAGTCCATGAAGCATTTCTATTGTTGAATATTCTTATTGCCAACTAAAATTAAAGCAGCTACACACACACACACACACACACACACACACACACACACACACACACACACACAGCGGAGATAACGATAAGGCTTCACTGTTACTTTTAATGCTCTTACTTCAACACAGTAAATAAGTGCATGAAATAAGTTCATGCTTCATGCACAGTCTGTGGTAGCAAGTTCCACTAAGTGCACACACTTGTACAACAGTGATGCATTATTGATGTGGTATAAAGCAAACTGCTGCTGAGTGTCTACAGTGTAAAATGTGATAAAGTAATTGCCTGCACTGAGGGACTATCAGCGGATTATTATTCTGTATCAGCGTAGAGACAGACTATCGTTATTACTGTGCAAATGATCCTCCTTTATTGCTTATCAGTGCGCTTCATGTAATAAGCTGCCAGGAGAACAGAGAGCCGACAGCAGGTGAGACAATGAAGACAGAGAAGGGGGGGGGGGAGAGCAACACAAAGTGGGTTCATCGTTTTCACTGATACACACAACAAATGTAAATGAACATATTGGACAAAAACAACAAAAAAACGTGGAATCAATGTGACATTTTGACAGGCTGATGGCATCCCGTGAACACTGACCTCGCTGTTGATGTCGGCCCCGGCGTCCAGCAGCATCTGGACCATGGCCTCGTCGCCGCGGACGCAGGCGTACATGAGAGGGGTCATTCCCTGTGGGAGGGAGACAGGAGGAGGGTTGCAGCGTTCAGGCTGGATTATTCATTTAACTACAATGTACTTTTGTGGAAAGGAAAGGTGACGAACTGTTCATTCAGTAACTGTTTGGCAATTTTAACAGTACAGTAGTGCCATGGTCTCAGTTCTCAACTAAAGCTGCTAATGCCCATACTTGTACTTATACTCACATATTACCATTTTATCTTATTTTATACAACTCTACTACATGTCAGAGGCAAATATTGTACTTTTTACTCCACTAGATTTATTTGAAATCTATACTAGTTACCTTACGATTAACATATGATCATCCTATTGTTATAGATGAAAATAACATCATATAAAACACTTAGAATTACTTTCTTACACTGAAAGCGCATTAGGAAAGGATCTTTTTATGGCCAGTATGAACATGAGGGAATGATTACAGCAAACAAAAACTGTTTCAGTGTTCATATGGGCATTTATTAATATTTATAACACTCAACTTCTGTGTATTTGTAAATGTGTAATTTAATTAAAGTTTTTTATATATATTAGGCTGCTATTATTGCTGTTTTCTGGTACTGCTTTTATTTATTTGTTTTTATCCGTTGGGAGAAGACATGCGAAATTTAATTGCACCCGAGTATAATGACGATGAAGATCATTCATTCACCTGACTATTGTTTAAAAAGTTGTGAACCCATCCTTTAAACCGAACAAAAGCTGTGAAACATAATCACATAGGCTTAATTTGAGGTTATGAGTGGCAACAACGCCTGCCGCAAAATATCTAGGCCGAGATGTGTCTGGCAGGTCCAGGGTCCGTTTTCCATAATAAATTACTGTCATTATAATACACAGTGAATAATCAGGCTGGATCCCAATCAGCTCTGTATCATTTCACTATTATTAAAAAAAATACTAACTATGACATGTGACATTCGAACAAATGCGATAATTATCTTGGAAAATAGATAAATAATTGTCCAGAGATCACCAACATATAGTGTTACATGTACGTTTTATTGTATTTTAAGACTCACTAATGTTTTCTCAGTGAGGAAGGATGTTTCCTTGTTGTGTGTTCGTTATAAAATTACTTGATTGGAGTGCTCTCCTGTTTATAATTTGTCGTTGATCTGTTTCTTGAGAATTCAACACCCAAATAAGTGCACTCGAGTGTACTTGTGGATTCATTATAATAACACCCGTGAAAATTGTAGTGTGACGGCAGATTCTTTGGTCCTTTCTCTTAACCACACCATGAAAAATGTGGATTTCAGCGCTATCAGCAAAGCTCTTAAGAGACCATTAGCGTTTCTATAAGGGGCTCACCAGCAGCTGTGCTCGTTAGTTCTATAGGAAACCAGAAAAATTAATCGTTCAGTCTTCAAGTCTTCCTTTACGTAATGTTCTTTAAATGCCTGAAGTGCCATATGTGCATGTTGTGAGTTCACTGCTGGTTACTAATCAGCCCTATGACTAAAGATAGCCCTAAAATATACTCCTGTATTCATACATAACATACAACTCAGATCCCATTCCCTCCTCATCAGTCGGAGACATTTCCAGCAGCTGCTTGCAGGTTCTAATTTTCCAGACATAATCATAACTGCCTCAAAATAACCGTGTCTCTCCAATGAGAGCGACAGCATAGGTGGGCTGTGAAACTCCCAACATAACATCTTAAACCTTCACATGCCACCATACGCACAGAGCACTCTCTTGAGCCTGACACGCCCACACACATTATGCTCTGAGCTGCATGTAAGTGTTATTGCAAAGAGAAAAAATAACAAAAGAACTTTATTGTAAACGAGTAAGTGAGTTCTTCCATTTTTTATCAGACTATCTAGACTAAAAAAAACGTGTTTTGGACGAGCTTCCATAAAACAGACCTCAATCATATGTCTGATCTGGGCCATTATGTTCAACAAAGGCCTTTTACGACTCGCTCATAACACCAGAGCACTTTATGTTGAAGACTGATATCCCTTTGTGGTGATTCATTCTTAAATATTTCCTGGACACCGATCCACTTAATCAGCAGACAGCTAAAGAGCGATAGACAGCGGACCATGATGATCATCGTGATGAGTTCAAATGCCTCTCAGCCGTGATGGCAGACTTTTACTTTATTGCTCCTGTAACACTGTCTGATCCCTTGCAGCATTTAGCTGGTTTTAAAAGTGAATAAAAGCCTGTTTTGTCACCGCGGCTTGTTATTTATGGGAGGAGTGAGGAGGAAAAGTGTCAGTCAATACAATTTGTGATACTCAGAAGGACCTGTAAATACTGAAAACTAATTCAGCTCTGTTCCAGTCAAATAATCGGACTGAATGCGGTATGAATCAACCTGCCAGGAGCTGTGTGGATAACATGAAACCAAAGTATGGGTTTACGTTAGAAACAAAAATGGAAAAAAAGGGGGCTTTGAACAAACATAAATCCTACACAGAGTATCTGAGTGGAGACCTGCCAAGAGTTTCTTAATTGAACCTAACCAGGAACAGCTTTCTGACCACAGAAAATCAGATTGCACTATTAGCTCCCACTTAGCCGCACAAGGAATAACCAATATTTCCACTGACTGGGGAATGTAGAAAATCCCAAATGACATTAACGCTTGGAGGCAGTGAGGCTGAGATATCGACCTGAAGCTCAGTCCAGGAAAAGTGTTGCAGTATCAGGTACAAATGGAACAATAGATCATTTCTTTCTTTATCATTTTTTGGATAAACAGTAGGAATGTAATGCAAAGCCACTATCAGTCTCTGTTTAGTTCACAAACATATCTGTATTCATATCTGTGTTTGGATTTATAGCACTGCTTCATCTTCTGTGTTCAGTTGTTTTCTACTCACAAGTTTAGCTGCCCACAAAGTACACAAAATAACAATTATAATATTTTAACTATGTACCTAAATTAATCAAATAATAAAGCATGATTTGTATTTGAACCTCACTTTCAAAACGATTTAAAATTAAAATTAAAAAAAGAAGTTTGTTAATGCAATGGAGGGAAGATCCAGATGAAAATAAAGTTGGTTTGAAGAAAACAATTAGAAAGTTATTGACAGAAATCTTAAAAGCTCTCTCTGCCATTTTACATGCAGTTTTGGGGTAAAAATAACATCTGTGCAACATCAGTACACTTCACTGAATGTCTGAATATCGAACCTCCGTGTTTTCAGCCTATTTGTTAACATTTGGTCAAATCTGCGTCATGGAAAGTCATGCAGCTTTGATACAAGCAGTTCAACAATCATCTGAATTACTATTTGATACAGGAGAAAAAGTCTTCAGTATGAAATGATTATTATGAAGTAGAGCTGAAACAATTAATGAATTAATCGATTAGTCAACTGACAGAAATATAACCAGCAACTATTTTAATAATCGATTAATCGTGAGTCATTTTACAGCCATTGCCAAACGATGCTTAGCCCCAGCTTCTTAATTGTGAGGATTTGCTGCTTTTATTGTCTTATGTGATAATAGACTGAATATATTTGGGTTTTGGAGTGTTGGTTGGACATAACAAGCAATTGGATGACATCCTCTTGTGGTTTACCATTTTCCAACATTTTATACACCAAACGGTTAATCGATAAGATTAATAAGAGAATAATTCACAGATTAATTGATAATGAAAATAATCATTAGTTGTAGCCCTATTATGAGCCAGTATCTGAAGTTATAAGGAGTGCCCTTTTAATGATTTCTGAATGGATTTATGGATGTCTATCCTTGATGGACAGCGGAGATCCTGACACTACTGTAAAGTGTGGCTTCAGCTGATTATTATATTCATATCATGTATTTGCATTCCTATAAACATCCTTATACACAGACACAAAGAAACCAACATTTTCTTGTAAATAATGTGAATTTTGAAAAGTTGTATCATGGCATAAAAATTTAGCACATTGCATGACTCATAGGGAGCAGCCTGTGCCCAGCATGTGTGTGAATTGCCAGGTAATACTTGTTAGAAATTCACAATTCATTGTGTTTAACTCTCTACTATTCCTGTGTGGGTGTGTAATGTTAATGCTGTATATACATGTAGGAGTGTGTGTTAAGTGCCGGACCTGTTCGCTCATGCTGTTAATGCCATCAGGCCCCAGCAGGTTCACGGCCTGCTTGACCAGGTCCGTCCGTCCGCAGTTGAGCATCCTGAAGCCCAGATCCTGCAGGAACTTGGCCTCTGTGGAGGCTGCGTCCAGCTTTCTGGTGGCACAGAAACAATCCTCCGCTCTGCAGATGGAAACAGCAGATCCATTACTGTGATTAAGTGGGAGCTTATATCAGAAATGGATTTTCAGATCTGTGGATATACATCTCCACTGCACACTGAAGGAAACAGAAAATGAGTCTGGTTTTCACGGCTTGAACTCTTGGTATTAACTGCAGCTTTATACGTTTATTTCAAGTATTGAGCTGTTTGCATTCAAACTCAATTCACTAATGTTTGCATGTGTCAGCATATAATTTCTTTGCTTGCTTCTGGTTCTCTGCTGTCTTCATTTCCTAAAGTAGCTTTTCTCCAGGTAAGGCTTTTGCTATGACTCATTATTACTCACTCATGTCTCCCGGAAAGCCTCTTAATCCAAGCTGCGAGCAGCTGTCACAGCTGACGCTTCCACGGGGCCACAGAGGAACTTTTTTATGATGTTTGTCCAATGGTGACAATTATATCTGACATATGTAAGGAGATGTTAATTGGCAATTCACACCTCTTAGTGTTTTCATTTATTATTTCTCTGGAAGTATTTGAAATGTGCTAAGACTCTCAACCCACTGACACCAACACAAAATCCCTGACTGAGCTGCAATGTGACAAATGTTGTGCACGGAGAGGGGGGGGACTGTAAGTGAGACAGAAACATACAGAGAGAAGATTTATCCCCAAGTCACAAAGCCAACAGATTGGTTACTGCTGTCCATTAAAAGAGGGATAAACACTTCATTTAGTAACTGTCAGTTACTAAATTAGACATTGCAGTTTAACAAGACTCTGTGAGCACTTAGGCACAGCTGAGCTTTGGGCAGATATAATGTTTACCACCTTATGTTAGCATGCTAACATTTGCTAATTAGCACTAAACACAAAAGTACAGCTGAGGCTGATGGGAGTGTCATTAGTTTTGCAGGTATTTGGTCATAAACCCAAGAACTGGATACATTAAACCTGATGATGGCGCTAGATGAAAAGTTAAGGGATCACCAAAGGGATTACAGTTCATCCTGAGGGGGGCATGAATGTGTGTAGCTAATGTCATGGCAATCCATTCGATAGTTGTCGAGATATTTCACTCAAAACCACAAATGTCCACCTGCTGGTCTATATAAAAGATATTTCAGTCTGGACCAGCGTGGTGGACTGACTGACCTGCCATCCCTATTGTGGCAAAAAATGTATCTTGGTTCACCAATTGATTGGCTTACTCAAATATTTTCAAATATTTCACTTTTGGTGACCAAACCACCACGTCTGTCTAAATTGAAAATACAGGGTCAGGCTAAATGATAGCATCACATGCATCCTCATTTCCCAACACTTTGGCCTGTTGTAGCAGTAAAGCACAGGTGTAACCAATAACACTGATTAAGCCAGTGAACTAAGGTGTGACTAATTGTTGTTAGTCACACTTGTGTTTGGCATGTCAGACTGTCCTTAATGAGACAGACCTATTACAATATGTCTTGCTATCGTACTGATGTAGGGACTGATCTCAATCAGAGCCAGGAAGTGGCAATTTACGATTTAAGATCCACTCCAACCACAACCTAGAAGAAAATAAAGCTTATAAAGCTTATTTTGTGCTGAATTTACTGACAATGACAATGTGGATATCTGGCTTTTGTAACATGCATGTTATAATTAGCTCCAGTCAAACAGAGGGCTAGATTTATAGGTACACCCACTATAACTTAACTTTTCTTGGGGGAGGAATTTACTGAAGATTTGAACACATGTGTGCATAGCTGGACCTTTTGTATGGCCTGAGAGATTTCTGAGTTGAGCTACTGGGCTTATGGGCAAAAGTTTAGGATGATAAAACTCACTCCTGCTGGCTGATACGCTCACTACGCAAAATTACTTCCCATACTTAAACAGTGGGTCTTCTTCACTCACTGAGGTTTAACTAAATCAGTTATTTCTGCCTCAAGAGCAGCATGCTTGTTGCAGTAAAACTTTGTTATAAGCATCATATCCTTACTTTATTTGTCGTGGTTCACAGTCCACACCGGGGAGCAGCAGCCTGGCGGCCTGCCTCACATCATCGCTGTCCACAGAGAAGCTTCGTCGATGCTCAGTGTGGGCGACCGCCACCCGGATCCACTCCATCAGCGGAGGCAGTACCAGGAACGGCCTGCAGGGGGGAAACAAACGTTTGTTTGCTCGCATCAAATGTTCAAATCAAATTAGTTGAAATTTAAAGGAATGGCACGTAAATTGTGATTTTCCACGAGGAAATAACAGGATGTAGGAGTACAAAGGGATTTGTAAATGAAAAGAATAATAAAAAAAACAAACTTAAAGGCCCTGAAAACATATTTTCTTTATCGGTTTCTCACTGTGACTGATTGGATCCCAAATGAAAACACTATTTTCTGCCAAAGTTAGAATAGTTTTGGTTATTTCACAAGTATATATATCACAGTTTTTCTTGTTTTCCCTGAGCTCTTCTAGCTGGTTTGAAGTGGGTGGAGCTCCGTTGGGGAAAAAGGTGACATACTACAATGCACCAATCAGGATTTAGGGACATTTGCATCAGAATCTGAAGACAGTTGGTTGGTTGTTTGGTTCCCGTCAATCCAATCTGGTTAAATCACGCCCACACAGTCCTGATGAAGAAGATTAGTTGAGTTTTTGAGTGTTAAACTCTTAATAAGTTTTACCTTAAGATGTTGTTGTACTTTGATCGTTGCCTTGAATTTAATGTTATGGAGAAATACTTGTGATTTGTGTGTTCAGGAGCTTACTAAACTTACACTTACACTATAGCATAGATAGCATAGCATCATTATAAAACATGAAAAAAGTGCACTTTATGTGTGTCATATGTTCAATTAGTAACATTTACAAATACACAGAATGTTACAGGCCATATTAATATATGGTATTGCAATTAATGTGACCTTTGTATGTCAAAGTGAATTTTTCAAACTGATAATATCACCTAATCCTTTAACATCCCACATTGCTGGGATTCATAACGCTCCGTATGCTCTATTCACTTAATAAAGACTCTGGTCCAACACTGATAGCCACACATTTTCTAATTAAAGATGCCCTTATAGATAAGTGAAAAGGCAGCTACACTAAATCAATATTCATAATTTACAACTCAGAAAGAGATCTAGATGCTGCAACCTTTCTAAATGCTGTTATTACCTTCTTTAATCAAAATCAGTAATGGGTCTTGCCTGGCTGACATGTCCATATTTCATAGTTTATTTCCAGGACTAGTGTGTGTGTGTGTGTGTGTGGATAGACTCTAATCATATAACCTGGACATCACCTGATCTCTCACATACACACTCTTCTGTTGTTCTGTCTGCTATTTATCCCCTGAGCTTTACAAGAAATATTGTTCTCATTTTGTCAGGTGTACTGAGTCACACCAAATTAGATACTTGGACTTACATTAAAATTGAACAGGTGTGACTTTTAACTCCTGATAAATGTTCCTTGTTTTCTAAAAAATAACACACACACACTGGGAAACAGCTAGTCTGGCTCTGTACAAAGTTAAAAAATACACCTACCAACACATCTAAGTCTTACTAAATACTGTAACACATTGGATCTTCTTTATTTAAGCCATACACAAACAGAAATATAAAAGTAATATAAAAATTGTACGATAATCGCCTCCTAGCTTCAGCTTCGTACTTCTTCTAACTAATCTCCTCATGTTACTAAGTCTCTGTAAGAAACCAAATAAACTTTCCCAAAATGCCCAACTACGCCTTTAATGACAACAGCATTAAACAAGTGGACGTTCGCTAATGATAATGGTGGCAGATTACCACCTGAAATTCATAGTAATTTCTGAAAGAATGGGTCGTTGATTTCAGACAGAGGAAGACAGTCTTTACTAGTCTGTGACGGTTGAGTTTGCAAATGACAACTGTTGTTGCTGCCCAGCTATTTAAGCTAACGTCAGCTCCATGAGTCCATTAGCCTAAACTCTGACAGCATCCAGGATTGGCTTCCAGACAGTGGGGGAATTCTGTGGATGTGTTAACGTGTTAGCCGTTAGCACGCCAGTTATAGTAGTTCACCTACTAACCCTGCGAGGAGTCGCTCAATCACAGATGAATCAAACAGAAATGTATTATATTAAAGATTTATTACCACGTCTGGTAGATTAACTGTCTCATCAGTTGTATTCTTGTTTCATTTGGCCACAGTTCACTATAAAAGATATTCTGTATCACAAAACAGAAATGAAAAGTTCACTGTTTTCCTGGACCGGGTAAAGTTTGTAGGTCTAAATTATTTCTATGAGTCCATCCTCTGGCAGTGTGCCTTCAGTAAATCCTACTCATTCATAATAATTATCCTCTTAGGCTCATAAAAACGGTCTTTTTCTGTACTCTACATTAGTCAACTAATGACATACAGAACAGCCTTATGGGCTTTTTGCAGTGCCTGGTCCTTAAAGCAGGACACACTTGCAAAATTCCTTTCACAAGGTTCTCATTAAACAGATATTAAGCTTGATTTCTTCCCCATTTATTATACTTAGCCATCATGACCATGCCCTTTTTATGAACTCAGCTATTCAGGATACCTTTAACAGCAAATACTGAGTCTACAAGAAACATTAATTATGGTAGAGCTAGAAATAATTCTGACTCACCAGATCATAGAGGTAATAAAAGTCCTTTAAGGCTTTTAAAACCATGAAGCAGTCTCAGATGCACATTAGAAAACCTTAAAACACTGAATTAAATGGGCTAATTTCATGTTATAGTGAGTTAAATCATATTATGAATCCATCAGTGAATGTCCCTGTAGAGCTTTTCTCCCTCATGACCCTCTGGCAACAATCATTTCTCAAAAGATGATTTCAAAACAGAAGCATGTACCCGACTGAGAGAAACCATTTGGGACTGTTATGTTTATCATGTATGCAGCTGCCTGGTCCTTCTGTAAATTTGCTGTAAGCACATGTTTAATCAAGGCAGCAGCTTTTAGATATTGACACACTGTGTTTGACTAGTCTACATTTTGTGTGCATCAGTTTCTCATTCCACAACCAAAGCTATCCTCGTCTTTACACCTACAGCCTGCCAGGAATTTGAACTCTGGCAAGGTCTTCACTGCTAATGGGACAACTCAGACCTCCTCCCTTTTCTAAGAGCTGGTGCTCTAACTGATGTCTGCTTCCCAAAAGACATATATACCGTTCTGGGTTTGAAAAAGAGGGAGGCCCAGTCTGGAATGAAAACACTGAGGGTAATGTTATCCATCGATACAGACAGCAGGCCTTCAGCGACAACCAGCACCCAGAGCTGCCAGGGTAAAAAATCCCTCCTTAGGAGTAAACGTCTAGGCAAAAATACTGAATATATCATTAACTCTAATCTACTGCAGCTCTGTTACTATTTTAAATTCCTCCAGATTCTTCATTTCTGTCATAAACTTTGGGTTTTCTTCTTTTAAGGCTAATTTGACGTCAGGTAGATATTTAAAGCTCAGGTGTAAAAGTCATTTCAGCAATGTACTTCCCTTCAGTAGTTTTCACCTCACAGAGGCTTAACTGAAGCTTCACAAAACAACCCTAAAAAGATTATTTTAATCATTTAATCATATTCTGCCTCCCTCTCATCCCGCTGTGTTATTCAGGCCCTTTCTACTTGTCTTCCGTAGAATGCTAAATAGAGATTTTTTCTCTCCGGGGACCCGAGAGCCTGCTGACATGTCACTCCGCCTGACATTCCTTGCGCTCCCCAGGGTCATCAGGATGGAGTTTTTATCTCCTCAGAGTGGAGGAAAGATGTTGGAATATCTGTCCATCCGTCCATCCAAGTGAAGTCCCCCTGGTTCCCATCAATCTGCTCGATGCCTAGGGAAGTGTCAGCGCTGACCAGCCCACACAGCATCTTACAGGATCGCTTGTTGGGCGAAAAAACTTAGGAACGTCTGTGCTAACCTTTACAACAGCTGACATTATTCTAGCTGTGGTGGGTGTGCCGCTAACTGACGGAGGCAATATGGTTGAAAGGATCTATATGTCTACTTATCAAGATGGAGAGCTTTTGGAGTTTGTGCCCACTGAATGTAGTGCTTTTACAGTGTGTACAGGGTGCCAAACATGTCTCAGAGATAGAAATCATCTTACTGCTTGATTTAAAGCTTGATGAGTGGAAGCAAAGGACCATATATCATAGTGTTGAAGTTAGCTAATTGACAAAACTGAATGGCAAAGAAGGAGTTCTTGTCAAAATGGCTCTTTTTTTTGGGGCTGTTTGGGACACATTAACACACATTAAATTATGGGACTGTCTAAATTTCAAGAGGTAATACTTCATGAGCATCTGCCGAGGCCTGTGCCATTTAAAATGCTGCTTTTGTACTTCCTAAATTGATCCTCGGTGTACCCAATCCGCTGTGTGCGGCTACGTTGTTTAAAAGAGTTCAGGTGATCCTTGACTGTGTCATATTTACCAGGTATTTGTGTTTAGGTGGTCACAGTTGCTGGTGAATCAGGTAAATCGCCTGAACTAGGCCAATAAAAAAGCTTCAGGTATGGTAGCTAGACATACTGTAAATGCCAGTGTCTGTTGTTGTTAGTAACCTGGATATATATTAATCACAGGTCGTTACAAAAACAAAACGTTATATGAATGAGTATGAGCACTTGACAGTTGTCTGTCAAGTGCTCATACTCTAAAGTTGGGTGTCACACTTTACACCTTGTTGGCTGTTTGAAGGCAACTTTCTGGTGATGAGCTTGGACATTATTGACTTGACTCTGAGTTAACGTAAAGCGACTGGACGCCTCATGAGTTTTTGTCTCTGTGTGGGTAGACCATCTCATTTGGAAAGGAGGTGCAGGACCCTCCATTCAGGGGTTGTGTCCTTTGGAGGGAGGATCCGATAAACTGAATTGGGACTTAGCTTTTGTCCTGCCCATTTTTACGTACACAGGGAAACTGAAGGGAAGAAAATAATCCTTACGGGCCACAAAGACGTAAAAACCAGCGCTAAAACAAACTATTGTTTATTATCTCTTCTGGTTTTCTTGCTAACAATTCAAGAATGCCACCAGTGATGCTTCCAGTAACAGTATGGATGAAACTGACCGCACAAAAACTTCCCAACTGTTCAATTGTAACCGATTTGAGACCACCTCATGTAGGTGGACCTGGATTCGGCCTCTTGGTCCACAGAAAAATATATTAATATTACCACATTTTTAGGCAAACTGTTCCTGGATTTGGACTAAACCACCAGTGTGAAAGCAGCATCATTTCCGGGGTTACTGTTGGACTCACCTCTCAGTCTGTAAGGTGACTTTGGAGGGCTCAACGTTGGGGTTCTCCCATTCCATCTGTGGGCAGTGCATGAAGTAACACAAGGTATAGAGGGCCTCGGGCTCCCAGTGGACTGTGGTGTTGGTCTTCTGGTGGACTGGAGTCCCGTTGCTGGGGTTCTTGATGTGTAGTGGCTGGAGGTGGTGCATGGCCCGGGATACCAAATCACCTGGAGGATATTTTTATACATGAGAACAGTGCATTGATTTTACTAACACAATGTGATGAAGCTACAGGGAGCATGAAAATAAAAAGGACACAAATAGAAATTCATTAAAGACAAAATAATAACACTGTGTACTACACTGAGGAAAGATCTAGTCATTACAACAAAGTCCTACGCACTGCTCTCTCTGCACACATTCATTTTCTGCACCACTCCTTTGACATGTGAGTACTCGCAGCACTTATGTGATGAAGCAGAGAGGCACTCCCTCATGTGATTCATCGTACATTTAGTCATACACATATGCCCACACAATCCTTCTGAGTGGGAAATTGCGGCCTTGAAATTACGCACATCGTGCCTCTCTTAGTAAATTACTAAGGATTCTGTGCTCTTATTCTATCCTCATTTTATCTTTAACTCTTATTTTTCTCTTTTTTTCCCTCCTCCCAGTTTTCTTATGTAACCATTGAGAGAGTCATGGGGAAACTACAATATCTGTGTCATCAAGTGTGTGTGCAAAATGTCAAATGACTGCATTAATGACAGATGCATTAATGTTGTAGTTCTATTAAGAGATAATTCAGATATTTCAGAACACAGGTCTTAATTTCATAGCTTTAACCATTGTTTCTATCACAAGTGACCAAATATGAGCAGCCAGAAGATCAGACAGGTTGTAAACAAACCCATCAGTAGTGAGTGAGGTATTCATCACGGCAACGTAATTTTCAGTTGACATGGAAGCTGCAGCAGCATTTGCTGGGAGCGTCAATCTCATCCCATGCTTGATACCACTTTTCAGTCGCTTTTTTTCATGCATGTTGCTAGCTAGCTATGTAGGAGGATGATGTCCCCATTCTTAATCCTGCCTTTGTAGACTGTCAGTGGACACAACACCATCTGTTTCAAACGCTGGGTGGTGATTCAGAGGTCTGGAACCAAGCTACCACGTTTCCAGATGTTATCACAACCGACAAGAATGATGGCCAAAAAAAAAGAAAGAATCCAAACTGCAATAAGCTGGAATTATCCTTTAGTCACATTGTAGGGACAAAAATCTTTTCACATAGACTTGGTTTTCGATTAAGGTTTGAGTAAAGGTCAGGATTAGGCATATAGTGGTAATAGTTAAGGGTGTTCAGGGAGTGTAGTTAAGGGAGGAGGCATAACTCAAACACGTTTCTACAGTTCATGAAGGTCCAGAGGAAAAAACACATATCTGAACAGTTTTCTGTAAAAACTACAGCAGCCACAGAGATCAATAAACTTTTGTTCTAGGCAACATAAGAGTACACTTTCTGGTATCTTCCATGATAAATGTGGTCCGTTGCTTTTTGTATGAACATATTTCAAGCTGTGACCTGTATGCAGCAGGAGCAGAGAACAAATGAAAGTTAGAAGAAATTCTACAATTCTAATAGTTTTGAACACCAGAGGAGGTGTTGAATTTCAGAGTGAGAAATTCAATACCTGCGTACCACAGAGGCAGATATTCAGCGCTGACACTTAGAGTCATAATTCTCTGATTTAGGATTTTGACAACTTCACAGCAGCTTATCGATGAGCTCATTAGCGATGCGTTTAAGAATAACGATGTTGTTCTGAGAGAGAAAATGCTGCAGTGTGAGGCTGCAGAGTCGATCTCTCAGAAGAATTAATACTCCCCATTGATCTAATTATTTTCCTGGTTTATTGGAACACTGGAGAGTTCAGGCTTATAGGAGAACATGGAGTTTAGACAGAAAGAGTTCATGCATTCTCTTACTGTATGCATGTGAATAAAACAAGATGTGTGGAAGTCTGAAGCTCTGAGAAAACAGTGCAACAGTAAACACATCGCAGCACAACACACACACACACACACACACACACACTCTTCCTCTGATCTTGTTTGATTGTTTGTTCCAAAAATACCCAGTCTGAGGAAAGTTGGCCTGTCTTGAATCCTCATTCCTTAGACAGAATGACACGGTGAGTCTGCGCCCAAGGTTCTCCATCTGTCAGACTAAAGGCCCCTGACAGAGTTCACAGGCAGTCAGTCGTAAACAGAGCGCGCTGCTCACAGCACAGTTTGCACTCCGGCTCCAGGGAGGCTCATAGACAGTTATCTAGAAAGAACTAAATACATCCATAAATAATTGAAAACAAGGCAAATCATGCCGTTTCCATGACTGTGCTGAAGTGATGTGACGATGTGTGGCGGGACGAGGCTCCCATCTCCAGGTATGACACTTGGTGACACATGGTCACTTAGTACAATTAGTCAGAAAATCATAATAAGACCTACTCTCAGACTGAGGAGAATTGACATTGACTTTGGGGAACTAACATAGTTTGGTTGAGGTTTTGGTCAGCCTTAAGGCCCTGAAAACCTATTTCCTCAATCAGCTTCTTACTATGAATGATGAGCTCCTACATGAACACAACATTTTCTGCCAAAGTGAGAACAGTTTTGTTTATTTTACAATAGAAATGAATGTATTTATTTTATTTTATCTGAGCTCTTCTGGCTGGTTTAAAGTGTTAGAAAAAAGATGTGTCACATACTTCTGTTAATCAAAATCTGATGACGGTTGGAGGGTCGTTTGGCCACTATCAATCTATTACGATGAAACCACATCCACACAGTCCTGATGAAGCAGATTAGCTGAGCTTTTGAGTGTTAAATGCTTAACAAGTAATACCTAAGGATGTTTGTTTCAAAACTTGAATATTTAATCTTAAACAGTGTTAGGCTTAAGGACTATTGCTGATGAAATGATAAGACATTTTGAATCAGTTTTTCTCATTTAAAGCCTTTTTCTATAAGTCATTTAGCAAACAAAAAGAAAGCCAAACATTGCCTCTTCCCAACTTCTCAATGTGAGAATTTACTGATTTATTGATTTTCTCTGTTCAATATAATGATGAATTGAAAACCTTTGAGCTTTGTCCTGCTGACCAGACAAAAGAAGCAACTGAAGATGTTATGTTGCGTTCTGGGAACACCATTTTCACTATTTTGTAACAAAACAAATCAATACATTAATCATTAAACGCAACAATCATTACTTGCAGCTCTACAGAAACTACAGGTATAAATGTTACATGGGAACTGGCTCCTTGACTGTGCTACACTGTGCAGCTTGCAGACTCTGTTTGCGAAGCATGTTTGGTACTCAGTAGCATTTAGCTTGAAGTCCCTGTGCTACTCGGTGTGAGTTTACGCAATGTGCTACTGGCCTGAATATTAAGAGAAGAAGTGAGACATTAATAAAGATTAAGGAGATAAAACAAAGAGGACAGAAATATGCATTTACATTACAACTCCCCCCCACCCACCATAAAACAGACATCCGCTAACTCTAAGAACTGACAACGCTTCCTTAGGGTTTGCAGAAGTCTATAACCACACCACATCCATAAATAATAACAGACCACATGTAGTTTTCTACCACAACAAACATTAGAAGCAGCTACCATGCAAATGTTTAAAACTGCCGCTCTCCGGGGCTGATCATCACACTTTCTTAACCTTCATTAATTGTTCTTGTGACTTTGGTTTTGTCAGCGTGACAACATTTGCTCTCGTCTCCTTTGCTGTAATTATCTAAGCAACACTCCTATGGGGTTCATGCTTCATCTCGTTTGAATTAATCACAGGGGACAGCTTAGCGTCTTCCTTTCTCCCAGCCAAGTCCTTCCCTCTTGGAAGGACTCATTACAGAGCAAAACTTTGTTCCCTATTCCCAGAGAAAAAGTGGTGAAACAGCATAGATCATGAACTCCCTGCTATAATGAGATGTCAACACTTTTCTGTCATACCGCAGCGACAAAACCTGTAATTATCTTGTATTTCTCTACATTAGAACCAATGCACAAGACCTAATGTAAGTTTAGGGTTGAATGTTTTCATGGAGGCGAATAATTTTCATGTAAAAAGTCGTAACAGACAGAAGTAACTCTATTCACCTCTGACGCCACAAAAACAAAACTTGCGCTACATGCTAATGCTAGCATGGCAACATGCTCATAGGGGTTAACATGCTGATGCCTCTTAGCTTAGCATGTTAGCATGCTAACATTTACTAATTAGCACTTTCAGACACTTCATCATCATTCATATATCATCACTATATATATATATATATATATAGTAAATAGGGAGTGATTTCGGACACAGCCCTTGTCTTCTTCTACTGGTTCTTTATGACCAATTAATGATACAATCTTTATTAATTAAAGATGATGGTGATACAAGCTTTCCACCCACGACTCCACAGAAACATAACTCAGAAAAACTTCAAACATACTTCAGCAAGGCTTCCACTTTAAAACCTGAAGACGACCTGCTGCCATAGACACATAAAGACTAACAAAGTGTAGCTGGTTCACCTTAATTGCACTTTCTACTTTCCGTCAACACATCAGCAACTCAAGCTTTAATGGTTGTTTTCTCTTCTCGATGTCAGTGTGTGGGGCCAGGTTAAGGTTTCTCTGTTTAAACTGAGATTGCTTTTACTATATACTTCACTTCACAGTACTGTATGAACTTTCTGATCTGTAAATGTACTCCTCTGCAACAGGTACAATAAAGCACAATGTAATTATGTTCTAAAACTAAATAGAAGTCACAGGAAATGTGGTTTGATTTATTGTAGCTACTTGGAACAGTGTGTTTACTTTGACTGAGCGTAATTTCACTTTTGCAATATATAAGCATAAAACCCAAAAGGATTTATAAAATCAACTGAGTCCATTAATATGCTTTGTATGTAATTAAATGTGTGATTGTATTTTTGCTATATCATGCACACAATAATGCCAATATTACCAAATGTGATTAAGACCACATTCATGTTTTCTATGAGGTTTTATTTTCTCATCATATATTTTAAATATAGTTACCAAAATTATTGTTATTTATGCTTGGATTCTACTAATAAGTACATTGGCATACTCCATGTTAATGTGAATATGTCACTAATGTCAGTAGAGTTTAAGAGACATAATTCTTTGAATCTGATCACTAACATTCAGTAAAACACTTCACTTATCCTGTCCAAATGGGACACACGAGACTAAGGCGTGAGGTGTAAATTCCAAACTCAGATAAGGTCAACAGGTAATTCTAGTTATGTACAAATAGGAGACGTGGCCATCAGGAGCAACAGGAGCATGGAAATAATATTGAAAATAAAGTCCTGTATACTTTTTTCTGTCAGGTGGAAGCACCTCCAGTTACTCAATTATTCAAGCGTTTTTAGAGCACAATGCCACCAACTAAAATAATCAGAAAACAAGCCTGTAATTCAAGCAGACAAAGTGAGGTGAGCCAACTTCTTATCAAATGTGACCCGAGATTATCGTGGGGAGACAACTGTTGTGGACCTTAATGGAGGACTGAGATGGAAGATTCCTCCGCTGTCCTCTGACACACTGTCATGGCCTAATTCTCCCCGGGGGCTGAACTGAGGACATTTAATCATCACTTGGTAATACGACCGACTCAGAGCTCTGCCTTCGGGACACATTAGCAATTCCATGGCAACTATTAATCACAGTCAATTACAGGACATGTCATCATCAACACAGAACTAGCAGATACTTTTACCAGCGCTGCTCAAGTGGAAATTAATCACCAGTAGACACATTTAATATAATAATTAGACATGTGAAGGAAAGCCATTGATAACCCGTCTGTGTTTGAATAGACATGGGATCCGTTGACAGCTACAGTGCAGTCGTTGCTTTCAGGATTCAGCTTCTCGGCTTGGTGGTTTTATAATCCAAAGTCACACTTTTATAGTAACCATAGAGTGACCATCTGGAGTACTGGGAGTTTACCCGCTGGGCCAGTCGACCTGTGAGCCGGTGATGAGCCAAACAGGACTGAAACAAAAGGGTAAAAATATATTCAAATGTGTTTTTTTTTTTCTAGTCCTTTCTGGCAAACAGGCTCCATGGAGGGAAGAGAGGGAGGGTTCGTCACTGATCCATCTTCTATTATATCTTTTTATACACTGAACTCATAGTAATGTAACACAGTGTTTGTGTTCTGAATAAATCCCGGCAACACGGAAAAGCAGCAGGGCACCATTTGCAAAGGTCGGGCTGAAAAAACAAAAACAAAAAAACCTAACAGAACAAACAAAGTGCCTCACTACAAATGCTACAGAATGATTCATTCATTTTGAAGCACCAGACATCAGTGCAGCACAAGTGATGTTCCAGCCATTGTACTTTGTACATGAATGACCAAAGCAGTAAGTATAAAAATACCAAAAATGACATATAATAAGGGAACTTTTTGGTACACAGTGGAGCAGAGAAAATGCGGAAAATATCAACCTTTAACTTCAAATCCTGTTACTATTTGACAGCAAACACACAAATAACTCATAATGTTAAAGCCCCATTAATCAATACTTTTATATCAACACTGGTTCTGGTTCAGGAATGACCGTGCCATCACCGTACGGACGATATAATTGAAGCTTGTCACTACTTCCGCAGACTCACTGTATAACTCACAGTATCAGGGTGCGTCTGTCAGTCTGATTTGTAGTTCTACTGCCCCCTGGTGACAAAAAAATTGAGCAATGAAGCTTTAAATGTTTTTTTTTTTAAGTTTAGGTGTCATGCATCATGATAATGATGATATGAAGATACTGTAACTATTAATAAACTAATAAAAACTTAGGTAATATAAAGTTTCTAACTTTATCTCTGGAGGGAGGAGCTTAAAAGACAACACCTGAAGGCAGCAGCAGCATGATACCATCTGTTTTACCCCAGGATCCTTCAACAGTGGGGTACAGAATAATTAATTGAAATATTAAGTTTTGAATTACAAATGATCACCCCGTGTCTAAAAATATTAAATTATTTTTAAAAAGTTTAGATCTAGTGGGCTAGACGTCTATTTTCTTCTTTATGTGTCCATTTGTGGAGTATCCAGGGCCAGCCAGGGTCAAACGTCCAGAGTGGTTCTTTCACCCCGAGTCCTCCCAGGAGGGAATTTCCGACTAAAGATGTGGAATGAAGGTCCCATGATGCAAGATGCTGCAAACTATTATGAAATCCCTGTTCAGGAAAATAAAGCGCTTGTCTCTGCACAGTACTGGTGCTGCAGAAACCATCATGATTCCTTCATTCTGGCCATTACGGCGTCCCACAGAAACCCCTGCCTGCTGCAGCTGTCCACTCCTGGACTGATGACGGCAAGCAAAAGCAATGAAACACCACCAAAAAAAGCACAGTGCACCGAAAAAAAAGCTGTGATGGCTCGTTTGTAAAAGTCTCAGGCATCCCTTGTCTGTTCATTACCGACTATCATGAAAGTGGGGAAAATAATATGAGACCCTTCTTGATAATGACTTCTTTCAGTCTAAAGAGGTTCCTGAACCGTGGCTTAATTTTGTCTCATCATCTTGCCTGAGTTTTTCCAGATATTTCCAGTCTGTGGAAATGGAGCAGGAGATTACGCAAACTAACTCTCTCGTTCTATTGTCATCATCTTTCCTGCAACTCACAGGAGGGGACTTCTAAATGGATGCCACTTTACTCTGTCTAATGGCTCTTTTAGGGACTTTAATGGCTCTTCTGTGAAGACCTGCAGAAGCACTACTGCAGACTGCTGCAGTCTATAATAAATAACTTTCCTGTGTGTGGTCTTGATTATCCACTGTATCAAATGTGCTTAAATAGCACTGCACCATTCATCTTTCAGTTGAGGGCTTATTTTTGTTAACTTTTTTAGATATGCTTCACAATTGCAGTACAGTTGGAAATTACTATTCCTGCTGTTTACTAAAAGACAGCAACAAATCAAAAGTACATTTTGTAAGGACAAATCTCTGTACTTGCACTGCATGGCAGCAACAGCTTATATAGTGCAGAGAAAAGTGTGCCGGCAAAGTAAATAAGCACTGATAACAAGAAAATACAACTGTACATTAGAATATATGCATTTAAGAGTCTACAGCCATGCTATTGACTCTGTGAGACTGCACTTAGACACAGTGGTTGTTCACAATGACAATGTTAACATGCTGATTTTATCATGTTTACCACCTTGACATGCTAACATTTGATAATTAGCACAAAACACAAAGTTCAGCTGAGGCTTGGTTGTCATTGGTTTTGCAGGTATTTGGTCAGAAAGCAAATTTGGACAACCTGAAATTTTGACCTGATGATGGCGCTAGATGAAATGTCAGAGGATCACCAAAATTATCAGTGTTTATCTTGAGGAGGACATAAATGTGTGTATCAAATTTCATGGCAATCCATCCAATAGTCAAAACATTTCACTAAAAATCACAAATGTGAAGGTCAGGGTGGCACTAGAGGAAGAGTCGGGGGATCACCAAAGTCATTAGCGTTTATCCTCTGGGCACCATGAATATCTGTACCAAATTTAATGGCAATCCATCCAATAGTTGTCGAGATATATCAGTCTGGACCAAAGTGGTGGACCAACCGACAGACAGACAGACAGACAGACATTGCCCTCTTTAGAGCCATGCCACTAGCGTTGTTAAAAAAGATTAAAGGCACCACATTTAACGATCCCTTGTACATTATATCTACTGTAACCTACAGTATGTAAAGTTTATGGGTAAAATGATTACCTTACTACCTTATTATTTGCAGCATAAAGACAGACGAGAGATAAGAGAAGGTAGTTTGCTGAGTATTTGAAGTGTTTTTCAGGGCCATTTTTTATTATAATCCACCAAACTGAAGCCAATTCTGTCATCCACTCTGGTCCTTGGTTAGATTATCTTTCTTTTTCCAAATTCAAAAGAAAAATTGGCACCATAATCACGGCCCCTCAGAACACTCAAAATGATATACCGTAGAAAGTCATGAACAAACAAGATTTTGAAAAAAGAAAACCAGCTGAAAAAAAGTCATAGTCGTGCCTCTATATGTGAGGAATTAGTGTCCAGTTTTTCACTATAAAATAAAAGAATACCAGAACTTTGTCTTACTGTGCTCATTGAAGCTGTCTCCACCAATCTTTATCATACCTCATTTAAGTCTCACAGTAACCTTGTCATAATGCTCCAGTGTGTAAGGACTTGGCTGAATAAAAAGCCATAATCACAGAAGATTGAAGTTCCTTCTTACACTAAATTAATGATGAGTCAATGATAAACTGGCTGTGTATGAAGCCAGAGAATAATACCCTTCTTGATGACAGTTCAGTCAAAATACCAACAGCTATTAGGCCCTTTTGTGAAGTCCCCTTTCATCAAAGTACTGCTGCAAACAGTTGCCGGTATTTGTCTTCAAACAGCTGCCCTGTCTTTTCTTTTTTTCCCCTGGAAACTGTGAGATGAGAACTAGGAGCAGCCTGTTCAATTCACCGCCTTATTACCCCAAAACTTCCATTAGCCTTCTGGGCTCCATCCAAAACACTCAATTAGTGAGTCTGCATTATCTCTCAGCAGCACTGCTGTAAAGGCAGAGTCTACGGTGTAATGTCCGCCTTACTGCAACAGCACTTCATTGAAAGGCGGATGTTAAACACGGATAACTTCAGCTTCTCCCTCAGCCACTGAAGCCACAAGTAGTCAAGGAGCTGAGAGAGGCAGGCCCGAGTATCCTCAGCTCTCACATGTCAGGCTGATGGGTAATAATTATTAATGAAGAACATCTGGGTGTTGTACCTCTCCGAAGAGGTGTCGCACACTTGAACGCTTACATGCTGGTGCATCTGCCTCGTTGGAAATGCAATACGTTCAGTAGACTCTAATTAGAATCCAACACTTGGGCTGAGCGACAGCATGATCAAATGTCCACATCGACAAGAGACGTAAACGGAGGCCGCTGACCTTACACATGATCAGAAAACAAAGTAACCCTCACTTCATCTCTAATAAGAGCAAGTTGGTGGTTATTAAACTCGAGAGTCCTCAGTCAGTGTTTGTGTCCTTGTGGAATGAACCTCTCGAGAACATGACAAGAAGAAGCATCTTACAGTTTCAAATTGCTCCTGTGTTTGATGTTGTATTATCACTCCACTCACACTGCTGTTTTAATTTTCTAGCTGTTTTGGGGTCTGTAAAATGGAGTACACAGTTGTTTGGGCGCGATGGGTCATTCTTTAAGTGAATGTTTGGCTCTCCTTCGTTTTTCCCCATTCGCCGCTGCCGGCCAACTCGCCGTGTGATGCATTCTCAGTTGGCAAGTAAACTGCTGAGATCTTTATCCACCGTCCGTCCTTGCTTTTCCTTTGTGTTTTGTGTTGTACATCGGCCCTTTATAAACTTTGTCAATGGATTATGGAGGACAAAAGATCATCCAGTAATGTTTTTGAAGACCCAAAGTGAATAGCAAATCCAAGAATGCAATGTTGATACTTGTTGGAAATATTATTTCCAAATAGTCAAACAGAGGAGCATATTTATAGCTAGAGACGGACTCGTGTTTAGAGACTGTTAGACACGTGCAGATTTAACTTTTGTAGTTGCTCAACCATACACATACAATATAGTGCTGTTAGAAAATTTGATTTTTACAGTGCATTTACTCAAAACATATAGCTAATTTTATAGGTGGAGTGATTGCAAATAAAGTCAATACAAAGAGACAAGTGAATCTTAACAGTCAGCAGTTAGCAGGGAGGACATTTGGCTTATCCCAAGGCTTTATGAATGTACAGAAACGAGAGGAAAAGTGAAGAAACTGGAGAAAAATAACAGCTAACAGCAGCCCAACTGAGCTAACGGCTAACTTACCGATTTGCCATCTCTAGAGCCACGCAGCTAGCATGGCTAAAAATGGGCTGAATTTGGTTGGAAAGACTAATTTTCTTTGGACACGTTGGTTAAACAGCATTTTAATTACTATATTTCAGTGTGAGGCATAACTACATGTTAAAACACCTTTAACATCTTGTTTTTCCTCTTTTAGTTCCCCTAAAGTAGCTTTAAGGTTTGTAAAATCATCTTATTTTACATTGTCCTTATCATATACATCATATACTACCATTATCATATACATTCAATTCTGCAGCTTGTGCATCATTTACACATTTCACTATAACTCATACATGTATTTGCATTTTGGGTATCTTTGGAAAGTTCAAAATCTCATCTAGAATTTTAAATAAAGTTTCGTGGGTCTGAACAAAGCCTGGCTGTACAGCATGAGTCTGTAATAACTAGGGTTGACCTGCAGATTACCAACGCGATGAATACTAGGAAGTTTAACAGTTACTTTCAAATGTTAATCTGCCTCCTGTTTTTGAATTCTTTCATGCTGTAGTAATACAACATATAATTGTTGTTTTAATGACATTTAAATGACTATAGTTCAGTGGCAAGCTAATTGTAAGTACAATGAAAGTAGCTGTAAGTACATCGGTGTAAGTAGTTGAAAAGTAGTCACTGGCATCCTGTTGAAACTACAGTTATGCATATCCTCGAAGTCTAAAAACATACACTTTTCAACCACATTTAGCCTGCTCTAACCTAGCTGTCTTTTGACCTTGAAAATACCAAACCCATGCTCATGAGGCTTCAGCTATTAAATGCCACTGACACAAGAATGCAAACAGAGAAAGACCCTGAATGCCTGAGTGATTTAGCCCAGAAAATGTGGTTTTACATCTTCCTTTTGAAAAATACTCGAGTTATTCCTCAATCAGCGCTTTAATCGATATTATAATCTCTGCAGCACTGAGCTGCTTTGAGCGAGGGGGATCCTGTGGCAGGTATCGAGGGACATTAAACCATTATACAATAATGAATCCAGCCTCACGTAATTACTGCAGCATCCAGCAACAGCCTACAAGATTTTCCAGCATGTGTCTTTTGTGCGAGATGAAGAGGTGTGTGTGGTGTGTGTTTGGAGGATTGTGAGGAGGGTTGTTTGTGTCAGCATACCCCTGCTGTCCTCCTAAAGGTGCTGGGAGACAGATAAGGAAAATGGCCGCACCCTGTTCCAGTGACTGAATGAGCCAGCCTCATCTTTAAAAGGCAAGGCAACAATTTTATTTTATTTTATTCTTTTAAACCACAGTGTCTCTAAGATGGACAGACATGAAGAAGTGAATGGCGCTGCAGACCTCCGAGAGGACAGAGAAAGTGAAGTGAAGAGGACAAAATGACAGCGGGAACCTTTCCCAGAACGTCCAGATACTGTTCTGCTTTGACATGTTCATCAGAGAGACAATGAACAGGGACATGAGGGTGACATTATCATCAGTAGCTGAAGTGGTCAAATGGGTAAAATGCGCTTAGTTTTAAAAAAAGAAACAGAGAAATGCAACATTATGGCTCAAAATGCATCACTATGTTTACTGACTGGATGACGCTTTTTCTGAGCTTTTATCAACTTAAGAGAAAATAAGTCTGAGTGAATCATTTTTCTCCTTTTTTTTTTCTTCTTTTCCATCACCCATGCCGAGAAGTGGGTCAGACTGTATGAGATTAGGAAAGATGATGCATGGCGAAGTTGGAGAAGTATTTCAACTCTAATGTAATGAAAAATGAGAATAGCACGGAGGGTCTCGAGATGAAATGTAACACCTCCCTGTGAGTCTCGGCCCGCATTGTGAAGCCATGCCATTATTTCATATTCACATAGTGAGTGTGGGATAATGGAGAAGAGACGACGGGAAAGTAGAGTTTAAAAAGGGATGACATTAATGAAATCTTGTTGAAATGTAGGTTGAAATGTATGCTTTCTAATAATCATTTATCATGAGGATAATGCTTGTTTATGGATAGAAATTTGAAGCACTCACATGCACCCTAGCCAAAAAAAAAAAATCATAGTTCGACATGTATTCAATAAGCAGTCACTTCCTGGAAAAAAGAGAAATAACATCCCATTGCTGTGCAATATTCTGTACCCTTTCAAACCAGTGCACAGCTCCTGCAGCTTTGCAGGGGGAGAGGGATTCCTCAATTTGTGAAACCCACTCAGCCCTGAAGAATAAGCACTTTTCCTCTCTGCCTATGCACAGTAGAATACACAATGACTTTTTTTTTCTAGCAGGCTATTGTCAGCTCAGGAAAATACAGAGCGAGTGATGCCTGAATGTTTAAAGAGCACACGCTGTGATAAACATCCACATTTCATCATAAAACTCAAAGTGACAATTATGTATATAGTATAAAATGCCAACCATAAATAGCATTAGCTATGGGGTGATATTCAGTTGTCAAATGAAAATTAGACAAATTGACAATTTGGTCCATGTAGCTTAAAGTTGTAATCCTTTAGATTTTAGACCTGGTTGACTTTGACAGAAATACACCCCAAGATCAACTGATGTATCTGTTTACAGTGCAGCCAAACAAATGCACGTGCAAATCGATTTGCAACCACTGATCTGATTTCATATTGGTGGTTGGTTTGGCTTAATGAGGAGTTGGAGGTGTGCAGCCTGTTGCCCGTTACCTGACTGTGGCCGCTCCTTCTTGTTCCATTACGCCCTGCAATATTTAAAACTGATTTGCTGACAAAAAAATGCTAAAAAATGACCAATGTTTTGTTAAGTAGACGCAGTCACTACACGTTACATTAAAGCACACCATTTAAATTATTATCTCTGTACATTGCACATATTCTTTATACTTCACACTGTGAACTTTTGCAAATTTTTAAGTCCATACTTTGCACATTCTTGCTCTAACTGTACAGGTATATTGTAGTCATTTTTTATAATATTTGTTCATGTTTTTATTGTGCATTTGTCATTTCTATTTATGTTTCTAGACTTTTGCAGTACTTGCTTTTTATTTTTTATTTTCTCTTATTATGTTTATTGTTATGCACCAAACTACCAGGCCATATTCATTGTATGTGAAAACCTACTTGGCAATAAACCTGATCCGATTCTGATGTTTATAACCGATTGCTGTCAGCGCTAACCGCGGTGACCAATACATTGTGTTTCCTGTGACTGCTTCTCAATAAAAAACAAGTTGAATGCTTTTAATATGAAGCAGCAGTAGTAAGAAATGTTGTATTTACATTAGCAGCAACTTAATCCAGCTCTGATACGACTGTAGGGGAGTAAACAGTAAACAGGAAAGCTGATACTGATGAGATAAAATTAAAAGCCGTAACACTGGATTACATGCTGCATCGTTTCCTGTGAATCCCTCGTGTGTGGGAAGGCAGTTTGAATCCAGGGCAGTGAAACAATGAAAACTACTTTTATACAGTAAAAAAATGCTAGTCATAAATAGTATCAAATATGGGGTTTGATTACATGAAAATCTTAAGGATTATAACTTTAACAAAGCTCATACTTGGCATATTTGCCAGCCTCTGTGGTAGAGGCACACCCAACTTCAGGAATGGAGGGCCCCATTGTTAGAGGCCTGCACTGTATTACATTACGCCTTTTATTTGCCTAGTGGCTGCTCTCTGACCCCCGGGGCAGCCGCTGTGCCGACAGACGAACGGCCTCTCTCTGTCACACCTGGTCACAATATGTCAGTTCGGCGCCTATAGATCCTATATACGCCACACACACCACATGGCACATGATGGAAAACAGAGACAGAAGCTTATCCTTCATGGCAGAGTGTCATGAGAAATGAGGGAAAGTGCAAACACCCAGAGCATCAACTGCCCAAATCTGCCATCAGCGATCTGCTCTCCTCGCTCGGACAAAGACGTGAAATACGAGCACATTAGATGAGCAGTGAGATAATGGTGACCTCAGGAATAAAAGACTTATTTTTCCACCTCAAGAGAATGAAATTATGGATATAGTGATGAATGCTGCTCTTTAGCAGCCTCTTCTATTATCTATTAATTACCAAACAAGTCGGGTTTGAAATTGCCCTCACAAGCGTCTCTGTGTGGCCGCTTTTCTCTCAAGTGATCTTGTTTGTTGTTCAGATATCGAGCTAATAGCTTAAAATTGATTTCAATTTAAACAATTTAAATGTGTTGGTACCAAGCAGATTTTAAATGCTTCTTGTAGGGGACACAGCGCCGGACCATGAAACACCTGCTTCCTGTCATCGATTAGTTCCAGGTCTCTGCTGTGATATTAGAGGTGGTGCGTGTGGCATTTTTATATTAACCCATCTAACCATATTATTTCTCATTATGAAGATTAGCGTAATTACCGTAAATCAACCAGGCTACCGCTGAGATGACTGGCAGCCTCTTCTCTGCAGTATACATTGAATGCCACAGGCGCTGTGTTCACATACACTGAGGAAATCTGCTTGTTCTCCTCTTTTGGCAGTAACCTGATTTTTGAAACATACAAAAACAGGAAAACCTGGTGTCCTTGGATTCTGCAGGAATTCTGCTGGATCCATTTACAACACAAAACTGTTCTGGTCTTGCTTTCAGCACTAAAGCTAAGATGATCCAGAGCTACTTACGTGAAAATGTGAGTGTATCGAGCTGCATCTTTCTGCCCAGTTTTCCTCACAAACAGTGTAACATGAATGTCCAATTGACTTGAATGTGAAGCCGCGGTTGCAGGAAATGTTCAGCGTGCATTAGCAGTAACTACATACAGAGTGAACAGTAAACAGTGAGATACAATTAAAAACGGTAATGCTGGATTACATGCTGCATTGTTTCCAGTGAATCCCTCGTGCGTGTGTGTGTGTGTGTGTGTGTGTGTGTGTGAAGGCAATCTGAATCCACAGGGGAATGGAAACTACTTTAATTAATGCCAGATTGACTTTGGCAACACCTCAGTTATGGGACTAAGGGCATCATTTCCACACACACTTTTACAGTTTCAGTTTGATTTACTCACTAAAATCTCTCTAAACAACATCCTCTCACTGTCCAGCTGAGAGAAGAGAGCACCTGATAAAAATGGTGATATGCTCATCTATTTAAATGATTAATTATTACAATGTACTCATACTGTAGCATTAAGCTTTACTGGCAGCACTGAGTGCTTGCAGACTTTCTTTGCCCCAGGTTTCGCCTCTCAGGCTACTCTCCTACCCTCTGATTGGTAGGTAGGAAGACTGCAAGTACCTCTCAAGCCTGGAAAAACAAACAAACTGCAACCTCCTCTGCATGTGAAAAAAAAAAGTAATCTATATTTTTATTTACAGTAAATATTCACCTAAAAAAGATGCTAGAATTGAACATCAGTCATAAATATGGCAATAGAGAACAGTGCTCTTTCCAGTAAGCATGCAAATACAATATTTATCTATAATTCAAATTTTCATCCATGTAAACAAAATGTGATTGTAAGTAGAGTTGTTGCATTAATATTAAATACATACCATTAATTTAGAAAGCATGATAATGTGTTATTTTCTAGATAATTATAAATATATAAACACAGAGACTAGTATTGACTTTAGAGATGGTGAAACTGACTCACAATAAAGAAAATAAAGAAGCTAATTTTGGCAACTCTTTATTGGAAAAAAAATGTTTTCTGAGGTACAAACCGAGCTCCTGATTAAGTTGGAAAGAAATGCACGAATGCATTAAAGGATGACAAGGAAAGCTGGCGGAGAATGTCCATGTCGTTGATAAAATCCCAGGGTAATTGCAGCCTAATGCACACTTAAATGTCTTCTCAAAAGAGTGAAATCACCACAGTACATTAGCAGATCACTTTGGTGCCAGAAAAATGGTCAGAAACAATGTGTTGAAATAATTCAGCGTGGCTCTCCCTCTGGTGCTTTTTGTGACCTACTCAGACTTTGTTGGGAGCCATTGAAATGTATTTTTAAAAAACATTTTTTATACTTTCAGACCAGCATGTTATTCTTTCAGTGTGTGTGTTAAGAGGAGGACACATTTCTGCATGAAACAGACAACCACATTGATCTGTCTGAGATGTAATAACCACTGGAATTTATTCATCTACAACGCCCTTGTTGGATAATTGCCGCCTTATTTCTCATCTTTGCTGCTCTGGCTCAAACTTCACCCGCTCCAGTGGCTAGTTGATGTTTCAGGAAAAGACTACTGTTATAGCAGTAAGAAATAATCTTTGAAATCAACTCAAACTGAAACAAAACTTTCTGTATCCGTCCTGTGTCTAGCCTGTACCTTGTTAATCTGTTCTGTTCTATAAACAACTTGATCTTGTTATTCTTCTTGATCTCGCTATTTTATTTCTGTTATTCCACTGTAACTGTTAACAGGGTGTTGTTGTGAAAGAGCATGTACACTCAGCCAACGTACCTTGCATAAAAAAAATTAAATATTCTAAATCCAGCAAAATGCACACAATCATACTTATCTTCTCCTGTTTTTTGAGCAATTTTCTCTTAAAGCATAAGGCTGGGGTTGCTTTGTATTTTTCTTTGTGAAAAGAACAAAACCAGCAATGTGTTCTCTCATCTCTCAGTACTTTCTGACTTTCCTACCCTGTCTGTGGCACTCAGGCATAAGCCCATTGGTTCCTACTGACGACGTAATTTTTTAAAAACAAGTCAAAAATATATATAGTTTCACTTTAAAAAAAGATTTGTTGGCAATAAGAAAAACATCACCAGACGTATCCTTTAAATGCATGCTGATTACAAACAAGAGGCTGATTACACACAAGCTGCACTTTAGCTGAGAGGCAAACAGCTCCTGCAGCTTGTTGCACCCATTTTCCATAAACAAACTAAAGTCTGTAGGTGATAAAAAGTGTCTGAAATGAGATGCAAAAAGTTCCAGCAAATCTGCTCCTTTAAAGTTTCCAGCAAAGGCAGATGGTAGAACATGCTAAAAGTAGCACCCTTAATGCAATCATTAAAGACCTGACAAGCAGATTCACACTCATGTTATTCAGTAATCCGTACACTGTGGATCAATCTGTTCACATAACGCAACACGAGGAGGAAATCATGCCACAGAATCCACTGAAATCCACTAAATGACTGTGAGCAGTTGGCATCAACTGCATTACGAGCCACATGTCAACCTCTGGCAGCGTTCGACTGGCCGAGCCTGGAGGTGAGGAAGCCCAGCTGAGGCGGCGCGGCGGTGGGATTCAAACACACAGTGCATTAAACAGGAATCAAACGGCAGCCTGTGCTGCTTTTTCTGCCTTCTGATGCTAATGATGCTTTCAAAGTGTGAGCGGTTATCACTGCTTCCGCCACACAGAGATATTGATGATTTTTTTTTTTGCCACAATCCATCCCAGTATATGTACCCTTCCCCACACACTACAGACTGCTGCTTTAACCCACCTCTCATTGGCTTGGACTCGAGTCACAAATCTGATGACTTTAGACTCGACTTTACAAAATCAAAGAAGACTTGCAACTCGACTTGAACTTTAACACCAACGACCAATGGCCTTTTGACTTGAAAATACTTGATACCCCGCCCCCAACCCAAAGATTAAAAAGTATTTTTATTTAACTACAACAAGACAGAACAGAAACATATAAAATCCATTCTGTTGGTTAATAGTGCTATATGGAGGGTTCGTGCAGCTTTTTAAGAGTAAAATTCAAGCACTTTTCAAGCCCTTTCAAGGTACCTAAACCAAACATTTCCACACTCTCGAAGCCTTTAATTGTTGCTATAAATGCCAGGAGACAACAAGCAAATACAACGACGGGATCGTTTCATTTTAAATATTAAAGATTTTTGGTTTACATAAGTGACTGTGTCGATGATGAAACACCAGACTATGTTGAAAATCAAGCACTTTTCAAGGAGTATATTCGAATTCAAGCATTTTCCTAACCTTGAAAATATAACGGTTAAAATTAAGCATTTTCCAAACTTTCAAGACTTCGTACGAAGCCTGTATATACTATGAAACTGCAATGTCAGCCTTTTTCTTTTATGATTAAGTTCAGTCGCACTTGGCTGGATCAGTACTGTGACAAAGCAACTGGTGATGCTGGTGATGGTGTTTACAAGAAAAGACTACAAATGCTCACTTTAATCAATTTCTGGTCTGTAATGTGCTTATGGGGTCGAAACAAATGTTCATCCAGGACAAATGTGCACGGAAACAAACACAAAGCCACACATAGTGCAGATGTCTGGGGGGGACAGGATGATCTAATATGTGACTGCGGACAGGACAGGGGCGGGGGTGGAGGTGGAGGTAGTGGGGTGTCGGAGTTAAAGGTGGAGCCCTTCCTTTCAAGCTGAGGTTAAAAGCCTCTGAGGCGGTGACCTTGGATTTAAAAAAGGTCCCCGGGCGGGACTCGTAAACAGGTGTTAGAACAGCTGGAACAGAACGGTTCCTGGCTGCAGCATGTCAGAGGGTGAGGGCGGGGGGGTGGAGATGGATGAGAAGAGGGGTGAGGGGACAGTAGAGAAGCAGTGGATTGGACTAGTAAGACCACCATGGCAGCCTGCAGGGACAGGGAGTGTGCATTCCTTCACACTAACGGGGCTAATAGTCCTTGAGCAGACAAATATTTTTTAAATGCTGGAATGGGGAAACCTGAAAAGATCTTTTTTTTCTCGCTGTATGCTTAAGGAGGAGAGATAAATTAGACCTTTTGTGTTAGTCTGGTTTCTTTCCAACTTGGATAAATTCTCCAAAACTCACATTGTGTATCGTAATCGGCTGGTAAAAGTGCACTCACTCAGTTCTGCGATGCTGCCCACCCGGGTTGCGAGCAGCGACTGTTCCAGCGTGCGCAGCTCGGCCTGGGTGTACCCCGGACACTCGCCGCCCCTCCCTGAGCGCTGCTGGTCCCGGTGCAGGTTCAGGCTCTCCGGCAGGCTCAGCACACCTGCAAACAGACACAGAGAGCAGGGGGCAAAAGGTCAAAAACAGGAGAAATTTACACATCCTCTTTTGGTGAAAATTACCAAAAGTTTTCATCTGCAGCACATTTGAGCTTTTATGCTGATGTCAAATGAATCTGTGAAACAACAGGGGAATGAAAACTGTAAATAAGTCCACAAGAGCAGGGGAGTAAACAAACCAGCCCTTTCACTTAAATATTCAAAACAGAGTCGGTACGCTTTCACATGCAACAGCTAAGAAAGCAAACATTCGTTTAAATGATTCAGCACAGAGTCACAGGTTAATAGCACACTGTGCTGTACGTCTTCATTTTTTGGTGAAAACATCACAGCTGGTACCATGAATATAACCTCAGACAGAACGTTTTAATAAATGGGATGCTGATTTATTTACTCTCCGGTGATGTGCAGCAGTTCTTTTACACAAAGGTTTCGTTTTAACATTAAAATTGCACGACTGGAAGTGCAGAATTTTAGCAGAATTGCTTGAAATAAAGTGAATTACGAGCCCTCTTTTTGGCTTCACGCCCGACTTTTAGTTCATAGCTTGAACTCTAATTGAACCAGTTAGGCTGCGAGCCACATTTGTTGTCTGTAGATTCAAAGCGTGACCTTGAACATAAACAGTGTCTGGATGTGTGTTTTCCTTTTGCATCTTGTTGTGATCACAGGTGTGTTCTGTGGTTTTTTTTCCCACCCTGCAAACAAGGTGCAGCAGATAGTGTTGGCTGGAGAAGATTAATCCATTTAGGTGCTGTTACTGCAGCCAGGCTTTGTTCAGCTGCGGAGAATGGCTCGTGACAGATGGGATATTGAGTTTTTTCGCAATGGAGAATGGAAAGCAACACCCTGCAGAGTGCTAATCCTAATGACACGGCGCAGGGGAATACGCCGTTTCTCAGCAAACAGTAATTACAAACATGGAGGAACTTAGTCAATTTGTGTGTGTGTGATGCCAGCACATTAAGACAGAAGACCCACGCAGCGGACACAGTGCAGCAGAGTCTCATTCAGTAGGAGTTTCCCCTCCATGGAAAGGAGAGCAGGGACTTCTCCAGCTCCAGATTTCCTCCCACCATGTCCTCTTTCCACAGTGTCCAGCCCAAGAATTCCAGTATTCCCCAGTCAGGGTCCCGCTCCCTGTTCTTCCCACAGCCTTTCTGGGGAGGTCAGCTTTATTTGGAGCCTCCGAATAATGATTATAGCAGCTTTTTCTATTACTGTTTAACCACAGAGCAGTGTTGATGGAACAGGGTGTGTCTCAAATGGAATTCCTCAAGTGAAATTTGTGATGCTGAAACTGAAATGGATGTTTTTTGGTCTGCAGTGTGGTAGCATTTCTATATTCCAAAGAGAAGAAAGATTCCCCTGTAAGCGATGATAGAAACAGATAGAAACCGCTTTTTCAACAGCATTTAAATTACTATATTTAAAGGTGTCGTTTGGAGCTACTTCACACTGACATATAGTAATTTAAATGCTCTTGAAAAAATGATCATTCACCCACATTCAGCTCAGTTAACCAGTTAATATTGACATCTACACGTCTTCTGACCTGCAATCACCAAATCAGTGATTACTGAGTTTCTATATTGAAGATATATATTTGCCAGTAAGTCACCTTTTTAAGCAGTTAGGTTAGTGGTTTTACACAGAGTTTGGATTAGGTTTTAAATTAGGATTTGGTAAAACTTGGTTAAATTGTTAACAAAGTTGTCGACTGCAGCGTTTTAAAGAAGAGGCACCCTGCCTCACCTGAAACATGAGCATGCGATTGATTGATTTATCACATAAGACTTTCACTTAACAGTAATTAATCAGAGAAAAAAAATTAAGCGTGTAAAGATGAAGAGATTAAGCTACATTGATCCGTCTCAAATTCTGCATGAAATTTGGACACCTGTGGTGTGTGTGTGTGTGTGTCTGTGTTGGCTAACCTCCATCAATCGATTCCCTTGGGGAAGCCCTGACTATCAAGAGGGACTGCGTCAAATTATTTTTGTAACTTTCCGAAACAGACAAATCACGCCCACTTAATGTAGTGACTGGCCTGGTGAACTGGGGTGAGAAAGTAGACTCTCAAGCTTTCTTTTTTCATTTTTTCAAACCATTACTTTCATCAATTTTTGTACGAACAACCGAGTGCAACACCGTGAAGACCCGCGAGGACAGACAGAGACAAAAGACAGATCTCTGTCAGAGAGATCAGGGACGCAGTGGGATGCAGAGCGGAGGATGCTTTAAGTTTATAATTACATCTCTAACAGTGATGAAGTTGACTAAATTTATTCCATGAATATGAATAAAGACATAATTCAGTGAGTTTATATAGCTAAATTGGGACTAATGCATGTTTTTCTAAACAAAAGGTCAGGGATCAAGAGGGACTCAGGCACTTTTTTATAAAAAAAACCTCTGAAACTGCAAAGTAAACAACATCTCTGCGTTGCCCTGCTGCAGTATGCTCAGCGCAGCAAATGCCTAGGGAAAGCAAAAGCCCAAAAAAGTAAAAGTAAAGTTAAAACTCTGAAAGAAGACTTCAGAACACCTGATGGCAAACAGAAAAGCAGGAATTCCTCAAACCTCGGGTAAAAAAGGAAGCTGTCAGTCCCTCTCCCCCTCCTGTCCCAGAGTGAAGCCCAGAAATCTCTTCAACGTCCTCTAATCACCAAAACCATATTGGCATTCACGGCTTCCTCCGCTGGAGATTTTGCACTTGTGTGTGTTTTTTAGGGTGAAAACAGGTTTGAATAATTCACAGTGCTCCCCATAATCAAGGCCTCCCATCTTCCGTCGCCTCAACTTCATCTCCCCCGGCGTTTTTCCCCCCCGTTTTTTTTTTTCCACTGCCCTAACTATTCTTTTAAAATAATCCTGGTGTGCCAGGGAGCCCTTTGCTGAATTATTCATCCCGTCACATCAAGACATATAAACAAGTCTGCAGCTCTCTCTTTCCCCACCTCCCACTTCCTCTACATGTTATCTCTCACTAACACTTGGCTTCTCCGGGATAGAAAAAAAAAAAATTTGATCCAAGGTGCTGTTTGTGTAATAAACATCAGAGGTGAGTAAGAAGTCAGCCTGGCCCCGTGGAGACTAGGAAGAAGGAAGAGGCGGAGGATGGAGGAGAGGGGGGATGCTGACACAAACGTCTGATTATAAAATGACGAGCAGCATGAGACTCTGAGGCGTTACAGGCGTGTTTTATAACCTCATATTTCTGTGTCACTTCAACCACATCTTTCCGTGACCTCCGAGGGAATTGGATGAGCTCAGCAGTATGTATACGTATACTTAAGAAACAGTCTAATCCCAGATAAACAGATATGACCTGCATTTTCTATTCCAGGGCTCCCTTCATCTCTGTTGCTGTCGGGCAGATGAAGATGGAGACTGGGTCACGGGGACAAGACTACTTTAAAGCTCCAAGTGCTGCACCGAACCCCCTTGAGTCATCTCAGCAGAAATACTGCTGCTCATGCAAGTCGCCATAAATAATGTAGAGAATATTGAGCTGTACAGGCATATATATATATATATATATATATATATATATATACATACACACACACACACACACACACACACACACACACACACCAGCTGTCTGTATGCGGATAGATCATTTGAGAAAAAGGTTTGGAAAATTCATTTTGCAGAGAAGCAGAGGAACAAACATGGCCGAGAACAAAGCGATTAATATAACTATCACAACTTGAAACTGTGGAACAAACGATGCTGCTCTTTGATATTATCCAGATTTAAAAGCCTACAGCGGTGGCCATGATAATGAAGCGACTTCTCGACCAGCGTCTTGATGTTTACATGAGCGTGATGAGCTGAAAATGTTCCGAGAAGAAGCAACACAAATATGGCTTCTTTGTAGTGTTATTGTTTTAGGGAGTGTACTGTAACATCAGAGACAGTGCAGGGTTCAGCTCAGTTCACAGGAAAAAAAGTAACTGGAGTCCCTGGTAAGTTTTGAAATGAGTCTGTCATTAAACAGCTGATAAAAGAGACTCTCCTCCCCAAAAATATGGCCGTATAGGTCGTCTGTGCAGCAGCCACGTAGGGAGAAGGGATGGGTGAAACAACACAGGACTTTCACCCAGGAAACCGCTGTTCGTGTCCCTTGTGAAACCAAAAGTCAACTTATTTGAACTTACTTACTAACGTACCTTTTTTAACCCAAACCAGGATCTTTTCCTAAACCTAACCAAGTAGTTTTGGTGCCTAAACCTAACCAAACTGCTACCGTTTCACGTTAACCACTTGTTGTTATTACCATAACGATGAAGGTCCGGTACACCTATGTATGTCGTTTTGGGAGTCATTGAAAAACGACCTATTCTGTCGTTTAGGTTGGAGGATTTGTTCCAAAAAAAACAAAAAAAAAAACATAGATTTATAGATGAAAATAACAACAGAACACTGTAAAAATGTTGTATTATATTTATATATTATACGGTATGAGCACTGCTTGGTATGATTTTGTTGCTCTTTCCACAAGGCAAACTGCTGAAATCTCAAAACAATATGCTCTAAAATTTCAGAAAATATCAGCAGCCCCGCTGTGAGACGAGTTCAGAGGAAGGAAAGCGTCCAACAAATCATTACAGTGTTTACTGAACCTTGATGGAGGCGAATGTAAGCATGACCTGCCAGATTTGTTCTGATAACCTTTGTTTCGTTCAGAGTGTCAACTTTCCAGGAACTCAAGAAAGCAGCCGTGTTTTGTGCGTCATGACGGGAGAGTTTTAACACTGTCCAGAGGGTTTTGAAAATATTTCATGCGACAGAGAAGCACGTGATCCCTCAGATGGAATGAAAACAAGGCTATCAGCTTCACAGGCCCTAATAGCGGGACAGCACTAAAAATAAATCTCAAGTGTTTTCCAGAATCTGAAGTCCAAGAGGCACCAAAGAGACTTTTATTCCAACTTCACAGGTGACAGTACAAAGTGTTTTCTGCAGGGCTGTGACGAAAAACACTGCTGGTGTAATGGCACACTTTGACATTTTGAATTCAAGCTACATCTACAGCAGGCACTTGTTGCTAGAAACATGAGGTGAAAAACATTTCTATATTTGTGCATTACTCAAAAAAAACATCTTGTTATCCTTGTTAGGTGTTCTCACCGAGCCAGAGACGATGCATCATGCCTCCCTGCACCTCTGCTGCTGACTTTCCTGCTCACACAGCTTACATTATTTAACCTTTTTACATCTTCTTCTATTTTGTAAAAGTAAGGTTATCACTGATAATACCTGTGCATATGTGTAGGGCTGCAAGTGCAACTAATGCTCATTTTTTTATGATCAATTTTTCTGCAGATTATTTTCTCCATTAATCGTTAGGTCTTCAAACTGTCAGGAAATAGTGAAAAAGGGACAATCATAGATGTCCTACAAGCCAAGGTGACATCTTCAGAATTGCGTATTTGTCTGACAAACAGTCCAAAATCCAAATATACTCAACTTTTCTGTCACATGAGACAAAAAAAATAAGAAAATCCTGTGAAGCTGGAGCCAGTGATTTTTTTTTGTGCCATTTTTGCTTGAAAAATGGTTACATTTGAATGAATCTTTAATTTTCTGTCAAACGACTAATCTATTAATCGGCTAATCGTTCCAGCTCTACATATGGCTCTTAGCTATTAATTACGTGGTTGTACGTGTGTGTGTGTGTGTGTGTGTGTGTGTGTGTAAGTAATATCTCATTATACAGACTTTCCTGTCTCTTGCATGAGAAAAGCACCATAAAAAAAAGGTCTTTTCAGAAGAGAAATGGGAGACGGGATTGTCTGAACTGTTTGAGATCAAGCTCAGGGCATAATGGGATTCGTGATCAATGCAATCCCTTTATATGATAGACAGCCAATCCCTTCTGAATGGCTTTACCACTCAAGAGCAAAGGAGGCTCAATTCCTTAATGCCCGACCTTTGAACGGTCTCCCTGAGAGAAATCTCTGCTAAAAAAGAAACCCCTTTTAAGAAAATGACTCCCCAGTAAGAACTGGAGTATCACGATGACGACTGGATGACATTTTGATTTCAAGCCACATGTACCGAGGCCTCTGCTGCTCTAAATGACAAGTCAAGGTCAATTAGGTCACTCTGAAGCTGCGAACCATCAGCTCCAACATGTGCAGGTATTGCAGCACCGTGCCCGCACCCAACCGCACGGCTCAGCTCCCTTATTTTCTGCAGGAATGTCCAATTGATTTTCTGTAGCGAGAAAGTGGCGCTCTCCCCTTGTCAGTGAGAAAACCCTATCGGAATATTAACAGGTAGTTGCCATGGCAACAGGCGACTGCTGCCTAACAGCGTAGTGATTGCCTGAGCTGGAAAAAGCTGAATTTTTTTTCTTTTTACTGTAAGGAAAACACACACACAAGAAAACTCAGCAGCTCTGCGAGTTTTGAGCCCCAGAGCCACATCCACATGCATGACCAGCCATATAACAAAAAGCATCTCATCATCGGGGGATGATTCAGTTGGGTAATTGCTGCATCTAGTGTACCAGAGAGACATTTATTCTCTCATCAATAATGAATGAATGTACTTGGGACTCACACACCACATTAGCAGTGAAATGGCCAAAATGATTAAACGGCCGACCCAACTGGCTAACTGCAAATGTCAGCCGCAGATCCATGACCCAGCTGCTGGTAGAAGCCCACAGCAGTAAAAGAAAGAAGCAGGGAAACTGCTTTGAGTGGACACCGGACAAAATTAGATTCAGTATAGTCCCATTGTGCATTCATGGCAATGGTGTGCAGGTCCCATTAGTTATAAATGTTTTACATGTGGTCTAAGCTTTGTGGCTCCCAAGTTGTTAAGCAACTCTTTTATAAAAAATAAGTAAATCATATGACTTGTTGACGTCAGCGACTGAAGCAGCTATACTGTCTCACAATCATATATACACTTTATCAGGCTTCACCATATGGTAACACTAATTCATTGTGTGAAAAAAGGATCAGTTTTTTGCATGTTTTTTGGATTATTTTGTTAATTAAATGTTCAAGAAAGAAAAGAAATGGGTGAAATTTGAAAGTACACAGATAAAGAGCAATAAAATGTTTCACCCGTGACGGACTGAATAATATCTGGTGGCCGCATGCTGACTCCTACGCTCACCTTGGTGGGGAAGTTATTATCATCACTCCCCACTCCCTGCTGTGTTTCCTTGTGGGGAGTGACAAGGTCAGAGTCTAGACGCCCAATGAGCTGTGCATATTTTACATTCACAGAATAATCCATCCCAAATGGAGATGTTTTTTTTTTCAACTTGTGTGAAGAAAATATTATGTTGTACGCACAAGTTATTTATTTTGTGCAAACAAGATCCATAAGTTATCATCTTGTGGGCACAAGATGCAGCAATTTACCATAAATTCATAAGCTCTAGCATACAGATGCACACAGCCACCTTAGTAAATAAAGTTTTATTTTCAATGTCATACAGTGACATTCTTGCCACTCCACTGTGAGCACTGGACTGTGCCCATCATGAATAATCTGCTCTGTATTTTAACAGAAAATAAGCATAGCTGATGCAAACTCTGTGGTCATGGAAGATGCATAGGTTTAGATGAATGTAGATGAATAAAATGCAAAAAGGAAATTACCATAAAAGTGAAAAGTCCAATTAGCGGAGCTGAATCAGGACACAGATAGTAACAACTTCAAAGAAGACAATATTTAAGCACCAAATTATACACAACATGTATGCCTATATTAAAGAGAGATTATGCAACTTTTGAAAGAAGAACGAACACAATCTTCCTCTAACAAATAAAATGTTGATTCAATAAACTCTGGGTTTTGCTGCCACATACTTACATGATAGCTTATGGTGGCTAATGTTAGCAAACTTTAGATAGATGCTGTGTAAGTTAATGAGTAAATTTGCTGACTTTATGGCTCTCTCTTTGTGCGCTCCTGATGGTGATGTTGACGATGATGTTTTCAAAGCAACTGACTAATGAGAATCTCGGGAAATGAAGGCAAATTCAATGTGTCATCCTGTAATTGCCACTTGTGGCCCCCGGAGGCCGCAGTTCAGCAGAACTTACGCCTCCCTTTAAAACCTATTGTTTTAAAGGGAGGCTGCGTAAGCAGTTACCTGAAGGTTAGTGGGTTTATTTTATAGAAACATTAAACTTGTGCACACATATAAATCACTCCCCTTTGATACATAACTTGTGTGGACAAGGTAATAAACTGAGGTAATAAACAAGATAACATCTTATTCTCACAAGATAAAAAAATATATATATAATCTTTTGAGACTTCAGGGGCTTCGTAACAGAACCTGGAGCCATAAATAAATTCATTAGCTGAGTTAAACAAATAACAAATAAACATATTTTCTGGCTATCTAGCATTAGAGTTATAACTGGCCTTTATAAGAAAAAAGTTTGCTAGCCTAGTTAGCTCTGCTTCCAAGTAATGTGTGTATATGTAAAAGTCCAGTCTGCACATGGTGACAGTCCTGCAGTAATCACTGACGAGCACCTACATCATGGATAATAGCTCAGTTTGGTGTGGATGCCATATTCTGACATTGCCCTTATAAACGTTTATTTCACTGGCTTTCAGCGCTGTTCGCTCTGCAGACACACAACACACAAAGGGCCACAGAGAGCACTACTATTATCTGTCTCACATAGTGTGAGAGCAGCTCTTAATGGAAGTTCCCTGCATTCTTGCACCTAGAAAGGGGCGCCGACCTGCCATGGAGGACCTACAGTCATTATAAAAACAGAGCTCATTGAAGATCAAAGCTGAATATAAATCCGCTGCCTCGTTTAAGCAGCACGATATCTGACTTAAAGTACTGTACATCAGAATTAAGGGACGGGATGCAGCAAAGAAGAGAGTACATTTTCACTACCTCAATCCCCAAAAGCCACCGCTTCAAAGAGACTGGAACTGTTGAAATGCTTCATTAACAAATCAAAATGTCCACTTGTCCAATACCTCAGTTTACGTCACGATAATATCACCTCTAAACCTCGTTACATTATTCACATTACATGATTCCAAATGGTTAGCTCAACTGCTAGCCTTGTCGTCACACCACAACAACAATTTTTTATCGTTTATTTGTAGCAAAGCAAAAGTGTAAAAAAAATATTGTTTTTAAGCTAACCGAATCAATTGTATCAATGTTATTTTGGGATTTTATTCAGACATAACTGCCAGTGATGGTGACTTTGCAACCATTTTGCTAACAGTTTGTTGAGACTTGTTGAGCTACTGCAGGCAGCCAGCTTCAGTTCATCGCTGCATCACATGACAATCTTTTCTCCTGTTGAATGCATTTCCTTCCTCATAAAACATGTGCAAAGATGTCTTTTTGAGTCTTTAAAGTTGTACGGCGCTTACATCCATGTTTGCTAGCTTGAAGTCTTCTTCTACACTGCCTTTGCGGGCACACTGCTAAGTTTTTTTGCACATTACCACCACAGCGCCGCCAGAATAGACTGAAACCATCGGCAGAAAACGGGAACCCACGCGCGAAAGCATGGCTCCATGGCTCCACCTTTAAGGCTTCGGTGCTCTGTCTGCTGCCACACCGCTCACCTGAAAGCTATGCTGAAACACACTGCTTTCAAACACCCCACCTCCACCCCAGCATCCACCTGCTGGCTTTTAGTCTACGTTCACCTTGGGGGGACGTTATTATCGTCACTCCCCGCTCCCTGCTGTGCTGTACTTGGTGTTTCCTTGTGGGGAGGTCAGAGTCTAGACGCACAACAAGCTGTGCGTATTTTACATTCACATAGTAATGATCCATTCCATGTGATTTGTCTGACTGAACTGTAGTTCTTTTTGCAAATTGGGATGAAGCGTAGCTGTCAGAAATTCCTGATAGCTCTCACACATCAATACAGCTAGGACGTTGGCGTAAATGGTTTTCCAAACTCGGAGATAAGATATTCTCAAATGGACACGGTACAGAGAATAAAGTAAAGTTGCTCCTCTATTTTTCACCAGTTTTGTTTCCTTTTGTGTAATAAGCATTTCAGCCTCATGGGGCCGCTGACGTGGCTTTATAAATCGTAGGCAATGTTTAATCTTCAGTTGCTGCTCGCTGACCTGAACATTTCTCCATCCACTCATTAACATTCGGATGACCCACTGTGTTTTCATCACTCTTGTTTCCAGTGAAAACTCCCCCTCTCCTCCAGAGTAATATCTCCCAACAAGATGGGTCCTCACATCCTCATAAATAAATCACCACAAACAAATGTATCCAGCCATGTAATGGAAACACATGCAGATGTGTTTACTTGGAATGATTTTCTTACAGCATCTGCTCATCCACTTCATCTTCTCACTAACATTAAAACTTTGCTCTCCTTCCTCTCATTCTCTCTGCACGTTTTCAGACTTTCTCCTCTCAACTTATTTATATATTCTGAGATGCATCACTTTTCTCAGTTTGCGTGTGTGTGTGTGTGTGTGTGTGTTTGCTCTTGGACTACTGTGTCAAGCAAGAAAACACTCCAACTTTCTCTACCTGAATGAAAGTTTCACTGAAAATTCTCAAACTGAATATGAAATTAGCCTCAAACTGGCTTTTTGTTACCAATATATTCTGATATTCCTCGTATCTTATATTCTCAAAGGGCACACTTCATATCCCATCCTAAATGTAAAACTAGGCTACTCTTTATGACTCTTATGTACACTGTATTATTGCTTTATTTTTAGAGGTGTCTTAAAAAGTAAGCAGCATTTTAATTTAGTAGTTTGTTAAGGTGGTGCTAATTTTAAACTACTTTATACAGTTACCCAGATTGACCAATTACAATTAATAATAATTTTGTTGGGAAGTTTAATCTATAAAATGCATCATATTTTATTTGTGGATAATATCTCTTTTATGTAAAATCTTGATCTGGAGAGTAACAAGTAACTAGAGTTGTCAGATAAATGTAGTGGAGTAAAAAGTACACATTTTTCCTCTGATATTTTTGTGGAGTAGAAGTAGAAAGTAGTATAAAATGAAAACACTCAAGTAAAGTATCAGTACTTCAAAGTTGTAATTAAGTACATTACTTGAGTAAATGTACTTTCCACCATTGGCTGTGATTACAGACAGGTAACATGAAATCTGTAACACCTGACTTGTTAGCCGCTGTGAAAATGAATGCAGCCTGAAACCAACTGACATATGGCACACAGTATTGGAGTTCCCTTAATAACTTTCATCTCTAAACTTTCAAACCCAAAATATTAATTTGCCTCACTTGTAAATGGCTACAGCAGTTACCGATCACAAGAGACATTTTTTTTTTCAGGGCGAAAGGCCTGGTTTCTCTGGTTCGGTGCCGAATCCACAGCAAACAAGCAGTGCATCAGAGCAAAGTGAACCGACTCTTTGGTATTTAATGTGATAGATCCATATGTTCTGTATCATAGTTTACAGGAAGTACTCTGTAAAATAACAACATGAAACGTGGTCTGTCAGTCTTTGCAGGTCGTGTTGTTGTTTAATCTAGCTGCAGCATTATGAGGAGCCTAATCCTTCATCATTTGGGCACCTTTATCATGCCAAGCCAGATGGATTGCAGGTGGCACGCCAGATGCCTTACTATATTTACAATCTCCATCTAGAACAAGGGGGTCACATCATGGCACAGATCAAATCAGCACACAACCCTTCCCTGTGCCTTGAACCACACCACTGCCTTGTCAGTCAGTCTGTTGCTTGTTTTATGTAGATATTAAACATTCAGAATGAGTGGCCTGCGTTCGTACGAGGTTCAGTGTGTGTTCTCAATGGAGCCGCCTGACTCATCCCAATCACCGGGGGCAAAGAGACAGGGAGGCAGCGTAATGCAATCAGACGCAACACAAATATCAGCCTGCGTGTAACGAGCGGGGACGAGGAGGAGAAAAACAGTGGTGTCAAAGAGGGTCAGCATTAAGTGGTCTGGAAATGATAAAGCAAACACACACACACACACACACACACACACACACACAAACCTTTACGCATAGATGTAGTTCTATTACTCACAAACACAAAAAAGAGAAATAAACAAAGTAAAAGAGACTTTTCCAACAAAGAAATCTTCTTTCAAATTGAATTTTCTATTATATATGATTGTTTTTCTCTCACTCACTACTGTGAAACACACTATTGATGATATAGGAGCCGTATTGTTCACATAAAACTTTAATATCTCACAATTAATTCTCCTTTATGGCATGATTAAAGCTTTCAACAGAATATTCCAGTCCAACTTCGGTGTAATAACAAATAAAACAGTCCACCAGCAAAAAAGTATGACAAAAGTTCAGCCATAAGCTACAAAACATCCTTTAAAACATTTCTACACATCTAAGATTTTTTAAGCAATTCAAAGAGGTCTGGTGTCACTGACGGCTGTTTCCTCAGGTAGAAAAACAGCCGAGCAAATTCCAGCTTCATAGAACAGATAATAAATGTGTACGTCATCTTTCTGTACCAGAGCCAGAAAACAGCGGCAGAACAATTGCGACAAGCTTTGATGAGATAAATGCAGCTGCACGGGTTGTTGTAAGTCGACTTAAAAGAAATAAAACCCCTTAAATCTGCATTATTCTTTGATCAACGTGACAAACGTTGAATTAACCGCCCCTAGCAACCGCTACCGCAGCTATCGATATCACCTAAACACCTAAACACTAAACAGAAACATGAACACGATGTCAGACTGAATATTTAGGTGAAAATGTAAATTCAGTGTGAGCTAGAATTAGGCTATACCAAACACTTGCACAGATAGTGACAGTGAGGAGTAAATTTACACAAAGCAGTAATATCTCAATGTTACTCAGGTAAACTTAACCACAGTGAGGGACGCACTGATCCCTAACTGTGGCCGGATCTACTTAATTAGGCAGATACGGACCTAATTAGGCGGATCAGGTGTCAACCATGATGTGACTGGTCCACATTATAAAATTCAGTTACATTCATTCAGTCACAGCTGGCCTCCGACTCATGTTACCTTAAATAAAAATGATTCCAAAGAGTTCCCATCGGCTCATATATCCCCCTGGCTGATTTATCGGTCCAGCTCTACTGCAAACATGTCGTGTCGCTGCTGAATAAGATGAGTTTAACAAACTTAAAACTACTTTACATGTTAAAGTGTGTGCTTGTTGGGACAAAAAGTCTGGACAGTATGTGCCAGCCTCACATGGCTTCAGTATCTTGCTGAAGGTACGGTGGTACGGTCGCTTCATAGGAGGTCTGTCTCATTCTGCTGCCTCTGCATCGGGGTCTTCCTCACAGTGCTTCCGCTCTCAATCGAGCAGCATTTTAGAAGAATTACCTGATCAATAATGTTGTGCTTTGAGGGGATTTTTATCTGCATTACACATCCTGCTGAATACAGAGAACAGTTCAGGTGCTTTAAAGGTCAGCAGCGTCCTAATTTAAGGTTCCCACAAGGGGGCGAAGGATCCTGTATGTAATCAAATCAGACTCTGGGGATTTATGTACTGAAATGACTGATTTAATGACGTCGGGTTTTCAACACCTCACCTGCTCCTAGTCCCAAAAGAGGCATATTACATTACAGTTTATATATATATATATATATAGCACATAAGTTGATTTAATGGTCAGCTTCCATGTAGCAAGAGATCACACATTTACACCTTTTTTAATAGCGTGGAGGAGACTCTTTCCTCTGGGTTTTCCCTGCAGGAATCCGCCTTTGCCCCTGTTTTTCACCTAGTTTGGGTATTTTCACAAAGAGCTCGCTCCACCGTGTACCAGGTGGAAAGAGGTGGATTGATATGATTCAGCCCCTCAGCCCCTCCCGTGCCACCATGTGTACCCAAATAGAACACGTCTCTAATTTGGCAAGGGGCGATGTTGACATTTGGATCCTCTGCCCTGTGGGAAGGGCAACGACCTCGCATTATGATGCCGCTACCATACAGCACCTGATCTGTTCTCAGTATTCAGCAGGATGTTTTCACACTGCATCAGTCAGTGCAACTCAAACAAAAATCCCCCTCAAAACAGGAGCATTATTGATTGGGTAACGCGTCCAAAATGCCATTCGATTGAGAGCGGAAGCACTGTGAGGCAGCAGGAAGCGACGGACCGGCCTCTGGCTACTGAGGTCGTCCCCCAAACGGAGGGCTTGGGCGGCCATATCAAAGTGCCCTCCAGTAAGATCCTAAACCTCTTCTGGGGCCACAACACGACTGACTCTGCAACACAACAAAAAGGAGGGAAGCTTTCAAAAGGATCTTAAGCAATCTCTGACTACTGTTAAATCTGTAGGAATAAAGAAAACATCTGTCACAAAAACCTCTGGGAGGGTTTCAACCCACCTCTCACATCCCCTTAATCTACAGAAGTCTGGAGATGACATATGCAATAAAGTTACAACAGGAGTGAGCAACCTGGCTGATTATGGGTTTTATTATGTAAAATATTGAGTTCATTCTTGACCTTGGAAACAGAAGAAACACCGTCTTCCTCAGCATGTTTGTTTAAAAGACTGAGATGTGATTTAAAGTGGATGTTTATTTAAGATGTTTTGTTACTAATTTATTGCAATCGTAATGACGTTTTCTTAATTGGTTTGTAGCCTTAAAGAACATTTTTTTGTTCACTAATAGCACTGTCCTCCATGATGATTGTCACAGTCACATGATTGTCATTTTTTAAGGTTTTATGAGCCTGTCCGAGGCAAACGCTGAGCAGAGAAGGAAACTTTAAAATGTGTTTGTGCTGCAGAGAAGTGTGGAAAAAAACTGGTGTGTTGAGACTATGATCATCCCTGAAGTAGCCTCTGGTGTCTCTTGTGTCCATTAAATGTGGGTTTAATTACCTTGAACAACGGACTTTGGCTGACGTGAGGCATCCATATTTGATTGGTTTTCACACACCTCCAGGTCAGAAATATTGGAGTGTTCAGAAATATTCCAGCTGTAATTACAGCTCGGATGTTGACATGAATTATATTTACAAGTGGGAAACTGGCAAACTACAATAACTCACATACAGGAACGGCAACAGTCCACCCACACAGGTGTTTTCAGTTACACCTGATTAGAGCTCTCCTCTTCCTCTCTAGAGGTCTAATCAACCCGAGGATTGAAAACACCTGTGCGGATGTAAAAATCATCACTCCAGCACTACCTGCGCAGAGACATGGTGAATAATGTTGAAATCTTAATAGTTTTCGTTTGAAAACAGCTAATCAAAAGAAGAAATCTTATTGAATATTGAAGAAAAGATTGACTTTTGTGACTATTTCTGCTTTATTATAAATTTTTTGATGGTTGATGGTTGAGACTAAGTTAAAAAACTGCCATAATAATCTTAAATTGTCATTATATTGCGGCTTTTTGAAGCCCTTGCAGCTAATGCATTTTAAATAAAGGACTGTAACAGTGTAAAAATATAATTTCCACTTACATAATTTCACCCATTTTATGAAAAGAGCTGTTGGTGAATGGGATCCGGAAAAAAGAATTTATTTTTTCCTTTATACCCAAAAGAAGTGACTACAATGGAAAGCTTCTACGTTATGAAAGCAGTTCCAGATAATGAAGGTTGTAGTGATTACTAATGATGAAAAACCTTATCTCTGCCACAGATGGTCATTTTGTGCTACAGGGCAGTAAAACACACTTATTTATCTATTAACTAGCAGTCCCGTCTCTTCTGGTGATATTTTAAAAAGCAAGACATAAAAAAATCCACTTTGAACAGAGACAATAGCCGTGACTAAAGTCAAAAACGTCCAGGCAGATTTGGACTGGCAGCTCTATATTTGGGGGCGATGTGACTTAGTCTTGATGTTAAGGTTGCCGACATGGCTGATGTGACCACGCGGCGTGCTCACAGGTCACCGGGCTGCGGGGCATCGCGGCCAGTCGTGGAAGGTTGGGAAGTGGCTGAGGTTACACAGCTGTGACTGGCCGAAGCCCGGCGGACAGCCTCCAATGATCTCACATGTCCCAGCAGCGCCGCAGAGCTCTGATCCCACAATGAAAGAGTGAGAGCCCGACAGAGATGATCAAGAGAGTGTGAAAGAACAATGGGGACGAGCTACAATGAACCTGAAGGATGCAGAGAGGAGCAGACATGTACATCAATGGGAAAAAAAATGGGGAAGGAACAAAAGTGATTGATGTGTGGAGATTGTAAAGGGGAAGCTGAGAGCACAGGAAAGAGACAAGAGAGCCAGGAAGTCATGTTTTTATCTTTCAGCTTCACAGTGATCGCCTTTTTGAGGACTTATCCTCTCTTCCTGGCCTGAAGGAAAGTGACCAGCTCCGGCAAAGAAAAACAAAGAGCTGTCTGGCAAAAATGTTTGATCCAACTCTCTCTGCAATACAGTGTCATTCAGCAGTGCACTGTGTTGGCAGATCAAATGCTTTGCAAACTAAATCGGGCAATTCTGCTGTTTACTTAGGGGTCCTGTCTCATTGTATTATTAACTAAACGTTCTGTAGTTTATTGGCATCTAATAGACTTAAAACTGATGGATCTACGACTCAAACCAGCCGTCCAGGATCATATTCCTCGTCTCGTGGGTACCTGGAGAAAAGTTCTTAACGTAGTGCTGTTTTTGGTCTAAATGTCTTCTAAAGCTTGTAATAAATCTGCTTTTTTACCAAGGTGTATACGTAGAGCATACATAGCATTGTTCACATATTTCTCTGCGTACTTTGTTTATACCTGGAGGTTCTAAAAGTAAAACCACTTGAGGGCAGATCAGGTCTGAATCATCTCCAGCTGCTAGTGAAAAATCTTCCTTCAGACCTTCAGATTTTGCACAACACGACTGCACATGCCAACATTTGAAAAGGTTTCTATTTTGTTAACGTTGTTGTTTGCTGCTGACGAGACTGCTGTTGACCCTACTGTAGGCTGCTTCACATCCTGGCATACAGTACCCCTCTGTTCATGTCTTTAATTGACTGCTTTCAAACAAAGCACGGTCACGGACGGCCAATATGCTGCTAACGTTAGCAGCTACGCCCTGCTTTTCATTTGGTTTGGGGAGGTTTACACTCCAGCTACGTGTTACTGCACCTGTTACCAGAGATAGTGTTGTGTTTCTCAAACATGTCAATTAATCCGCATCCTCAGAGCCTCATGCTGACTTAGCTATCCTGCAGTAGAAAAGCAATGCTGCTTCTTGTTTCCATGTCATCATTAGCCTCATTCTTTTAGCTTGATATCATGTAGCCATCAAATGCATATTTAAGACCCTTTTACATCATTCTTGTTTCAAAACTGGTCAAATGGAAACATTAAAAGTCAGTTTTCACCCAACTCATGGAATTAGTGTTAATTTAGCTGCTTAGCTAGCATTAGTTGTTTTAGTCGACAAAATTGACGGTCGTTGGCTAGAAATGAGAAACCTCCTTTTGTTTAGTTATGTGTGAAACTAAATACTTGTTGTTTCACAAAATGTCTGCAAATTTCAGGAGGTATCTCTGTAAACTGTTTGTGCCGTGCGAGAATGGAGAGTTTGAGGCGTAGCAACAATAACTAAAGTAAATGGGGCTTAGCAGAGGGTCAGTTGTGTCTTGTAAGGTTAATTTGAGATGATTAGTACAACAAGTGCTCTGAAGGAACGCAGGCAAACACACAGTTAATAGCAAGTATATCAGAGGCTTTATCAGATCTGCAAGGTGTGAGACAACCATGTACCTTTCCTGTGGGGAGACGCTGCTCTTATAAACAAGCGCTCCCAGGTGAGTGAAGGGCAACGTGTCATAGAAAATGTCAAACCCCATGCGCTTTTGTTTTTTCAATAATGTCGAGCTGCTGAGATCTCTCTGAAGTGAAAGTGCAAAGTTAATGGTTTGTGGAAGTGTGTGTGTGTGTGAGGATGAATCTGTGTGTGTGAGACGTAGAGGGTTTCTGTGTGTCAGCCAGGCTGCGGCTCTTCTCACGTTGCCATTCCCAGGCCGACTGCTCCGGCGTTAGCTCGTATCAACAGCCGACCGTCTGTCCCCTCTTTCCCTCGCTTTGCTGCTGAGGGGGTTAACGCAACCTGCGGGCCCCCGAATATCGCCCAGTCACAATGTTCTGGCATCCCTGGGCCTGCCCAGATGGTCACCATATGTCCACACACCGCGTACTGCGAGCCGGGAACAAACGAGAGCTGACAGGGGCGAGGAAAAGGCGCACTTTCTCAGCATCGGTGTTTGTTTACCCGTGTGCCCCTCTGGTGTTTGTTTCGGGTCTGAAGCGACAACATGTGATATTATGTGCAAATAACGTGAATAACCAAAACAGTACAGCAAACAGTGTTAGGCTCATTAAAGGCGACTGTTATTCTCTTCTTAAATGTTACGTTACACCCACAAAATTGATCCTGTCATACCTTTCAAAATCAGGACAACACAGTTCCCTTCACTTTGAAAGGATGAGTAACCAAATAGTTTGTTGAAATTAATGTTTTTTTCATCTTTTTTTGTGGTAGGTGGAGAAAACGACTTTTTCTGTCATTGTTGATATCATCAAGAGATGAAAATAATCACTGTCTTTTTGAAATGTCTGTTCTTTCATTAAAGCAAATTCAGATTTTCATTTAATAACCATCTCTCTTATTTTTAGACTTTTGACAACCATTCCTGTTAGTTATTGATTCACTCACTTAGTTAGTTACTGAGATCTTGGCATGAAGCAGTATCACTAGACAAAGATTTATAATAGCGACCATAAAGTAACACCAGCGGTCAGATGCTTGCTTAAGTTTTGAAAACCAAAATAGAGCATGCCCAAAATGTCTGTTCCAGTTGACCTTGAAGTTTGGTAGGTCGAAATGTATGAGGAAGAAATCTACTGAACATTTATAAAGATTGTTTGGATAATAATTCTAATGTATATCTTTGGTTCTTCTTCCAAATAAGCACGATAAAACTTGAGGTTTGTTTACAACTTGTCGGACTAACTGCTGTAAAGTAACATGTTATCACAGCTGATGGAGGAATAATTTCCAAAACTACAAAAACAGCAAAGACCAAACAGCTTTTTAGTAGAACAAAAATCAGGATTATTCTCATTCCTTGAAAGAAATGACAGAAACCAACCACACTGATTTAATTGATCAAAAATTACATATTCATTGGATATTAATACCATTCAGTTATCGATCCTTTACAGCAGAGGTAACTGAGTTGTTCAGTGCTGAAATGATTAGTTTAGGAATGTATTATTCAATCAACTGAAAATAAATTACGAGCTACGATGTCAATTATCAAACAATAACTTCAAACATTTGCTGGTTCCAGCTTCTCAAATGTGACGATTCTTTCAGTTTTTCTCTGCTTTTGTCTTTGCAAATTGAATCTTTTTGTTGATTGATTCACGTTTACTGGACAAAACAAACCATTTGAAGATTCTGAGAACTTGTAATGAGTCATTTTCTGACATTTTATCAACTAAACAGCAGCAGACATTTGGACTTGTCCTAGTGGGAAAAGCACAGGTGTTACTAATATCATTAACGATGGCTCTGTTGTATTCAGTAAGTCATGACAGTGTGACAGTGAGCCAGCAGGCACAATATATCAGGACCCTGAAACTGCAGCAGCTAAATGGAATCCAGCCATCGTTCATTTTATTATTTACACCTGTGCTTTTCCTGTCCTTTCCTTCTGTCAAAAAGGCCTATTATTGAAAAAACAATCTAATCCGATTAATCTATATGACACAGCACACACATATGCTGATGCACACCAAGGTATTTCTACCCTCCAGTCAGCGTGATGCAGCTGAAAACAGCAATAAATTGAGCTATGAATCTAAAATACACACAGAGAAACAAAAGAGAGCTGTCAACCTACACTTCTTTCTCACAAAGGGTCCAATTGCAAAGAAGAGGATAACTGAACAGGTAACAGCAAACAAAAATGTGAAAAAACAAACAATTTTAACAAGGAAGTAAACAAGTTCAAGTAGTCAATATGAACTTAGAGACACTTTAATTGAGACAGAAAGGGTTGAGAAGTGCTGCATTTTTGTGGGATGTCAGAGGGACGTGACAAAGCATGCCTCGCTGCATTAATATGAGCTGGCTGCATTTACTGCAATTACTGTCTCAGTGACACTAATTCAAACAGCTGTATGCCACGAAGAGACACCGACACCCGAGGAGGAGTCACTGCTGACAGCAGGTCTGATCACGTCTCTCACACACACAAACACACACACGGACGGATACAAAATATCTGTGTTAACAAGGGATGCAGTGGCTTCTCAAAAAAATCCATTAGAAGATGAAAACTTGCCAAGTTTCTCATGACTTATCTTGAAGACAATCAGCGTGCTCCATCTGATAAACCACTTAATTTAGCCTTTATTAATTACATTCAGGTTACAGATTTTAGTCTGTCTGCATGGCTAACCAGTGTCACGGTGAACTGATTCATTAATCAAAGAATGAAATAAAAGCAAGCTCATTAACATCTCGTGCATTTTTTCATCTAAATTTAAAACGAGTGTAGAAGATGTAATAAACCATCAAATATATATATATATATATTAGGTGGAAAAAGCTCATTTTTTTGCTCTTAGGACTGGAAAAAAAAAATATATATATATATATTTTAAAAACAGGTTCTAAGTCGACTGTGGGTGCAACAGAAGGCAACACAACCAATTTATATGACCACTTAGGGCGACACCACAAACTCATGCATGTCTGATGAGTGCAAAACCAGAAGAAAATGCGACAGATGTCTATTTTAAATGTCTAAGTCACTACAAGAAAAGGGACAAATGCCACAAAGAAATACTAGACTTTCAATCTTTACAAAGTTACAAGCGATGTTTTGAAAAGATGACCAGAACCCTCAACACCTGGTACAACTTTGCAAGTGTGACGTAAAACAAGTGTGAATTGATGAGTGAGTATTAAATAAAATAGCTGTGTGAAACTAGAAAAAAATGGTAAAACCTGTACTGAAATAAACTGACATTTTAACAGTTTTTCTGTCCCGCCATGCTAGCGGCTCTGTGAGGCGGTTCTTTGGCACAGCAGGAGCTAACGTCAGCATGCTAACATGCTGATGTTTATCAGGTACAATGTTCACCAGGTTCACTATCTTCATTTAGCTTCTTAGCATGCTAACACTCATTACTTAGCATTAAACACAGATGAGGATGATGGGAGTGTCATTAGTTTTGCAGTTATTTGGTCATAAACTAAACACAAAAAAGTCTAATTTTGGAATAAAAGAAAGGTGAGGGGATCACCAGAGTCATTAGGATTCATTTTTTGGGGACCATAAATGTCTGTACAACATTTCATGGTAATCCATTTAATAGTTGTTGAGATATTTTAGTCTGGACCAAAGTGGTGGACCGACCAACGTCATAATGTAATTTGATTAAAGAAAAGTCTAAAGAAATTGTTCTCAATTTCACAGAGATAGAGTGAAATTATTTAATCTACCACATTTATGAGGATATGATTCAATTCTTGCTAAAATGACTCCTTAAACTGGATGTTTTTGCAGTGTATGCACACCCTGCAAGAAGGAAAACGCCCTTGTCTTTAGGTTTCATGCGAGACTCCAGTAACAAATCATCAAAACCACAGACACACCCTCCAACCCCATTACACTGTTATGGCTGATGTGTCTTCAGGGACTCAGGTGTGGTCGTATTATTACGCCTCACTTCCCTCAGTGAGGAACACAATGATATTGCTAAAAGTTTTAGACAGTTGTTGTGCTCCATTTTCCCGGTTCAATTATGTTCAATAATTCTCAACTGCAGCCCCCAGACGCTGCACCAGTTGTGTTTTGTATCACTGCTTTGGAGTGCTTGTCGATTTTGTGAACTTCATGTGATATTATGTCAGAATGTGAAATGTTACTATGTCCGATAAGCTGTCAACATATTCCTGCACCAGCACCTGTGTGGCAACTTCCTGTGCATTTTGCATGTGTCTGATGTGCATAAATTAGAAACTTAAAGTGGTATTGTACATTTTCTTTATTAAGTTTTGCTGATATATTTGTTGATAAGTGCTCACTGTTGTGTGTCTGCAAGGTGTTTCACTTTTCAATCAGACTGATCAGTGATGTGAGTTTCTGTTTATGATGTTTTTCTTTTCAACCATGGTTGGTATCACAGCTCATGATATCTAACCAATTTATCTATTTATTCACGTCTGTCTGCTCCAAAAAAAAACCTTTATATGCAAATAATTTCCTTTGCCAAATACAATTAGGAGGAATTTTTTTCTTTTCCTAACCTTAACCAAGTGCTTTAGCCCTCAACCAGAGCTGGTTTTAGCTCTAAATCAACTCACAAGTCTACAAAAAATTGCAAGTAAACTTACACAACTGAGACCACTTCATAGACCTTATTAATTAATATTCATTTAATTCAATATTCAAAGAGACCATCGAGACAAGTCTCAAGTGCTCATTTTTGTGACTAAAGTCTAACAAAATTACTTAAAACTGACCACGTGTCAAATCTACAACTCTGGCTTAAAGCTAACATGACCTAGCATGAAGGACCCAGTTGTCAAAGTGCTTTGTAGTCCTTATCATCCATCTCTCTCCCTAACCTTGAGTACTTTGAGTTGCTTAAATATAAGCATAAAAACGTTAATCAGGTTTCCAGGTGCGAATATAGGAAAAATAAATGAAATATTTTAATGAGAGTAAAATGCATGTATATATTATTTCAAGAAAAGATCTATTAGACTCAGAATATAAAAATTTCACAAACTGGCTTAGGGTGATATTTCTACTACAGCATAACAGGCAACACAGCGCAGCAACATGCTCATTTATTGACATATGTATTGATGTGAAGCCACAGATTCTTGCTTTCAAGTTTACTTTCTGTAAGTTAAAGTTAGATATGTTAAACTCAACGAAGCAGAGCAAACGGGGGGTGTATCTGTTTTCATGCTGGCTTGCCTATCACTCCTCAGTTTCAGAAAGCAGGGAGTAACCCCCGGTGCTCTCCCCCTTCTCCTCCAAACTAAGAGACTAGACACACAGAGTAACTGTCTGCCACAGAGGCTGAGCTTTGGTGGTGTAATTATACCTCAGGAAGGCCGGAGTGCGTCTGGTCCATCCCCTTACAACCTCTCCTTGGAGGCGAATTAGCTGAACACCAGAGGAGGGAGGGAAGGGGGGGGGCAACTGGGAAGGTTTGGGATTTTAGTAAAAGAATAAAAAAAATATTCCCCCTTGTGTGAATCACATGTCAGATTAGCATAGTAGGCAGAGAAGAAGATGATTTGGCATGAACATTGTGCTTTGAAATCTGAAATCAGGGCTGTACCGGCTCCCCGTCCCTCCTCTGACAGCTGCCCTTGCGTGACTTTGCAGTGCTGACATGCCGCTCGCGGTCTGTTAGAAAGGAGATAAATCCTTGATGGGTGGCAGAAGAGAGAAGGAGAGATGAGGAGCTTAGTATCTGGCTCTGATGAAGCTTTGAAGCTGGGGATCGGCTCTTCATGAACATGACGGGAGGAGTGGAGTTACATGGTCACCGGCCCGCCACCTGAAGGCTAATAGGACTGAAGCCTGACTCTTATTAGAGCTGTTGTTAGAGAGACTATCAGGTTGCTATTCAAGGTTTCTTGCTTTTACTTGAAAATACATCATTATTCCACTAAGTCTAGCTCCGGGGCTTCAGGTTCTGTATTAACGTTTATCAACTTTAAAGCTGCACTCATCAATTTTCCTAATATTAAGAAAAGTTCAAATAGCTATGTGTAATAGCAAAGGGATTGCTTGTAGTCACAGATCAACGGAGATCATCACCCAACCCTGCTGTCCCCCTCAGCTCAGTGGAACGTTTTAGCGTCTTTCAGCTCGTTGTTTTGGTTTTCAGGCCCATCAACTTTATTTCCAGCCCAAACAGGCAGGTGCTCTATAAACCCACTGTACGCTATCTGCACAGCACTGAACAGCAGACAGACACAGTTAGTGACTAGCTAGTAAACACAGTGAAGCATTTAGCAGCTAAAGAGCCAGATATTTCCCTCAGAGACCAAAACAGACTTCAGCAGAATCATTGGGTCATTAAGTGGCCAGAAACACACAGGACACCAGAAACACACCAGAAACACCACTATTTGCTAACGTTTTATAAGGTGATAATGTGTCAATCTTGCACCTATTAATGCAGCTTTAATTGGACTCGTATCGTGGTGACATAATGTGTTTTATTACAAAATGTCCAAATAAATTAAAAAATAAACTTTAGTAAAGAAAATTGTAATTTTAATGAAAACTATTAAAACATGTAAATATATGAAAATGGATACAAATTCTAATAAGATTAAAGATATAAAAAAACATGAATTATAAAAGTTTCTGTTCATGTGTGAAGACTTATTTGATGTAAAGCATCAGTTTGATTAATTTATGTGTTTTTGTATATTTGCCCTGTCACAATATTTATATATTTATATCAAAAAGTCTTGATATTGATATCAACCATATCACTCAACCCCCAATGATTACTGTACATGCATTGTCACTAATTAGAGATGATCTCAAAAGTATAATTAAGTAAAATATTCCTATAGTAATAATAATATTCCTAAAATCATAGTAAATCCTAAATTTGACCTGATAAAATCTGTGACTAGACTTTGCTCTAATCTTTGCTTTTTTCTTGTAAGTTACTGGATAATTTCAACTGAAGTAAGTAAGTACTCTTAAGCTGACTGTTCAGAACACGTAGAAATGTTCAGCCTGTGATAAGAGGAGCTGCAAAAAGATACCGCTTTGTTTCCGAGCTGAAAAGGTTTGGGATCACTGCTCCAGCAGCTTCATGAGGATGCTCTTTTGTTATCTGCAGCCCACATGGCAGCATTATGACTCTGCAGTAAGATTCGGCTCAAGGACCTGTAGAGCAACAACTCGCCTGTCAGGCTCTCTGCTGACAGCAGATGGTGACGGGTGGTGCTGACTCGTGGAGAGGCCAGGGGCCATCCAAGAACCTGGGTCAGAGCTCCAGCGGGTGTCACATCAGGGCACGATCTCTGTCTGCCACTTACTGTCACCACCGTGCCGCCGGGGGGGATTGCGGATGTCAGGGCATGCTGTCAGCTCCGCCTTTACAGCCCAGAGAAAAGCAGACGTGTCACCTCTGACCTCCGCTGTCACCTTTAAATGGAGGTGTCAGGTAAGAAAGAGCCCTCGCTGCCTCTAAAGCTCTGTTACAACCCACATCTGACATGTTCCCATGAAATGACGGCACAAGTTAAACAAATAAAAAGGAGGTGGGGTCACAAATATCCGCAGGGCAACAGATTCTCCATCTCCTCTCCTGCCGAGGCTTCTCTCTGTGTCAGTGTCCTGCTGCTATCAGCCCGGATTAGATCGCTGGCATTACAGCAAAATGAGACAATTACTGTGCAGAAATGGCAGATCGTGACTGCACAGTAGCAGGTGCGTCGGCTGTCAGCCGTGGAATCTCTAAATTGACAAAGAGAAAACAATCAGAAAAGGGCACCGTGACTTCATTTGTCTTCATCTGTCTCTGGGTTTGGATGCTGTTTCTGTTCAGTTTGTAGGACGGAGCGCTGCTGCATGAGCAAACACAGATGGACCAAACAGGTGCTAATACGATTTCAGTGTAATGTTTGCGTTAATTTAATAATGTATGCTCTAAAGAGATTCTGACCATAGTTTCAGTGGGGCTTATATGTAAACAGACTGATTTACCTCACTGCCAGTCAACATATCAATGGTCCTGTTCCATACGAGCAAAATCAGCTATCAAGGCAAAATGGCAAACATTCCCAGATGTGCTGGTTGGACAAAACAAGCAAACTGAATATGTCACTTTTGGCTCTGGGAACTTGTGATGGGCATTTTTCAGTGTTTTCTGACACTATAGACACTATAGATCAAACCTACAGCATATTATTAATCGAGAACGCACAGTAATTGTCAGGTTAGTTAAAAGTGAAAATAATTTTCCTAGGTGTGTGCACCACGTGTGTGTGTAGAAAGGGCTGTAAAAAGGTTGTAAATTGAGTATGTTATTTATTGGTTATAATGCTTTTGGAAACTTTACATCCTAGGTGTGTTGACCTTTGACCCTTAAAGTCAAAAAGGTTAGTGACAAAGTTTAACTGGAGTGAATTTTGAATAAAAATTGTGTTGACTAAACTTAAATTTTCGCCTGTGTTATTTGATGCTAAGCCCTCAGTTGAGGTCAGTCACACCAAATAATAATATTTGACACCTTCTAATAAAATGCATTTTGTAACTACTTTTTTTAGCGAACCTAAATTATAAATAAATTTAAGTTAAATGAAGATAACTGTACTGGAATTACAACAAAAGTTGTTAGCAACTTGCCTTGGTGAGCTTCATTCAACACAGCATACTAATATTTTGTATGTAAGTAGTGCAAAAACACAGTTTTTTGGCCAGGGACTAAAAGGAAGCCAAAAGGAAGCAGTGTTGCTGTTAAGATTTTTTTATTTTCTCAAATATACAGCCATCCAATCAGCACAAATTACAATCTGCTCTGCTTCAAATTTGCTCAATGTGCCCAAATCTATTTCTGGCGCGTGGTAAAATCACTGGTACAAAGTCTCAAACAGCACTCTGCAGTAACAGTCTTTCACCTTACATAAAGTCTTTCAAACTTAAAACAGAAAAATCAAACACCTCTCTCTCTCAGTATCACTTGAGGCCACAAAAGTGCAAAAGTTTGTTTGTTAGTGCAACTTTCAGGCAGAACTTGCGCTTTGAAGCTGCACAAAACACGTCATGAACCGTCTGTGTCGCAGTCAGAGAGGAGACAGCAGACCGACCTTTGTGACTGACAGCTGTGATTGACAGGTAGGTCCTACTTTAAATCCTCACAAGCTGTTTGGTTGGAGGCGGGTCTCGGATCAAACTGACCTGCCTGCTCACATTCTCCTGCCGTGGCTTCAGCTCCGGGGGCAGCCAGGAGAAGAGGAAGAGGAAGAGTCAACCTGACAAAGACAGTCTGGTTTATACATGAACTCCTGCATGAATTAAACATGCAGACAATTCCAGGAACTCTTGAGCGCACACACACACACACACACACACACACACACACACACACACACACACACACACACACACACTTCGGAAACACAAACAAGTTAGATGGGGGAGTAAACACACAACTAGAGCCGCACGGAGGCAACTGAGAAGCAAAAATAAAAAGTCAACTTGTCAGCCCCGCAGCCACACTTTGGGTGCCTTTGGTCTCAACATGACGTACAGTACATTGATGATTTAGGAGGCAAATAAGGACAGCTTAATGTGTGCGTCAAACTTCACACTTGTTCCAGTGTGTGGGGGCGACATGACTGCTTATTAAAACTCTGACCTATAGTTGTGACCCCTCCTCCACCCTGAGGTGATCAGTAAACGCTACAACGTCAAGGTGATATGAATCATTCCCTCAAGTTTCATTAAAAACTAACAAGCAAACATAAACAAAACAGATGGATGGTCCCACCCTGATAGCATCGCTGGAGGAAAACAACACACAACTCGCACTGTATCTAACAACAGCGGTAAATATAAAGGTGAGCACACTACGCCTACTCTGCAATCATCACATGGTAGATAATCCCCAGTGGAAACAAAAATCAATTATTTATTCAGGAAAAGCATTGATTTATGCCGTTAGAAGACCCTATCTGCATATTAAACAACACAACTTTAATGCTTCTTAATCTTATAAATTCGCATCATTAATCAAAGAGCCTTAAAAAAGTAGAATATAGAAAGGTAAAAGTGAGTTTAGGTGGGTTTATAGTCCCTGATCATAAGCCAGCAATCTTAGTGACCCAGTTCTATGCAGAAACTCCCTCAGCACGCTTCTTTTTCAACCGTGTCCCGCACCATATGGCAGGCAGCCCGACTCTGTGGGAGTCCAGGTGGGAGTTTGGGACAGCCAAGAAAACGACAAGCCTCAGTCTGCCAGTACACTTCTCTTTACATACTGCAGGGAGAGGATATTCCTTCTTCAAAAGGAAAAAAATAAAATGTGGCTTCTTGACCCTGCCGCAAGTAAAAGGCCCCTCGTCTTCCACTCGCCGAGCGTCACGTAGCATGAGAGTGACGCAATAGGAGGATCTCAAAAGTCACAGTCTCCCCGCAGCATCCAATGCAAACCCACCTCCGCCAACCGGCAGGGCTGTTGCCTAGTTACCTGGCTCTGCAGAAGTGCAGTGAAGCATCGTGGGCCAACGTGGGGACCACTTCACTACCCACACCTACTGTGCTGCCAAGAGGGAGAGAAGAAGTGTGTCAAGTCGTTTTTCTTCGAACAGGAGATATAAATGAAACGCAAACAGGAAACGCGATGACGGACAAACTCATGGTTATATAGGGCTGAGTCGTAAGGCTGAAATACATTTTTTTGGATATACACTCAGTTGCCGGTTTATTAGGTATATAGCTAAAACTAATGCAGTCTAATACAACAGTCCTGCTATAAATCCTCCCTTCATGAAGGTTATAATGTTCAGTTTTAGTTGAAAGTGTTTTAGAGAGGAGTTGATTCAACTGTATGATTGTTTTGGAGTCTGCAGTTTGTGGTGCTGTTGAAAATATATATACATACGTACATATATAAACACCTGTCAGCTCAGCAGGAGCATTAGGCAGTTTGGAGCATTTAGCAGCTAAACAGCCATATATTTCCCTCAGGAGCTGGTGGAGACCAGAAACAGCTTAAAGGAGAGTGAATATTGCGCTTACATTCACTTTAAATTAATGCTAATGTTGCTCTGTATCAGCTGGATGTATAAATTAGCAACTGTTTGCTAACATGATCAAAATTTGAACTTACAGCATGTTTCCGCTGCCCCCAAGTGGCCAAAAAGTTAGCTAATCCAGGCTGAAAAACAAACTTGTAACTTTGTAATGGAGACAGGGTTTCTGTTTGACTCTGTATCTCATCTTTGGCATGTCTGCACTGCAATTTCTTGTTACTTATCGGCCAAGAAATGCCGTGATACCGCTGATAAGCTAAAATAACAGTAGGGCTGTACTTCACATATATATATACAGTATGGGAGAAAGCACAAAGAGGAAAACTCATAAAAGTCAGAGGAGTGAAAAGGGCAGTTTCATCAGCTGGGTGCAGAAAGTTAGCTGTTATTGTGTAACTGACACATGCAGTTAACTGAACGACCCAAAGTCATTCAGGATGTCAGTGGGGAATCACGCAGGCAGCCAATGCGGAGAATGGAATTGCTTTTAACAACAACCCCGGCAAACGATACACGCGGCATTTTATTAGATCTAATATGACACCTCTAGAGGGAGATTTCAATCCCACTACACTGCTGTTGTATTCTGTTGTGATTATTAGTCCTCTTGTATTATCTTCCCTGCTGCCGGGGGGCTCACTCATGTTTAAACAGAACCCCTCGCCGTGATAATTTTCACAGGCAAATGTATCTCCCACCGTCTCTGTTGGCTTTCTCAACATGAAATAGGTTTCAATTGCTCTGAACACGATTTTCAATCATGACATGTAGCCAGCCAATGCGCCCAAAGATTGATTTCATGGTTCTTTTCAAATGAAGCAGGAAGATTGTAACGCCTGCTGCATTACCCGGCCTGATTAGCATATACATGAAAAGGTAGCTGTTACAATAACATGTCTCCATTAGATGCATTCATCTTGGATATGACTATGAGTGTGTATAATGGGCAGTGCATTCCCATTAATTACCCAGCTTGCCCCAGACTGTCAAGATTTAAAAAATAACGACCGTACTCAATCACTAAATTTGAAAGTAATGACTGCTATTAATATATATTTATTTTAGCAGAAGCAGGTACAGCATGAACAGACAAATAACACCTGTCCCTGATGCTGTAATTCTCTTCCTAATTACTCTCAAGTAAGTTTGTTTCTCATTAAAGTCATGAAGAAGTGTACTGAGAGACAAGAAGAAAAAAATGTGTCCAGATTAGTTCAGTCGACAAATATAACAAAATTATGGGAAATACGTGTGGTGGTGGGGCGTGGTTGGAGCGTGGCTGCAGAGAGGGAGAAGTGGGGGAGTGGCTCTGGAGCTCGGGGCGGGTCGCCCGGGGAGGCACAGGTGCAGCGCATCAGGGGTTGATGTGTGCTCTTCTTAAACAGTAGCAGCCCTGAGGACGGGAGTGCAGTTGGACTGGATGAACAACACGACGACACGCCGGACAGAGGACCACAGCCGTGGGAGCGCGCGGGTGGAGCGAGAGAGAGAGCCCGGGCAGATAAGCGCTAATAAAGAAACCTACGGGTTATACCCGAGAACAGTGTGTGTGTGTCTCTGTTGGCGGGCCCAGGGGAGGGTAGCAGTGGGTACGCTACATTGGCACCCAACGTGGGGCCTAAGCCAACAGAGACATGTCAGAGCCTGCGGCCGTACAGCCTGTAGCGGCCCTGGCCCAAATGCTCGGGGAGCTAGCCGTCATGCACCAGGAGCAGACGGCGGTAAATCGCCGGCAGATGGAGGCACTCCAGGCCCAGTCTGAGCGGCACACCCAGGTCCTGGAACGGTTGGTGGCGAACATTGGGGGGCCCACCACCACCGCGCCGCTCTCCGGCATCTCACTGCCGCGAATGACAGCCACGGACGACCCACGCTCCTTCCTGGAAGCGTTCGAGGTAACGGCGAAGGCATGCGACTGGCCGGCGGCGGAGTGGGCTGTGCGTCTGCTCCCGCTACTATCAGGAGAAGCCCAAACAGCGGCGCTCAGCCTGCCGGCGTCCTCGAGGGGGAGTTACGCCGACGTTCAGCGCGCCGTCCTGGACCGGATGGGCTGCTCCCCCGAGGACTACCGCCGCCGGTTCCGCGAGGCTTGCTTGGGACCCGAAGAGAGACCGTTCGCCTTCGCGCAGCAGCTTCGTGATGCGGCAGTGAGGTGGTTGGAACCAGGAGACTCAACCGGGGAGCGGCGAATGCTCGACCGGGTGGTGGTGGAGCAATTTGTGGAGGCGCTCCCCGCCAGGACCGCGGCGTGGGTGAAATGCCACCGACCCAAGGACCTCCGTTGGAGGCTCCGCAGGTCCCTGTGTTTAACTCCATGGAGGATTTTCCACTTGAGCAGTCTCGTGATGATACTCTACGCTCAGCCTTCGACCAAGTGATAAAAATTGATGGTCAATTGGTGCGCCCTGACGCAGTGCAGACGTACCCGCACTTTGTTTTGATTAGGGAAAGACTATACCGAGTGAGTCGTGACACTCAAACCGGTGAAATAAACACCCAGTTGTTGGTGCCGAAAAGCCGCCGGGAAATGGTTTTCCAGACGGCTCATTACAACCCGATGGCTGGGCACCTGGGGAGTGACAAAACACTGAACCGGATAATGGCCCGTTTCTATTGGCCAGGCATTTGGGGTGATGTCCGCCGGTGGTGCGCGGCTTGCCCTGAATGCCAGCTGGTAAACCAGCCGGCCACCCCCAGGGCCCCGTTGCGGCCCTTACCGCTGATGGAGGCCCCGTTCGAAAGAATCGGGATGGACCTCATCGGGCCATTCTCCCGTAGCGCACAGGGATATCGTTTTGTGCTAGTCGTGGTAGATTATGCAACCCGATATCCCGAGGCGGTGCCCTTGCGCTCTATTTCAGCGAAGAAAGTAGCGCAGGCACTGTTTCAATTAGTCTCCCGAGTTGGAATCCCGAAAGAGATTCTGACTGATCAGGGCACGTCATTTATGTCACGCACACTGAGGGAATTGTACGAATTACTGGGCATCAAATCGGTCCGCACGAGTGTCTATCACCCGCAGACAGACGGGCTCGTGGAGCGGATGAACAAAACCCTGAAGTCCATGATTCGTAAGTTCATTCACGATGATAGTCGCAATTGGGATAAATGGCTTGATGCTCTGTTGTTTGCAGTGCGGGAGGTTCCCCAGGCCTCCACGGGATTTTCTCCCTTTGAACTGTTGTTCGGCAGAAAACCACGCGGGGCACTGGACCTAGTTAAGGAAAGCTGGGAGGAGGGTCCCAGCCCCAGCAAAAATGAGATTCAGTACGTCCTGGACCTGCGAGCAAAACTCCACACGCTCGGGCAGCTGTCACGTGAGAATTTGCTGCAGGCCCAGGAGCGTCAGCAGCGCCTGTACAACAGAGGAACCAGGCTGAGGCAATTCTCACCGGGAGACAAGGTACTTGTATTACTCCCATCTTCCAGCTCTAAATTACTCGCCAAGTGGCAAGGGCCCTTTGTGGTCACACGACGAGTGGGTGATGTCGACTATGAGGTGGCACGCACTGACAGGGGGGGGGGCGCTCAAATTTACCACCTGAACCTCCTTAAGTTGTGGAAGGAGGTGGTGCCTGTGGCTCTGGTGACGACAGTGCAGGAGACGGATGAGCTGGGGCCTGAGGTGCCAACCTCGGTCGCCTCAGCTCCACTCCCCTGTGACCGTCTCCTTACTCCGTCCCAAAGGGCAGACATAATCAGGCTCCAGCAGCAGTTTGCGGACGTATTCTCCCCCTTGCCAGGGCGTACATCCCTCATAGAGCACCACATTGAATCTCACCCGGGCGTGACGGTGCGTTCACGGCCCTATCGGTTGCCTGAACACAAGCGCAAAGTGGTTCAGCGGGAGTTAAAGGCCATGCTGGAAATGGGAGTAATCGAGGAGTCACACAGTGCCTGGAGTAGCCCCATCGTTCTTGTTGTTAAGAAAGATGGGTCTATTCGGTTCTGTGTGGACTATCGTAAAGTTAATGACGTGTCACAGTTTGATGCCTATCCTATGCCCAGGGTCGACGAGCTCCTGGACCGTCTTGGTACTGCGCGCTTTTTCACCACACTGGACTTGACCAAGGGCTACTGGCAGATTCCCCTGTCTCAGGAGTCCAGGGAAAAGACGGCCTTCTCCACTCCGTACGGGTTGTACCAATTTGTCACACTCCCGTTCGGGTTGTTCGGGGCTCCAGCCACGTTTCAGCGGCTCATGGACCGGGTGCTGCGGCCACATGCCGCATATGCTGCCGCCTATCTGGATGACGTGATCATCTATAGTGACAGCTGGGCGGAGCATGTGCGGCGGGTGGCTGCGGTGCTCGGTTCATTAAGGCAGGCGGGGCTCACGGCCAACCCGAAGAAGTGTGCGGTTGGACGGAGGGAGGTGCGGTATCTGGGGCATCTCTTGGGGGGAGGGCAGGTGCGGCCGCAGTTAGACAAGACCGCAGCGGTTGCAGCCTGCCCAAGGCCCAAGTTCAAAAAAGAGGTGAGACAGTTCTTGGGGTTGGCCGGGTACTACCGCCGGTTTGTGCCGGGGTTTGCACATCTGGCCAGCCCCCTCACTGATCTCACCCGAAAAGGTGCCCCAGATCCGGTTCAGTGGACGGAGCAGTGCCAAATGGCGTTTGATGGGTTAAAACAGGCTCTCTGTGGGGAGCCTCTGCTCCACACACCTAACTTCTCTCTCCCTTTCATACTGCAGACCGACGCGTCGGACAGGGGGGTGGGGGCCGTGTTGTGCCAGCAGGTGCGGGGTGTCGACCGCCCAGTGGTGTACATCAGCCGGAAGCTGTCAGAGAGGGAGTCCCGGTACAGCACAATTGAAAAGGAGTGCTTGGCTATCCGGTGGGCGGTCGGGGCCCTGCGGTACTACTTGCTGGGGCGGGCCTTCACCCTCTGTTCGGACCACGCTCCGCTCCAATGGCTCCACCGCATGAAAGATGCCAACGCGCGGATCACCCGGTGGTATCTGGCTTTACAGCCCTTTAAGTTCAGGGTGGTCCATAGGCCGGGGGTGCAGATGGCTGTAGCCGACTTCCTCTCTCGTCCTATGGGGGGGGAGTAGGTTCGGCCGGATGGCTCCCCGGCCTCAGTCGGGCGGTGGGGGTATGTGGTGGTGGGGCGTGGTTGGAGCGTGGCTGCAGAGAGGGAGAAGTGGGGGAGTGGCTCTGGAGCTCGGGGCGGGTCGCCCGGGGAGGCACAGGTGCAGCGCATCAGGGGTTGATGTGTGCTCTTCTTAAACAGTAGCAGCCCTGAGGACGGGAGTGCAGTTGGACTGGATGAACAACACGACGACACGCCGGACAGAGGACCACAGCCGTGGGAGCGCGCGGGTGGAGCGAGAGAGAGAGCCCGGGCAGATAAGCGCTAATAAAGAAACCTACGGGTTATACCCGAGAACAGTGTGTGTGTGTCTCTGTTGGCGGGCCCAGGGGAGGGTAGCAGTGGGTACGCTACAATACGTTTATTCGCTTTCTTGCTGAGAGTTAGATTGATACCACTCTCATGTATCTATGTTTAATATGAGGCTAGAGCTAGCGCAGCCGGTTAGCTTAGCACAAACAGCTAGCCTGGCTCTGTCTAAAGGTAGCTGGTCGAGGAATAGTCCGGGCCGTAACGCGGTAGTTTTGCCGCTTGTAGGTTAATTTTTTACCACCTTTGGACCGAGCTAGGCTAGCTGTTTCCCCCTGTTTCCAGTCTTTGTGCTAAGCTAACTGGCTGCTCTACCTTCATATTAATGTACAGACACGCCAGTGGTTTCAAAAATGTCAAACTGTTTCTTTAAATGTAGCTCAGGAGGTTGCTTAATCAGACTGATTTGCCATTTTGCTTTGCTTGACTTTGTTATTTTGCTCCAACCCACCAGAAAAGCGATTCAGAGGTCCAGAACCAGGCTAGGTAACTTTTGAAATTGAGTGAAATGTATTATGTGCTGTAGCTGAAACACCTCTTTGCCCATAATTATGTTGTGTTCTGTGTATGTTCTGTTTTCTTGGAAAATAATGTGTTTACACCACCTTTACCTACCTTACTTTAATTCAATATACCACCGCTCTATTGTGATCTAACGTGTTTTTTTTCATGTATTTACTCATTTTATTATGCAGGTGTGATGAAAGTCTGTATTATATTTGATTTCTTGTGCTGTGTTGTGTCGTGAGTGTTTTATGCAGTGTATGTATTTCTCTCACATTTTCAAAATGATTAGAATTACAAATAAATTAATAATATAAATCAAGATAAATTGAAGTGCTTTAACTTCGATGTATAAACATAAAGTTGCAAATATACTAATGTTGGAAAGGGTTAACAGACCATCGTCAAGAGGGTTTTATCTGTCGCAGGCAAAGGCTTAGATTTGGCGAACGTGGAAAAATGATTCTGTTGCCTTTTTAATCTGTGTGGTAGTTTGAGGAGAAGTCTGGATTGATCTGTTCAGTTTGTCCCACCGTGCGCTGAGAGTTGACGAGGCTCAGGGGAGGCCTCCGTCCATCATTCAAGCTCATCAAGGTAACAGTTTATTTTTTCTTTGTCATTAATAAAGGTGCCCTTTGGCAGCCACCTCTGTGGCACTGTACAGCTTTCCATTATTGTTTTTTTCCTCCCTTTCTTTTTTTGGTAGCCGCAAGATGAAAAGAGTTTATCAAGCATGAAAATTGATGACCTATTTCATTCACTATAATTCCACAAGAAGTACAGCTCTAATAAATGAGCCTGGCAGAGCTTTGCGCTTTCTATTACTGAATACTCCGGGCTAGAAGGCAGGGCTCGAGTCAGTCTGTAATGTACAATCGGCCTTTAATGCTGCAACTTGATAAACCCAGACTGCTATGCTGATACTTTTCCTGCTATAGGTGTACGCCAATCAGGCTGCAGAATGAATGATTTGATTTGAAAGTAAATCGGGACAGCTTAGGCGAGCAATTGGGGATAATCTCCCTTTCACTGCAGTGCCAGAATATCCTTCATTTCCAAGGCCTTGCTTTCTCTTTGACTCTCAAAGGATGTTTCCGCAGTGCTTGAGCAGGCACCTCACCTTTGTTGTCATTTACTGAGCGTTTCTGTGTTTCTGCCTTAAAATCCGTGCCTCCTTTGGACATTTTTCCTGATCCTGTTGCTTTTTTGTGATATTCACTGCTTCCTTTTGTTACCAGGAAAATTAAGTTTTCTTCCTTCTGTCTGCAGAGTCGTGACTAAGTGAAGTGGGCCAGGAAGTCTGGCGGTTTCCCCCGCTACCTGCTCCCCACATGTTGGACCAGAGCCAGGAACTGTAAACACATGCCTGCCTTCCGCGATGATCATTTCACATATCAAAGCGATCGGTTACCTTTTTAAACCCAACCTCTATCTATACTTTATAATCCTCCAGGCTACTTCTTCCTTTATTGTTATTTGTTCATGACACCAACAGCCTCTGCAGACTTTCATCATCACACAACAGATTTCACAGCGAGCGGAGACAACTTCAACGGATTAAAATGTTGCAAGGGTGGCGTTGTAAACTTAAGCATCCTCAAGTAACAAGCTGAGGGAATAATTGAACACACTGAGGCTCCATCACCATCCCTCGGAGCCCCTTCAAAAACAGTATTTATTCACAAAGGCATAAAGCCCAAAAAGCCTCTTATCCCCCCCACCCCCCAACACCTGAAATACGGCAGCAGCTTTGCCAAAACTTTTCAAGGCTTTTTTTCATTTTCAAAGCCTGCCAGTTTAAGTGTAAATAATGAGTAAATAACAGCAGTGGATATTTGGAGAATACTATATTGTCATTTCCGGTTCACAGTCGTCATTGTTTGAATTCTCTTTGTACTAAAAGAACAAAGTCCAGGAATATCTACAGCCAGATGATTAAGTGTATTATTATTATTGTTACTATGACAACGGGACTAGCTGTATTTATTTTTTCCCGCTGTATCTTTCACCTTGTCATTTAACCAAATGAGGTTACAAGGTTGTGATGGTTGTGATGCTCGAGCTATAAATAATAATAATACAGGAAGAATATTCAAAACATCATATCCACGTGATCTGTTTGGCATTAGCAATGCATTATGGGGGCTGCTATAGTTACGCCAAACCACAGGAAAAGATACTCGGCAATGAAAAACAAAATGGCAATAGTAGCTCCCCAAATCCATACTACATAGTAATCATCATAGCATACTGTTTTATCAGTTAGCATAGAAAAGAATCAATGATTTAACATTTTATAATAATAAATTCACTCAGGAGTTGGTGGAGACCAAAAACAGAGCTAAATAAGACTAAATATTGAACTTACATTCGTCAGGTGGCCAGAAACAAGACTTCACATAAATCCTAATGTTGCTTCGTATCTGCTAGATGTGTAAATAGGACACTGTTTGCTAACACATTCGCCAAATTATCTTAAAAGGTGATGATGTGTCAACGTTGTACTCACAGCTTGTTCCCACCACCCACAACTGGCCAAAAGTTATTGCAACTTTAAGAATCAATACTTTGTTGGAGCTCTCTCACCACCATCCAAAATTTATTTTTTTCCAGCTGTGAGCAGCTTCTCATTTTGTGTATTGCACTGTGGGAGAATATGGATAATCGACCGTATTTAGTATGCATGCTGTCTGGTTTAAGTATACATCATTTTGTCACTTTTTCAGCACACTACAGACTCAAAACCTGCTTAGAATTAGTATGTAGTGTGGATTTGGAACACACTATATTAGGGATATTTGCACATATGAAAGTAAACATATAGGCAGGAAACCATGAATTAACATCAAATATTGTTGAAATGTTCAATAGAAGCAGCATAGTTAAGTTGAACAGACTTAACTATAGACTTGTCATACTGGTTTATGGTAAACACCAGGCACTTTCCAGCCCACAAAACAGTCATACCTCATACTAAAATTAGCCCTGTGATGACTCTCCTGATAGCTTCTTATTAGATGAAACAGAAAGGAGGGGAAGTACTGTGCAGACTGTAGCTGCAAGGCTGGCGGATCCCGGTGAAACTAATGAACTGAATTCAGAGACAACATTAAAACTATAGAGCAGTGCTACTTAAGAATTCGTTGTAAGTACATCTACAAAGTCCTACAAGAATGCAGCACAAAGCTGCTGGCGAGGACAACATCCGCTGCCCACTGAGGGAATCACTGCAACCAATTAAAAGTGAGATGCAATCAGGCTCGACGCTTGAAAATAGCATGGTAAGGCTTTTGTGTTGCTTTGTGTATTCATCAATTGGTGCGGAAAACTACACAATTCTTTGACTGAAACCTCCACTTTAGCCTGAAAATCACACTGTACACCACTCCATATATAGACGCAATGACTGTGCATCCTTGCATGCACGCTCGCTGTGTTTTTCTTCAAGTGCACTGGGGGAGTCCGGCTTATGTAACGGCATCCAATTAGGGAGCTGGGTCAGCTGGAGGACCAGCCGTCTATGCACAGCAGCTCTCCGCTCAGGGCGCGGCCATTCTTTTTGCCCCTTTTCTGCACTCAGAGCACTAGTCAAACCTCGAGCCGCAGCAGTGGACACGAAGGCTGCTCTGGCGTCTCACGCATGACCTCACCCACTGGGTGAGCGTAGGATATACATAGAGGATCCTTAAATATACAGCGTAGAAGCCAAGGATGTGGCTTTTGGAGAGGGAAAAGGGGTTAGCAGGGAGGGGGTGATTGTGAAAGAAGTCTGCAGCAACCTAATGCATGTTTATTTTTTCATATTATGTATTATGCATATTATATGTCTACAGGTACACCACATACACTGTACACACTAAAAATCACTGGGTGAAAATTGATCAAATGTGGGTCACCAATGCAATAATGGATTAACTTTACCCAGACTTCATGGGTAGAAAAAAAAGTTGATGTTTACATTATTTTCCCATTTTCCAGTTTTCCAATTGTAAGGATGTGCTGCTTTTCTTTGTCTTATGTTATAATAAATTCAATATATTTGGGTTTTGGACTGTTCGTTGAATCTTGAAGTGCCAAAAATTATCTGGTTCCATCTTCTCAAAAGTGAGAATTTGCTTATTTATCTCTGCTTTATATCACTATAAATTAAATATCTTTGGGTTTTTGGACTGTTGGTTGGACAATCAAGCAATTTGAGGATGTCACCGTGCGCTTTAGGAAATTGTGAAAACGATTCATCATAGATAATAATCATCAGGTTAATTAATGCTGAAAATAACCGTTAGTTGCAGCCGTACATAGATTTAATGTAAGGGTGGCTAAAGAAAATAAATGAATACATAAATAAATTATATAAGTTCAAGGTTTTAGATGCCTCAAAAAGAAACTCTCACCCACTCAAAGAAACACAGACCCTACTTACTTTCTGAGTTGTTTTTCTTATTGAGGTCAGAGAGCCTCCGTGAGAAACAAAAAGCTCCATTAAAGTTGCTGTAGGCTGCTCGCGAGATGAATTTACTGCCAGCGTCTCACCTCATTATTCAAAAAAATACACAGTCAATTCCCCAGAATTGCCGGGGAAAGCTGCAGACAGGTAGCTCCGATAATGAGGCACCAAGCCTCTCGATCTCCGAACGCAGAATAAATTCTCTATTTTCTCAAATGTGGCCAAAGAAGACCTTTTCTGTGTGTGTTAATTTGCATAAGGTGTTGAAGTATTTCACCACCACCTGCTGCGCGACATGGCCCTGCTGTGTTTCAGATGTGACACAAACTTCCCTGAGGTTCAAGTACAGGGTGTTGTCGTCTACATTGTAGAAGTCTGCAGTGCAAACCCTCCATTCAGGACTGTTTTAAATGATGCTGTACACACATTGCTACTTGGCTGGAAACTCTGAGCAGGAAATGAAAACAAATAGTGTGACACCATTATCTTTCCTGGAGCATGGAGTATAAATATTTCACTTTGAAGGTTTTACATCTTTGCTCCAGAACACTCCTGTCCTAAATCCACTGCTATTACTGATCTGCCCCTACATACCCTGGATGGGTGGAGGCTTTACATAACACCCACTCTCTCTGCAAAAACACACACACAATGGAGCGAGAGAGCAGCTAGAAATGTACCACAGCTGGCCAAAATAGAACAAATCCCTCAAATAACCCTGGTCATTGTGTTTTGGGGGTCTGTGTTTTCAGAGGCGGCCATTAATCAGTCTGGAGGAGGAGGAGAAGCAGAAGAAGAAGAGGAAGCCCCCGGCTGTGTTCACGCTATTCTCTACAGCATTTACAGTGACAAAGGTGTTTTTATGTGAACCCGTCCACAAGTGTGAACCACAGTGTATCTTGTAAATCTGTCCACACAGTAGAGATATCAAACAGTCAGGGGAAGATATTATTTTTCCAGATACAGATCTTTTCCTCCAGGCTGTGAATTATGGAGATGAAAGAAACGCGGCGGCAGGGTTTGGGCTCTTTCAAGTATCTCATTTCATCCTGATCAATTTTCCACAGAATGTGTTTTAACTCTCTTAAGTTCTGTGGTAATCCAATTTGTTGGTGTGCTGGTTTACGGCAGTGTAAGCCCTAATGAATAAAAGACCCTGGAGGTTTGCTGTATGTTTGTGTGCGTTCCTTAAGAATAATAAAAAGAAAAGAGCCCATTGTTTCTTCACTGTAACTCTCACAAGGACATTTTCTCAGCGGGCTCTTTGTATTTATCTTGCAGGTGCTATCAGATAAAACAGGTGTCAGGCTCATTGCTTTCAGGAACAGTACCTGAAATCTGTTTTATTGATCCTATCAGTAATTTTATTGCCTAATTTTGCCTTTGCAAGCCTTCTGTTGCTGTGCCTGACTTTGTGATATGATTGCTTATAGCTTTGAAAACATAATTTATTCTAGTAGTGTGAGAAAATTATGAAGAGGGATCTGGAAATGTTGGACAGGTTGTAAACAAACCAACATTTTCGCCAAACCACTTTACTTGGAGGTAAACCAAAAGTGAGTGCACCTGAAATGTTGGCAATAATCCCTTTGTGTGCGCAAAAATGGCAAGTACGGTACGTCAAAGTTGACTGATAGCCTGTCTGCCGATCAGTCTTTTAGAAACTCCACTGTAGTCCCAGCTGATCTGATCTGCGGGCAACAAAGAACAATGGTGCGGTCCAGCTGAGTGGCAATGTCAACTTGTTCTGACTTAAAATGAATCAAATTTTTGGGTTGTTTGGTCTATAATATGTCAGAAAATAGTGAAAAATGCACATCACAATTTCCTGAAGCCCCAGTTGATGTCATCAAATTGCTTGTTTTGTCTGACCAACAGTCCAAAAGTCCAAAGATATTCAATTTACTATCATATAAGACAAAGAGAAGCAGCAAAATAGAGAATGTTTGGCTTTTTGACGACGATTTATTGATCATAAAAATAGTTTCTCCAACACTAGTCTCCAGTTTTAATCTGAGACTTTTGTTGTATGTTACTAACCTCTCTGCCCACAATTCCTGCCCGTCTCTACACTACCAGAATATATGAAAAAATGCCCTAAAAAGCTAAAAAAAGAAAAGGTAGTGAGTGCAGTAGTGAGTTGCATGATTCATCTGACTTTCTTGGTCATTTTGAAAATGCCACAGTGCAGTGGTGAGATGCATCTTTCCTCAGTTATAAGAGAATCTCATATATTGATGTCATGCGATAGTCAGACAAATTGGAACAGAACGAACAGAGACCTTCAAGATTTCTTTCTGGCGAACAGTCATACAACCGTCCAGATTAATTAAGGTTAAAGTCAAAATCAATCCAGATTAGCATGTACTTGATTAAATTGGCCAGAGTAATTAAATAGCTTCTCTCCTCAGTCAGAGGAGGACGGGAGTAAAGTGAGAAAAATCTTCATGCTGTTAGGTATCGAGCCAGCTGAACTTCCTCCCTGCAAACTGGAAAAAAGCCGAATTCTGAGCTGCTGTGATATGAAGAATGACAAGTATAATATTTTCTACACTTTTCATCACCGCTCCAGTGATTCTGGAGCCCCAGCTGCACTTAACGAATCGTACGTACGAATATAACACAGTGAGTATAAGTGAAAAAGACTTTGTGGAGTGTATCATTAAGCACAGGTGATGTGAATATAATCATTCTGGCCTCATCGCGGCAGAAACCTTCCAGAGCAATAATGAACACATTGGAAGTGCCCCTCTGACAGGGGCTTTCGAAACAGATGTTATTATATCTAAGTTCAAATAAAGAGCAAACATTTCAGAGGAGGGCAAACTAGAATGAATTCAGGTCCCACATGCTTTGTTTTGAACTATTTACTAATGATGTGACCTAATTCTTTTCCCATCTGAGGGACAGAAAAACTGGCAGAGCCATTACACATACAGCAAATGATACCTATGAACCACTCAGTCCATTCTTCACAATTCTGCTTTTTGGCACTGGACACAGGAGTTTTGTCCCTTAAGCTATAGCAGCCCAAAATAACACTATGTATAGATGTGTGTTTATATATGTTGGCATGTTACCGTGTGTACGTGAGTATATGTGGGGATATACAGTATGTATGTGCATGAATGCATAATGAGTAAATATGACCATTATGTCCAGGTACAGCGTGTATTTTTCATGTAAGACTCAAACATGCAGGCTTTGAAAACAATTTTCCCTCCAAGGACAATAAAGACAACTCTGTCTATGTATAAGCTGCCAATATTTAGCGTAGAGTATGTGCAGAGTATTTTGTGTTCAGTATCTTTATACTTGATAAATTTAACAAAGCTAACAACTATAGACAAGCAAGCTAACGGCCGTGTGAGGCTATAATGCTCATTTCACATCAGAAAAGTATTTGTTGGATGGATGAAATTTGAGAAACAACTTGCTATTTTATTAATATATATATATATATATATATATATATATATATATATATATATATATATATATATATATATATATATATATATTCACTGTCAGCCATAGCTTGACTTTAAGATTGACTTTATTAACTGCAGCAGTACTTTGAGCTAAATGCCATGTTAGCTTTGCCTTTGTTAGCATGTCAGTGTTTCCCATATAACATTTGTTGGTAATTAGTTGCTAGTGTTAGCATGTAAGTGTGTTTGCATGCTAATGTTAGAAGGAATCCCAAGCTGAGGCTGGCAATAATTCATTCAGTTTCAGAGGAAATATTTGGCCACTAGGTAGCGCTAAATGAACTGTCAGAGAATCACCAATTTCATTAGAATTAATCTTTTAAGGGCCGTGAATGTCTGTTCTAAATTTAATGTAAATCCATCAAATATTTGTTCAGAGGATTCATTCAGACAGATGGACCAACTGACTGGCAACTGACAGCGCTAGTGTGACTAAAAAATGAGAAGGCAGCAAATCCCCTGAAACAGCAATTTATTCAGTATTGAAGCCAATTTAAATGGAATTCTTTAAAGTAAACTGGCAGCTCCTTTAGGCAGAGTGAGGAAAGTTTCACTGTAGGATTTACAAACCGTCACCCCTGAAACTGTCGAATAATATATAATCCCTCCAAACCATACTGAAATCATTTCTTTGCTCTGTTATTGGGTTATAGTAGACTGATATAGCGTATAAGCGCATGCCTATGTTAAGCTTTTCTATCAATTACCAAAAAGTGCTTGCCAAGTTCCTGAGTACAAATACTTTAGATTAGATTTGGACAGGCAAAACCACCTTAGTTAATCCCAACAAATCCAGTTTAAATTGAAACCAGGTCCAAAAAGGGGGTTTTCCACAGTAGGGGATGTAGTTGCACCAAGCCATGCCGTCGAGTGTTTTTCCACTGCACAGCACCGCAAGGTAAAGTTGATTTTGTGTTGGAGGTGTGCTAGTCACAAACCATACATCTGCACAACTCTGTGCTAAACCTTTAAACATCCACATACTAAAATTGGCTGGACTCTAGCAAGAAGCAGCTGGAGCGGCCTGTTGCCACTCCAGCTGCTCCATGACAGTGTGTTCAGCTTGCCAAAAAAGTGTCTGATCACAGGCCGGGATCTTTTCCTTAGAAAGTCTTTGTTATCTCCCACCTCTGATCCGAGCACCTTCCTGTCCAAACAGATAAGAGCAGATCAAAATGGCGACATCATATCCGCACGCCGACAGCGCACAGCAAATACGATGTGGTTTTATGAGAGCCACTGTACATAAACAGTATATAGACAACACATGGCAGACATGAACGTTATATGAGGGAATGTGTATGGGAAGGCAGTGAGGTCAAATGCAGGTCAACAGCTTGGAAATAGCTTCTCATAATCCTTGATATACTCTAATAAATATACAGGGAATGTTTATCTGTTCCTTTCAAATGATTCAGTACACAGTGAAGAAACACTCAGTCCTGCATTGATGAATTGACTACGATAAAAGTACACAGCATTTATCAGCTAAATACTACAACTAGTACTACAAAATCTTAACTTTATATACTTCTGGTTTAATCTATTATGGTACCTCATGTTTTTTAAGCTGTTTATGGGTTTTGTATATAATGAACGGAATTAATTGAATCTGCAAAGTATGTAACGGTAACTATAGCTGTCAATAAATGTAGTAAAAAGTACAATGTGCAAAGTATGAAGTAGCATAAAATTAAAATACTCAAGTACATCATAACTGTACTTAAGTATAGTACTTGAGCACATGTAGTTGGCTACATTTAATATTGATAAGCTCAGCTTTGATACAATTTAATACTTTTACTCGATTATTCGATTAGTTTAGACTGGTTGTAGCTAATTTTAAAAAGAAACATCACTATTTATTTCACTTTAAGTGCTATGGGGAAAAAAATTGAAATTTGAACATTTTACAATATGATCAAAAGCTCCAGAACAGCTAATAAATGGACCTTCAGGTGAGATTGTTTTGTCAATCGGCTATTTATGGTTTTAGACAGCCTTATTATCAATTTCAGACAAATTCGCACATAATTTGGTTTGGCTCTGTATCCATGTATTGATGTAGCTGCTTATCTGACTCTTGTATTGACTTTAAGATACAAATCAGTTGATCTTTTCACCGTTACTTACAACTTAAACAACACATACATGTCATAACATTACTACATTAAATTAAAAAATTAACACCAAGCTGAAAGGCAGTGTTTGACTGCCCTCTCTGGTTGAAAGTTTCAAACCTGTTTAAGCTTTAACCTGACTTCTTTTGCAGTGATGTCACGGTGAAGTGACACACCCTGAAGTACATCTGTACATCACTGCAGCAAAGTTAAAGCACTGGAGGTCAGCAAAAATCAAGAGTTTCAGGAGATGTTAAGATGCTCTGTAAGCTGTGTGTCACTTCAGAGAATATGAAGAATCAAATAACTCAAGTTTGACAAAGCTACTGAAAATAGTCATTTCTGATTGGCTGGCAGGACACCTCATATAAAGTAGTTCTAGTGAGTAGTTTAATTGCTGATATACATCAGTGCACAAGGTACATATTCAACTACAGGTAACCATAGCAACAGTAGAAGAACCTTCCCTTTGCCACTTTGATATTTTCAAATGTCACAACACCCTGTCATGTGTTATCGCTTACTTGTAACATTATTAGTCTACATTATACATTACGTCATAAGTTGCTGCAGAGCTCCATCTGTTTCTAGGTTTTCTCCAACAATGAATTCACCATTCCTCCTCTAATCAGCTCTGATTGTTTTTCTTTTGCCTGAAAACTAATGCTAAGTGACAGATCCAGATCCTGTAACATACTATACTTACTATACTCCTAAATATCCTCTTAAGTTACAGGTTAGAGGCCGCAGAGACCACAAGCCATTCTTAGCACGGGGAAATTAAAAGCATGGCAAGGATTTTAACCTTGGAGCTTGATTAAAGTTTTTAAAACTGCACTGGGGAATTTCTAAACTTTTCATCTCAAAATTGAGTACGGTCCCCCAATGCCAAATCTAAATTAGTCTGCACAAATTATTTGGCAGGTACTGATGCGTGTTATTACATTACAGGACAAGGACAATCTGGAATCATGTATTAATTCATTTGCTAATTAAAAGAAATATTTTGAGTTTTTTTTTCTCTCATTCAAATGTAGTGTCAAATGTAGTTTGCCTTCCTGTGCAACAATTGTGGTTAAAGAGATGTCTTTTAGAGTGCATACAGAGAATCTATTGATTAATCTTCCTCAGTATTAGTGTCCTTTAAGTCACTTACAAGTTCTGCTGATCCGTTTTTTGCTGCTTGATTCATAAGAGCCCCCGGCCTGCTGGGTTATGGCTTCCACTTTTACAGTAAAAACACTGGGATGTCTTATATAATGCTGAGTGAGCTGCCAGGTGAATTAGAGGCCGGCACTTGATGGGGAAAATGTTTATAGACGGAGGAGCTACGCCTCCAACAGAAAACCCCCATGTCGGCCCACAGAGAGAGAGAGAGAGAGCGAGAGAGACTGCCTGCCTCACTGAAGCGTCCTCATCAGCAGATCTGGAGTGCTGCCACGGTCAGCCTGGGTCACAACTCAGAGGGAGCTTACTTTAATCAGAGGCACGCTTCCTTCCCCACCTCCTTTCAAGCGCTCAGAGCGGATTGTTGTGCGCATGAAAGGAAAACACACACAGTGAGATCGGCTTCGCTGTAGCAGAAGCTCCCCGGGACTCATGAAAGAGCCGATTGATCCGATACCCACACCAATGACGATGTCTGTTCAGCTGGAATGGTTGATATTGACTGCTACTTACTGAACAGAAGACAGGGGGAGAGAGGCTGAGTATCCACTACAGAGGAGTGCAGTTAGACTCAGCTCACTTGAAGGACTCTGTCTTCTTTTTAGCCTGTTTGGCGACAAATCTCACTGGCAGACATTTTTGTCCAGATAATTAAAGGTGATCAGCATTATCAAAGGCCCCATTTACGTCCAGACAAGGACGTTGATATTGGACTGCAAAACCCCGGATTACATTCAACGTCCTGTCCTGTGGCAATGTTTATACAATTCTGGCCTTCCTACAGTATCTGCACACAGAAACTTTGCTTTTTAAGGTAAAGATTGGGGTTATGGCAAAGAAACAATGGTTAAGGTTAGGCAACAAAAACACTTGTAGGGAAGGGTTAGGGAAAGATCGTGGTTATGGTTAATAAAAATGCAAACTTTAATTGCAGGTCTGTGACAGGTGCAAAATTCGGGCACCTGCATGAAAGTCTGACACGCTAAAACACACCAATTGATTTTTTTATATCGACACCTTCCAGGTTTTGGTTCAGTCTTGCAGCTCTGTTTAGTGTTGTTTCTAGACGCAGCAAACAACTTTTTTTTTAATTTTTTTTTTATGAGAAAGCTCTAAAGACCCACTGTACACCACCTGCCAAACACCAAACAGCAGACAAGACAAAGTTAACGACTAGCTGGTGAACATAGTGGAGTGTTTAGCAGCTAAAGAGCCACATTTTGCCTTCAGGAGTTGATGGAGACCAAAATCAGAGCCAAAAAGAGAGTGAATATTGAACTTAAATTTGTCAGGTGTCCAGAAACACGACTCCAAATGAATGATACAGTAATTTTGTTTAATGGCTGCTGTTTGCTAACATGTTCACCATGACAACGTAAAAGGTGATAATATGTCAGTGCTGCATTTACAGCTTGTTGCGCTGCCCCCTAGTGGCCAAAAAAATCAATCAATGCAAGACAACGAAAAAGTCAAACAGAACTCCTCCTCTGTAAGCTTTAGATGGTTTTTACTCTGATGAATCAGAACTGTCGTCACTAATAACGAAGACGATGAGATTTTGTTTTTAGTTATGCAACTAGATGCCAAAGGTTTTCTTGACAGAGAGGTGCCAATCCTCTCGTCAGATGTTGCATAAGTCAACCCCAAAAATTGGAGTTGAATTTAGTGCCAGAGATGAACTGGGAGATGCAGTAGTAGATTTTCTTCTCCTCTTTAGAGAGTAAAGAGGATTTACTCTAAATCTGTCAGTGTCTCTTTCTGCGTGGCTCCTCCTCCTCAGGGCTCCTCAGTATCATCTGGGGTCCAGATGATGAACAAAAATAGAGCCCTCTGCAGACACACTGAAACACCCCAGACTTCTTATTATTCATGCTATCAAAACAGAAAATCACACTACAGAGACTAAACATGTACTAAGCAATAAAACCTGTTCCTGAAATTACACTTCCAGTGGGTGAAATATGACATGATTTACAATTTACAAGGTTCATCAGATAAATTTCAGTGTGAAAGTTAATGTCATCCAACTTAATATCCTGAGTTGTGATTCCAGAAAACGAATGAAGGCGTCTGATATTAGCTAATGAAATGTCAAGGCCAAAATTAAGCCTATGCAGGTGGTTATTAACCATGAATAATTACCAGTTGGGGTGACAGGTGCGGAATAACAGAGTGTGATAACAAACCCATAGGAATGAGTGCGGTATGTGTGCTGCACTTGTGGGAAGAAAATGAGACGGGCCTGTACCTCTGTGCCTCGCAATGACATCCTGTTGATCTTTAATTTTTCAGGAGAGAGCAGTTGAACACATCGGGTCTTGTTCTGGGGAGCCCGCTGATTAAAATTGGCTCCGTGTATTACCCAGTGGCCCCATACTGGCATCAAGAGACACACAGTAAAGCAGCAAATTTCAAGTCACAAACCCATATCTGTTGATCACCATGCTCCAATTAAACTTGTTGAATCAATTAGCGGTGAAACAACTAGTTAATTAATTGACAAGCAAACCAGAAATGTATTAATTATTATCATCTAGTCATTTATTAAGCAGAAATGCCAAAGATTAGCCAGTTCCAGCTTCATAAATGTGCTGCTTTTATCTTATTTATATAATTGTAAATTTAATATCTTTGAGTTTTAGATTGCTGGTCGGACAAAACAAGCAATTTGAAGAGGTCACCTTTGTTTCTGGGAACTCATGATGGGTGTTTTTAACTATTTTCTAACATTTTGCTAACCAGAAAGCACTATAGCAGAACTGCTCAAACCATCATTGCCTGAACCTGAGGACATCTTCTTCTAGGATATCATGTATATTCATGGACAAATGCAACTCCAAAAGTGTGGCATATAACAACTGTACATATACTGTAATATGCACTAGACCAAGTGTTGTAACTTTATTATTCCACACTTCCATATCTAATTTAATTGGCATATTTTATTCACAATATTTATCTGCTAAAGGTTTTAGAGGTTTACATATTTATATTTATCCCAACAATATTTCTTTCTTTTTCTTTCTTTTTTCATCAGAATTTGAAAGTTTAAATTTGGCTCTCTTCTCCTGTTATATTTATATTTTGATGACTCAGCTACGGTGGCCCTGAGAGGTCAACTCAGAAAAGCTTCAGAAAACACATGCAAATGAGATGAGAACATTCTTCACCAATTTGACAACACGAGTGCAGCATTTGGAAACTAAAATGCTGAAAAGAAATAAAACGAGGGGCAAGACGAGCAACACACTCACCAGCACATACATAGAATAACAGAAAACAATGCAAATACAAACTACACAACCAAAAACTGTGTAAAAAAACAGTGAAGTCGAACGATTTAACTTTCTGATTGCATGATTCAGATATTATTGCAGATATCTGCTATACACCTTGCATTTTGCTATACAAGTGTATATTGAGTACAACATACTCTAACATAGCCTGTCATGAAGTAAGTACCTCCATTAGCCACAACTTGTCCCTACTTGTATTTTCATCATGTTTTTGTATTTGGTTGTATTATCTATATTCGCCGTGTGTTTTGTTAAGCTGCATGTGTGCAGATATTTTCTTTTTTCTTTGTGTTTTGTCTACTTGCATGTGTTTTCTTCAGTGGAAGTACGTTGAGCTCTCAAGGCCTCTGCACTCGGCGCATGAATCGAGATGCAACTTACGCTGACACAGACAATGAAAATAAAACTCTCTTGAATCTTGAATTGAAACAACTAATCGAAAAGAAGTAATAGACAGATTAATCAACAATGAAAATAATTCTTAGTTGCAGCCCTAAAACAAATGAAATACACTTTTTGGCTTGCTAACTAACCATCTTGTGCCTTTTGCTTTTAGCTATCTCTGGATGGCACGCAGAGATACAACAGACAGGCTGACAAGGATATTTAATAGACCATTGAATTCTGCAGAAATCCTGCTAATTACCGAGCTCCGTTTCCACCAGCGTGCTTTTGTACAATAATCCGATTAGGGGGGCTTTTTTCGCATCCCACTATGCAATAAATGCACACACACACACACACACACACACACACACACTGACCAGATGCATAGAGAGCTCTGAATTCAGCCAAAAACTCACTTATGTGGGCTGTAATTGTTTTGACATTTCAAGGCTAAGATTTAAGTTTCTTCTGCAGAAACTTGCAGCCAACGGCGACAATAATGCAGAGTTTGAACAGACTGCCGTTATCATTTGTCCTGCATTAAGAACAGCAAAGAAATCAATTTAAATCAGTGAAATGTGTACTTATATTCTATAATTCAAATACTCAGAAGCAGGAGTTTGAGGTTCATGTCAAGACGGCAACCATACATTACAGAACACAGAACATTAATAGCACTAAGTGCACATCCAAAGTGTGTTTTTCATTAAAGAACAAAAGAGGGAAAAAACACAGATTTCTTCCTCCCTCTCCCTGAGCGGTGCGTCAGCAGTCAGCCTCATCCCTCCAAACAGCAGCAGGATTAGACAGCAGTGTTGCCATGCAAGGCTGGAGCCAGAGTTGCCCTTGTTAATAGCTGCTGTGAGATTAAGGGAGGTAGACAGGGCAGAGACAGCTCATAAAGACGCAGGCTGATCTAAGGCATACAGGCAGGGGGAGGGGAGGAAGCTGGGGGCCCGGCCAAGGCGCAGGGATACCCCTATAAACCTGGACCGTAACTCTGGCTGACAGGAGCCACTGGTGCCAGGGCAGGACAGGATTATAAAGATCATGCTATTACCGCTGCCACTGCTCAGAAATTACACCAACTGCTCTATTAGGTGATCACATGTGCTGAGGGGATGCTTCCTAGAAAAAAATCTCCATCTTATCAAGTCATTTCTGTCTGTAATGGAGTCCTTAGAAACCATGTCTTCTTAAAACAAGTAGAAAAAAATCTGCCAGTGCGGTAAGAATATGTCAACCTGTTTTCAATAGAAATCCATTTGTTTTAAAAGCTTTCTAGCAATGAGTGTCTGTACTGTGGGTGCACTAAAATCAAGACAATTGAAACCACATTTTGGACTTGAAACAAGTTGATTTTATTTGGAAGAGGTTGAAATACTCTATCTGCAGTGCCGAATCACTGCCGATATGTTCACTTGTTATAAGAAAATAAGACTGCAGGGACTCAGTTAGAGACTAAAATAACTAAAATTATATATTTCTTTGCAGTGTATATCTAGATATTCACCACAGTGTTAGGAGGAAAATGGTGGAAACCTTCTAAACATTTTTCCAATAGAAGTCTAGAGACGTTTCAAGAATTTTCAAGAAATTAGTGTTTGTATCTTGAAACAAGGAAGCAAGGCATGTTGGTGCATGAGAACCAAGATTAATAATTTTTATTTGAAAAAAGTTGCCGTACATTTACTCAAGTACTGTACTTAAGTACAATTTTGAGGTACTTTACTTGAGTATTACCATTTTCTGCTACTTTCTACTTTTACTCCACTACATTTTCATACAAAACATACAATGAGCTCAGAAAATAGGATGACTTGTTATAGATTAAACTAACCAACATTTAAATTATTATTATATTATTATAATATTGCTCTTAGTGTTGTTTCTGTTGGTGTTAACATCAATGCCATTACCACAGCTATTGCTTTACATCCCTATGTGGAACTGTAGTGTGCTGCTGTATGTTCTCTTTCCTCCTGCCCCCCCCCCCTCAACCCAACCGGTCGAGGCAGATGACCGCCCACCAAGAGCCTGGTTCTGCTCGAGGTTTCTACCTGTTAAAAGGGAGTTTTTCCTTGCCACTGTCGCATAGTGCTTGCTCATGGTGGGAACTGTTGGGTCTCTGTAAATATAAAGAGTCGGTCTAGACTTGCTCTATTCGAAAAAGTGCCCTGAGATAACTTTGTTATGATATGGCGCTATATAAATAAAACTGAATTGAACTGAATTTAATTGAAATTTTGCTCTGCCTCATCTAGTATAACTTTTACTTTTGATTCTTTGAGGGGCATGTGGCCCATAATATTCATGCATGTCTTAAGTAACATTTTCAATACAGGACTTTTACTTATAATGGAAGTATTTTTACATTGAGGTAAGTAAACGATCTGAACGCTTCCTCCACCGCTGAGATTAAACGATAAGAAGGAGCTGTTTGCAGTGGATGTTCACCACATGTCAGGGAAACATGGTGGAAAATCTAATTGTTTAACTATTCTTATTGCACTGGTTTTCTTCACTTGTTATAAGAAAGTACAACTTAAATGACTTAAAGAAGATGTTTAGAGAGTATATCTGCATGTTATGTTAGTGCAGTATGTTTCCCAAAGTGTTGAGAGAAAAAAAATGGTAGAAAAGCCTCTGAAGCAGCTTTACAAGACACTTAAACTCTCAACTGACTAATTAAATAGCTTCAAGTGGATCGGCAGCTCTAAGAGGCATACTACTACTATACTACATACTATACAGTTACTCCCTGTATGCGTTTGAGCTACATTCAGCTTAACATGATGATTTAGTCTTGCATCTTTGGCAGAGTCTCCAACCAAAATGGTTCCAAAATTTCTCAGTAATGAAAGCCTGAAAGCAGGGAGCCATCCTCCTTTGAGGCTGGCTCTTTATTTTGCGCTCTAATTGTACCACTGATCAAAAACTGTAAGAAATGTTTTTGTTAGAGGCCTGCACAGTTTGACTCAAATTACAGCCTATGCCAGGGCTCATGGTGAAAATGACAGCTTTGATGGAGTAATTGAATTAGACTAATGCTCATTTAAGTATGGTGCCCATCAGTTATATGCAAAACTATACCTTTGAAAATGTTCCGCTTACTTGTCTCTTGGTAAATCTTGATGCATCTGTTTATTGTGACTAGATTAAAACAGTCAGAACATTCTGTAAAGGATGGATATTTAAACACAGAAAACCAAAGTGTTTCTGTGTGAGAAGCTGTGATTTAGAGATAATATTTCTGAAAACAGAGTTGTGTTGGTACAGTGAGATCAATGCATGTTTTCCTCCGGGCAGTGTCCACTCTGGCTGGATGGCCTGAATGATTTTTGCCATCACAACTCGCACACGATCAATAATCAGCCCTCCTGCCTCACTCATCACCGCAGCTGCTGTGGGGATTATTTTTTTCGCTCCTGATTATCAGGCGAGCTGCAGTCGCTGCCGCTGGGTCGAGCTTAGGTTAATTGCAGACTGGAAGGCAAGGTGATAGTGAATAATTATGTTTATACTTAATTTATTGACAAAACTCTGATTCCATTCTGCAACAATGTTGGGAATATTGGGTCACATAGTGCAGCAAAAAGTGAATGTATGTGTTTCTTTAGTCTGAACCAAGTGGTCATAAAAGCCTAAATTTAACCAACCTTTAACAATGGTGTCGGTGTTATTATTGAAGATATTGGCAGTGGATGTTCTTCCTGTTTACAATCAGTATAAAAACTCTGATAGGCTGAAGAAATAATAACACATAATCTGTGTACCATTATGTTTCCCCAACACATAGTGTAATTTCTGATGCAACATAGATTTAGAGGTGACGTCTTCAAATTGCTTGTTTTGTTTGACCAACAGTCCAAAACTCCAAAATATTCTATTTAAAATTAGACTGATTTACACTACTAATTAACTAACCTGGTGTCCACATCTTGATTGTAAATTATTTGCCAATTATGCTCCTCTCATAACATTTGGGGGGCTTACCACAGACAGATTAAAAATAAAAAATCAACTAAGACATCTTGACTTTGAGTTGCTACGATTTCCACAGTGTGACTCTTTGGCATCTTTCATCAGACCCTCTATGCCTGATAAACATCTACATCTTTTAAACTCCAGTTTGTAATGCAGGCTTTCTGTTGCCAAAGAACATTATCAGAGTCATTTTTCCAAATCCACAGAAGACATGATACAAATGTTTTCAGAGGGTGAATATAGTCCCCATGACAAGTAAACTGATCTTGATGTGTGCAATTGGAGGAGTGTCCCTTTGAGTCCCAGTATGATCACAGCATACAACTTTACAGTAAGATAAAAAGGTATCTTTTTGCTCTTATTTCCAAATTTGGCACCAATAATATTCCACTTCCTGTCTGCCAGAATGCAACTGGGCATATGTTTCAGAGTTCAGCATATTTGAGGATAAAAGTTGAATCTAGTTGAATTTTGGGCTCAAAAACACTGACGAAAAATCCATTTTTATTGCTAATAAAAACAATGACCTTCCTCTGCAATGCTGTGCTTGTATTATTGTTGTGGAAACCTGGTGAGACACAAACTGTGTAACTGTGATGTGGTGGGTTGAATCCATCCAGACCCACTAATAACCTATAGAGTACTGTGCATAAACTGAATTAAATAGTTTAAAGTGCTTCAAAGCTTCAAATAATCCATAATGTCAGGTAAAAAGTGGCGAGGAGCATACTGAAGGATTCTATGATTGCCTTTTCAAAAAAGGCCATTGTTCACTGTCATTGCCAAAACGCCATTGTCCCTCTCCTCTCCTTTTCAGATCAATATGAGAGCTTAACAGAGCATATTTCAAAATCCAGCGAAATGAAAACCTTCAGAGCGAATTCAAATCTCTCTGCAAAGCCCCAATTCTCTCGGCTATCCCCGCAGCTTCCCTCCAAGGAGTTGTCGCTGCTCCCCCTCTAAATCCACAAGTCAAGCTACGACATCTCCCTGATCACTGCAATGTGAGACCTTGTGAGTCACAGCTGATTCAATTGATCCCCTCCAGGAGAGTCAATCCTGACTCAGTGAAGCCAACAGGGGCAGCGGTTCCTGATTAATAGCTCTGCTGGACGCGCCGCAGCTGCCTAATTTACTGCCACAGAAATACAGAATGATCCCTCGCCCCTCTAAAGAAACATATCAGGGATGTCGAGCACTCGCTTCGCTGCTAACACACACAGAGAGGGAGTAAAGGAAATGAGCTCCTTTCTCTCTTCTTGCACTTGATTGTTTCTCTATTTGTTTTCTTTTATTTCCCTCTCTATGTGTGTGTGTGTGTGTGTGTGTCAGATGATCTGCTGTGAAGTGAAAGCGAGGGGGGGACTGCGACAAATTCTAATTCAGCCCCTGCAGCAGCGCTTCACTCCAATCGATCTTTTATCCCTCAGCTGCCTTATCTGTTGGATCACTTGTCTGAAGAGTAAAAAAAAACAAAACAAAAAAAGCTGCCTTAGCAACAGAGGATAATTAAGAGATTGGACAAGCTAAGAGATAAAAGAGGAGGTTTATGTCATTGGAGGAAGAGGGAGAGGGCTTGTTAGGGCACAAAAAAGTCTTGATATACCTCATAGTGGATAATATACTCGGTGCACCTATGGGTGTAAATTTAAGTGGAAGAATAAATGCACTATCTTGCACATTAGATTTGTTTAATTCATCTATTGCCAAGCGGCTAAAAGAATTTGTCGAGCGTTTCTTTTTACAAGTAATTCAGTCTTATAGGCTATCTGGCTTTAAAATGTCTTCTTTTTCTCCTGACATGATAAAAAATATAATTTCCAAGACTGATTTTTTTGGGAACAAGACAGGTCAGGAACGCAACCATCGGAGCTATATGAGACGTGAGACAAAAATGACGACTTCAGACTGGATTCAGACAGATTTGGCTGCTGTGACTTACTTTAGATTTGACTCCCTAAAGACTTGACTTGACCTGAAACTAGAGCAAAAACACTCAAGTCTCAAGTTTTGACCTGATAAAATCCCAGAACAAGACAGCAACAGGCAGATCATGCAGAGCCACATGGCTTGAACGTTTAATTATTAGACCTGTTGATTAAAAGGACTTGAGTAGAACACAATAAAAACAGAGCAAAAACACTGTTAATACAGCTTTGAAAGCAAAACGTTCAAAGACTGCGATATTATAATCATCTGAGACCTGAAAGATAATGAACCTATGTCCAATTTGTTTATGAAGACTTGTAATTTGACTTTGATTTCATTCCTGACTAGAGTTCATCTTGTGGGCACCATGAACATCTGCACCAAGTTTCATGGCAGTTTTATCCAAAGCGCTTCAAGATTTTTGCCTCTCATTCACACAAAGACTTTAAACCCTGGACATCTATTTCATAAATTCACTTAAATGTGTACATAATTCACTCACAACAGCCACCTGAATGCATAACGCAGCCCATAAGGAGCGAGCATCTGAAATATAAACTTATCTATGCAATTCCACAAGAAATGATTGGATTAAATGAGGCATCACAAGCCCAATAAATCCACGGCAACTTGCGTGGGAGCAATTTGGAGTTAAGTGTCTTGCCTAAGGAAACTTCGACAGGAGGAGCTGGGGATCGAACCCTGTGATCAGTGGACGACCCGCTCTACCTCCTGAGCCACAGCCGCCAAAGCAAACCAAAGCGGTAGACCAACCAACCGACATTGCCATCCCTGGAGCCATGCCACTACCATGGCTAAACACACAAAAGGCAATACCGGCATATCATTATTGCGTTAATTTAATTCTACATGGACATTAATGTGTTAGTTGCTGGTACAATATATCCAGAAATGTTAGTGTCTTTTTTTGGTGGTCGGCAAACAGTTTGGGGCATCAATGCCACCTTCTAGACTGGAGTTAGTTAGAGTTGTTACCAAGAAAGAAGAAGAAAAACAAGATAGCTGCAATCTCATGTCAGATTTGGCTAAGGGCTCAGTCACACCAGTGTTTATAACAGCAACATTTTGGAATAAAATCAATTAATTTTTGTATAACTGTGCAGTGAATTTGCATAGTGCTGGCTTCAACTTTTGTAAACCAGGAAAACATTCACTTTTACACGACCGGTCGTGGTCTCCCAAATTAGAAACAATGCCAGAGTTTTACGCTCCGTATCCGTTTTTGCTACAATCTAAACTTGGCACAACGAACAGTAGTCCCTGCACAAACCAGAAGAATTCACTATGACACCAAGCTTCCAGCACTACCTGTTTTGTGACTGGGTGCTAATAGACATCTGTACCCTGATATGAGAAATGGATATTGTGAACACTAATAAGACTGTAAGTATTTGTTTCTTGGAGCATACCAAACTGAAATCAAACTGAATTACCTGTACAGTTTGTGATGCACTGTTACACTCTGACTGTACAGGCTTTCCATGTGAGACTGCCCTCCTAAAATCAAGCTAAACTCCAGCTATGTGTGAAAAATTGAAGTGGACGTGACAAAAAAATTGCAGAGGACACGACCCCTGTGTCCTCACTGGTAGTTATGGCCCAGAGACACATCACTGCACTAATATTGAGAAAATGACACTTTATTGAGGAACTCTAGAGACACGTCAGTTAGCTTTACATCTAGACAGAAGCAAGAGACTCTTGTTCTACGAAAAGATGTGATTTTAAGTCATAGGTTAAAATGGACATGTTTAAGGTTTCCTCAACACATGCACTTATGCAATAACACACACACACACACACACACACACCTCTTAATCTTTTTCCCTGACAGTTGTGAGAGGGAGGCAGAGTCCCGGCGAGACATGCAGACAGTAGATTGTCCAGCCGTGACCTCTCAGCTCACCCTGCTGATGTGAGGAGGGCTGACAGCCTGGCCCAGTGCAGGGAGGAACAGCGAGGCCACAGAGGCATTCTGGGAAGAGGCCGGCTTCTTCCTGAGTGCTTCAAGTCAACCAACATGCTGAGAAGTGCTTAACATTTTCATTAAATCAAAGCCATTCAATGCATTTGCTATATTTATATAGTAGTTTTTACTGTTAGTGGCGCAGTCTGGATACAAACTGCCTTCACACGCACCACAGATTCACAGGAAAAGTGTAATCCAGTGTTACTGTTTTATTTCATCTTTTATTTTTATTAATTACAGCTTCACTGTTTACTGCTCGCTCTCCTAACACCATGTCAGAGCCGTATACATATATAGAGAACCGAAGTGAAACCGAAACTGTAAACAGACACGCCAGTTGCTCTTCTGTTGTATTTCTGACAAAGTAGCTGCTCAAAGAGTGTTTGCTGGAGTATTCACCCACTCTTGCTGTTACCACGGTAACCACAGCTGTCGCCAAATCAACCAGGACTGAACTCTTGAAGGATTTTAACTTTAAACCCTGGACATCTATCTCATAAATTCACTTAAATTTGTACATAATTCACTCACAACAGCCACCTGAATGCATAATGCAGCCCATAAGGAGTGAGCATCTGAAATATAAACTTATCTATGCAATTCCACAAGAAATGATTGGATTAAATGAGGCATCACAAGCCCAATAAATGCATCCAACAAAGTTCAGAGAGGCCTGCAACAGTCAGAGACACTCTATAGAACACTTTGTATCCGTTTCTTGCATCTTTCAGTAGAAGTTGCCTTCATGACTTTGACCACTGACCCTCAAAAGGCAGCCATCCAACAATATCCAACTGATTAAGTCTGCTTGCTCTACAGCCAAAAAGCCTGTGTAACCCTGGCATGGGGGATCTCTCCGTGAACCCCCCGTACCCGTCCTTCACGAAGAAACATTACAGCAAACACATAAGTCGAGGGCAGCGGCTTATGCATCTTCATGGTAGCAGCTCTGAATTATTCACCGAGCAAGCGTCAGAGCTGCTTCTGAAATGCTCTGCAGAATTTTGGCTCCCTCTGTTGCGCCCTGGCACGTTATGTAACTTTGTTTACAAGCGCAGAGCATTATGGTGTGTGGAGCTGCACTGCAAGGAAACACAGGTAGCTCTAGAGATGAAATTTAGGTCAACAGGTAGGGGGGTATGAAAATAATAAACCCAGCTCTGCAGCAATTAGTGGCATCTGCGAGGATTTATTTGACATTTCTTGCCTAATAAAATGTGCATAAATATTAGATAAAGAGCACAGAACATTCAGCTGAATAAAGCATATTTAGTCTCAACACATATCATTGGATCATTTATAGCAGTTGCTCCTCTGTGTGCTCTGGCATTCATTTATTCAAGGGGCTCTTTAAGAGCAACAGCAGCCAACATCCATCGAGTGAAATCATATTCCGGCTAAATGGAATTGAGGGGCTGGTTGAATCTTTTGACTAGAACTCTGCCTCAGACTAACTGACCTGAGACAGACACACTCCATTAGCTAATTATATCCTTTAAATGACAAATGCAGGAGTCAGAGGGCAGCCACCGCATGAATACTTTTACCACGAGACTTAAACAACCTATAGCGAGGAGCGAGAAAAAGGGACGAGGAAAGAGGGAAAGGCGCCCTGCTGCGCCAGTGAAATCAAGATCTAGTTGTGCTATTTGAATGCGATTAGGCTGGGAGGATTCAGAATAAATGAAAATAATGAGTGGTGGGAAGTGAGAACAAAACTCAATCCTCTAATGTTGTTTCACATCAGGAGAAATGTTAACCCTTTTTCTGTTCCTCCGGGGTTAAATGATAGATCACTTTTACTGTAATATCTTGTACAGGAGCTGCAGCCGGCCGAGGTCACAGGTAGAAATACCATTACTCCTTCGATAAAGGCATTAGCAGGAGCACCTTATGCACTATGCAAGAGCAAGCCAAAGCCATTCAACATTTTTACCGGAGCTTTTCTTTGTTTCTCACAAATTTCAGAAGGTTATTTCTTCAACAAAAATGTTTTCAGTTTCAAGTGTTGCACTAGATCGGTATTTCACAGATGCAATCATTTCTTTGGCTTTCATCAGGTGCCAATATAAACTGAAGACGAATTCTTTAGGTGTCATCAGGCCATCATAATGAAACCTAAGGTGGTGGGTGGAGGCGAACAGAGTGCAATTGTTGGTTTATTTATGGTGGCACAAGCTATAGTGTCGTTGCAGCAAGAAGAAGTATGATTTATCACTTCCTACAGCTACTGTATACGTAAATGTATAGAGAACAGACTTTTTCTGCTTCTCCTTATATATTTCCAATTGCACTCCGAGCTGCATACACACAGTACCTGGAACAACATGGTATAAATGCAATATACTGTGTATGATATGAATATTAATTGGAGATTGCCTGGAAACTGTAATCCTTAGTCGGGTGTGTTGAGTTTAAATGATTTAGTTGTTTACTCCAAGTTTCATTCATTCACAAACTTTGCAAAAAAGTAGTATTTTATTTTGTTAAAGCTGTAAAAAAAATTCAACCTGTTTGCATAATGCAAAAGATTCTTCGTCCTCTAACAAGCTGCACAACATGAGCAAGACGAAAATTTTAAAGTCAAAGGAAGATGAACATGACAGCAAATGTTTTACAACATGAAGGGGAAGCGCCTTTTTCTTTTGATCTATGAGAAGAGCAAACATTGGCAGAGTGGTAATCACACTGTGATAGAGGGCCTATTGCTATGATCAATAGCCCTGCTGCATTCATCATGCTAATTTCAGTCATCTGATGCTGAGACGCCTGTTGCAGGGCATGATGCCTGACAGCCGGAGCCAGAAACCAAAATTTACTTTCTGACCCATCTGCCAGCGGCAGGTAAATCGAGAAATTTACCATCCAAACACATTTTTTACTGGCCATTAAACTGCATCGTGCCACCTCACGGAAACACAAAAATCCTCAGCAAGTTGTTTGTTCTGCTGAAAACATTTCTGTTGTGGAGTAAAATGAGCATTGCAGCTATTCCTGATTTCAGACTTTGTAACAACAGTTGTTTTATCATTTTGGTTTTATGTCCTTAACATTTCCACATCACAATCTTTTACTGGGTCATACAAGGGTCATATTATTATTCCAGCATGATCTCAGCTGGTCAGAGCACAGGAAACAGTGATTTCAGCCTGACAGAAGTAAATAACCACCCAACCAGTCGGTGACCCCATTTTATTTTCTCGCCAAAGCCAATTTTTGCCTGTATTTGGAGCTCGGTGGGCAATAATTCTGAATGGTGGCCAGAGCGCAGTGTTGCTGCAGGATCAAAGCCTCAAATCCCTCCTGGAAGACACATTAAAGCAAATACATGAATCGCTCTGAGCCAGCAGCATCCAAAACAGCTAATGGGACTCTTAACTGACAAAGCCGGGGAACGAATGTTTGAAACAGATACTACAACATCATCATTAACACACGGTACCGTACATGCTCCAGTTTCAATATGAGTCTTAATTTATAGCCCCAAGTATAAAATGCTCCTTGGCCTTGGCCTTACTAGCTGGACATGCTAACATTTGCAGCTTATGTTAGAGCACACAAACACATCGTTTAATCCATTCCTTACACTTTTGCTCCTATATTTTTTGATTTTGGACGGACTAAACTTTCAAGGAAATGACAAGAAATATATTGGACCACCAAACACCAAACAATGCCACTGATAAATGTGCGGGACACACCGTTTTCTTGGTCAACTTTAGGAAAAAAGGTTTGCATCAAAGCTGACCTGCACAGCACCCCGAGCACTTAATGGTTTGATAAGTCCGAACTAAAATGCAAAGCCAGCTGTTCCCAACTAACTCCAATCTCCATCATTTTCCTTGAAGAATGTGCTCTCCTGATTGCAGGGCAGTTTAAAATCTCTGTGATTTAGAGAATGCAGGTGGTCTGGGTTTTTGGTAAGAGCAGGTCATGTACAGAAGGCTGCTGAGTTATGTTGGACATATTCAGCAAACTAAGTTTTCAGCTATTCATCTGATGCACTATTCTCGGATATTCCCTGTTAAAATATTGTACGACAGCTCGGCAAACAAGGTTACACAAGATGGAAGATAAAAGACGAAACTGAAAAATATGATACACATTTAGATACAGATAATAATGAAGTGGAGGTATAAAGAGGAAGGTTTGAAAGGATGGAGCTGCTTTTTTTAAACAATTTCAAGCTGGAACAAAAGTGTGCGGCGCCTCACTGAAGCATGAATTTGAAATAACAAACCACCTGAGAGTTAAAAAACAATGGCCAACTAGCAACAAAAAAAAGCAGCCTGGTAATGAGATATCACACTTTCTAAACTGTTAAAAGAACAAAACATAATAAAAGGAATAATCAGCTACAGCAGTAATGAGATGTCACACACACCGAATTGTTCAGAGGAGACAACAAGAAAAGAGGATTTTCTCTCTGCTGCCTCTAATCTGTTACACAACATACCAGCAAAATAACATTTGCTTCTTATGCTGCCAACTTCAGAGCAATGAAATAAAGCCAGCACATCCACTGGCTGTAATACAGTTGGTAAATGTACAGATTCCAATTTCACAACTTGTTAGTCTGCGGTAAATTGTTTTCATGCTTGGCAAGCGGCCTGAACCATTACACTGCAAGTAAAGTGTGAGAATACGCTCGGCCCAATGTTAGTGCAACACAAAGAGGCTTACCTGTAGTGGACAGCCAGCCGGGAGATCAGGTCCAGTGGCATGAAGAGAAGGAGAGAGATAATTATGTTAGCTAGGATTACACTCTTAAAGCTGGGAATACAGACACACATGATGGGATCATCGCAATTCACATCACGGCTGTAATTCTGTACGTTTCTGGTAATCAATAAGAATCATTCACGACATAGCTTGCAACATAAGATGCTAGCATGGGCGTTGACTTATATTTTAAGGGTGTATCTCTTTAAAGCATTCGGCAAAGTTTGCTCAGGGATTGTTCCAAGTGGATGGCACATAAACGGCCTGGAGGTAATTATCTATTCAATGATACCATAAGCATTAGGGGTTGATGGATGTCTCGGTTTTCTATTTAAGGCCCCCTGAGGAAGCTATTACTGTTCATAATCGGAACAAAGAAATGCCCGAACCATGTCAATGAATTATTCCACTTTTCTAATTTCAGTGGTAATGATTTTTAAAGACTGGCATTCACAGAGGAGAATCCAAGAGTTTCCAATTACATTTCTACTGGACACACTGGGTTTTCTCTTTGGTTGCTACGGCAACATAGTGGATGGATGCAATGATTTTAGACATACTGAGGTCACGTGTCCAAGTCCACCATCCCCACCCAAGAAGTTTTGACCAGACTGCAAAAATTTAAACTTCAGTTTTTATCAAATTGTTAAATTATTTGGGATTTTTATATTTTCTTTATCCAGTTAACTGATCAATCTGTTATCTACAAGGCTAGACTCTCAGGGGCCCCAAAGGCCACTGGTTGACTTAAATCAGGTGCAATTAGTTTGTTGTAATTTGATTAACTTAATATTATATACTCAAACGGAAAGAGCCTTAAAGCAACACCACGTAACGTTAGCTGTATATAAGTGCTAATTACAGCAAAAGGACACATTAAACTAAACTACATTTCCCAAGATTATCTGGAGTCAGTTGCTTTGATGGCAATATTCTTGAGAGGGTGAAAGTGTGACCTCAGAAACTGTATTTTTACCCTTAAAAAAACTTAAATCAAAGTCCACTTATTAGCTTTTTTCTGGAGCTTTCAATCACATCTCACTGTCTTCCTTAGTGGATGGATGGAGTTTGCTCAAACTAGCTTTATCATGGCTAGTAAGAGGAACTTGAGTTAAGTAACATGATAAGCTACCGGTCATACCAGACCAGGTAAGACAGTAGCAGCAAATTCAGTATTGAAGGGTGTGTTTTATTTGTAAGAGGAAGATTGTGTTACTTTGTCTTTCAAAACTTAAATAGTCTCGTGTTAAATCTACTGCTGTATGCTGTCCTGTAGAGGGGCCCTGTGTCATAAGGTAATCGTTATGATGTACTCCCACCTTGTTGCTAAAAGCTCCAGATTCCCAGAAAAACACAGGAGTGGCAACAGTAGCTACTATTCTGAATGGATGTCATTGTGACCAACAAGAACTGACTCTTTCATTTTGGTTCATATCCTGCTGAGAAGTGTTTTCACTTGTTTCAGCAAATTCCTAGAACCAAATTTGAGTACTTTTAAACAAAGCAGAATAACGCAAATCACTACACCAACTGCCAAGAAAATTACACTTGATTTAACAAGAAGTGCAGCACTGGAGCTCTATAATGACCTAGACATATTTGAAGAAGTAAAATAAAATAAAAAACTTGGGCATGTTTCACTGTGTAGTGCGTTGGCCTGTGGCTAAAATTGATTACTAGCAACCCTTGGATGTCCAAGGCTACATGGAGGGCTGCATGGGAAGAAGCAGCACAGAGGGCAATCATCCCTCCATCAACGCTCCACCTTATGTAACTCACCACCCACTGAAGTAAAAGAAAGCCTGCCTGTCGATCAAATGGTCAGATGATGTGGGGGAGTAGAGGAGAAATGCTAGAAGTGCTACAGACACAGATAAACCATCGAGGTTCATTAACACTCCTCATGCTGACACCTTTGGAGTAAAATCATTATTCTGATGAATAAAAGTAAAGGATGAAATAACCAAATAACCACATTAAACAGGACTTAAACTTTGAAGTAACTACATCACAACGTGGCTACGCAGGTGGTATGCCAATTTGCAGTATGCGTTAGCTTTTAAATAGGTCTGATATGTCTTCAGAGCAACATGAAGGAACTGAGTTTCAACAGGGGCAAATTATCATTTTATGTGGTTAAATCACAAGCCTCAAAAATCATTAAAACATGTTCTAACACAACCCAAAGAGCAGCAGGGTTCATAAATCAGAGCTCACCAGCACAGATACACAGACTGATTAACATCATTAACAAACATTTTACTGCTTTTGCAACCAATCTTACAAAATGTTTATCTATATATTACTAATTTGCAATGCCTACGTTCACTAGCGACATGTTGTCCAATCCAAAAAAAAAGGCATGGTTTGCAAACGGCTATGAGACAGAATTCGATACAAATACAGCTGTGAACTTATTATTAGCTTGCTAACTGTGCTAACTGACAAGACAGCTGGCTTGGAGAATTTGTGACTGGCTAGCATGTTAGCGGTTAGCTCGCCACCTATAGTAATTCATCAGCTAGCACACAAAGCGTTTTGTGAGGATGAGCGGATAAACGTTGCTGTGTTTTAGTGATCAGGTATGTTTCTTATGTAATCAGATTTTGGAGAACAGATGCCTCCAAAAAACGTCTGCTGCCATGTGGTGGATCCGTGCATCAAGTCATTATGTAAGAAGAATTTTGTGTTTTCTTTCATATATAAATGAATTAAAGAGTGACTGAAAACTGTCCATCTAAGCACAGTTTAGGACTTACTATAAATACCATAATAAATAGACAGCTTCAACCCTGTTCATCTAGTCACATTTTAAGAGCTACACTGTTGTCAAATGTTTGACCGCCAGAGGAACTTTTACCTCAGATGAAAGTCCCAAAGAGAGGTTTATCCGTTCACCTCTGTAATATTCATCAGCCCTGAATTTTAATGAGTAATTTGACTGAAAAGGGTAAGGAGAGCGCATTGCTTAGGAATGGGGGGAGAGGAAAAAAAAAAACTCCACAAATGTGTCAGATCGTCCGTGTCAGGCCCAGAATTTCCTGGTGCAGCAGTGCCGATGTGAACAGACGTTAACCTGGATGTCAGACTGTCAGAGAGAAGCACGTAGAAAATCCCTCCCGCTATGTTCCTGCGTCCAATTATCTCCCAGAAAAATGACATTTACTTGACTCTCCGCGGATGCAGAAAGTACCCAAGGAGACAGGCCTGAGAGGAGACTTGAATACTAAGTACAAATGGAAACACTGAGGAAGCACCTTAATAAATCAGCTGAAGGTCAAAGATTTGCTTGTAGAATAGGGTGGTTTAGGAGGTCAACTAAACCAAGACATGGCCAGGGATGGAGCTAAGTTTGTTAAAAAACATGTCGACACATGTGGAGTTAGGATGTAGAAGGTTACGTCTGTCCAGAGAGATTTTTTCCCATTTCAATTGAGTCAGTGAGGTGTAGAATATTCTGCTCTTTCTCCTGTATAATAGAAACTGAACCAAAGAGAAAGAGGAGTGACAAAATGACAGATATTTTAGCTCCTCTGATGTTTTTCAGACCGTTTGCAGGAGAGAATGCCTTTGAATTCCCAGTAAAGAAGATTTCTGCAGTAATGGGCCAGTAATGCTTGAGTAAGTCCAAAAGTAAGACTTGGGTGAAGTGTGGAAAGTTTGCTGAATGATGTGAGGCTTTAACATCGAGGTATTGTGTGCTGAGTCAGTGAAACTGGAGTGAAATATTAAAATTGACACAAGATATAATAAAAAGCAAAAGAACCAGGAAATATAGAATTATGAATGTATAGAAAATTATCCTTCAGGCTATTCACATGCTTGCATATTTGGCCTTCGCTGTTTGTTTGTATTTGTTCCTAGTGAACAAAAGCAATAATCAGAACTTAAATGTGCCTGTTTGGAGGTTTGAATTGAACTTGTCTTCTCATTATTTGCTACACAACTAGTTTAAGAGATGAAAACAATGAGGTTGTAGTCTACAGTTAGACTCAGGTGAAAATAGCAATGGTAGCTGGAGTTAGAAATCGACAAAAATGTCTTGATATTCATGCCCCCTCAGGATGAATTGTAATCACTTAGGTGATCCTTTAACTTTTCATCTAGCGCCATCATCAGGTCCTCAGGTCAGCATGTTTGCATGCTAACACGCTACTTAGCATTGTCTGTGTGAACATGTTAGCATCCTGACATTAGCATTTAACTCAAAGCACCGCTGTGTACAGCGTCACAGAGCTGCTTGCGTGGCTGAAGACTCTTAGTCTTGTTTTTATGTGTGTGCCGAGCCATTCAAATTACACAAACCTTCAATTTTCTGTATGTTGTGAACTTGTACACTTTATCTTCAAGGATCGATCAAGGTTTCCAGTTTCACTAAGTGAAGCTTTGGTGGGGTAACAGATTGAATACATCAATAAATAAAAACAACACCCGTTTTCTTCTTATATGTTGCTCACATGGCCTACATGAAAATTGTTTTGTCCACAGAACAGATCAATAAATTCTTAAAAAAGACAATCTCAAAGTTCATTCTTGATCACATCTCTTCATCAGCAGAGGGAGTTTGCTCAGTGTCAGGGAATTATAGAGTTTCACATGTCCATTTACCTCCGAGTACAGCTGCTACATTGACCTTGAGGTGAGTGTGTTTTGTCAAAAGACCAATTAATACTTTTAATAGTATTTTTGATGTATCGGCCTGGTGACAGTTTGGCTGCCTGCTGACGTCACGTGTACGCACAACTTATTTCTTGCTTTTGGATGCTTGTCATGTAACTGCAACGTCCAGAGCAGGGAGCTTCATCTATCTCCAAATATTTCCCTCCTCTCTCTGCTGTGACTAAAATAATCACAACATGACTGTAATTTGTGATAAACCGCAACTGTGAAACCGCATACAAAGCTGAATTTGTCATCCTCTTGATTAAAACCCAGGGCTCCTGTGCGTCTGCTGCCCCACCGAGTGAGATAAGCACCAGTGTGACTGCCAGAGAAACCTCCACTGTACTGTAGGTACTGTGTCTGTGTATCCCCTGTGGCTTTCTGTGTGCAGTTGTGTCTTTTTTTTTTTAAGACCAAAGGAATGACAGCCTGACCTTATCCAAACCATACAAGCTGACAAAATGATTTATACTAGCTGCTGATGAGTGAATTTGGCAGTTTTTCCCCCAACTGTATAAATACCTTGAGACAACCTCCACTCTTCAGTCGAGTGCTGGCTGGAGCGGTAACAAAGCCAACAGCTTTCTCTTTGAATCGGGGCATTGATATGACGAGGACGTCTCCTCGGAGAGCACAGAGTTTGCAGTACATTAGATTTATGCTGATCAGCAGTGGTGACAGAGAGAGGTGATGTTTACTCTGCATTTCTCGCTCTCTCTCTCTTTTCCTGTATATCCCCCCATTCTCTCTGATATGAATGCCTTTAAAGGGTCAATTCACACAAATTACAAAAAAACTTTGAGCTGCCACCGAAGGTCCATACAACTGGGCTATCTCCATGACAAGTGAGCAAACTCCATCCACTGAGGATCACTATGAAATAAGCCTGGAAGCTGGTAAAAGGACCTTGAGTTAAGAATTTCTTTGTCAAACTACTATAAGCTTCGTAGTTTTGGACAGGTTTGGTTTCATTTGCACAGACGTTTTGAGACATACACAGTTTTCGGCCGTCTCCCAATTACAATGAAGGTGAATGGAATTTCTTTGTGACACTCACAGCACTGAAACATGATTTGGCAACTCATCTTCATCTGTTTTCATCATTTTTCATCTGAATGACTTTTCTAAAGAGAAATTTAAGAAGCCATATTTGCTGTGAGCACCACAAATGAAATTCCTCTTCCCTCCATTATATGCTGTACAGTATATATACAGTATATTGGTGTGGCTGCAGAAATCTCTATATAGATGGATCTCATTGACAAATCTAAAAAATTACTTGCCAAATATATTGATTTTGATCAATTCATAGTCATTTATTTTGTACAAATGCCAAACATTTACTGGTCCCAGCTTCTCAAATGTGAGGATTTGCTACTTTTTTTCTTTGTATATCACTGTAAATTGAATATTTTTGGATTTTGGACTGTTTGTCTTACAATAAATGGAATTTGAAGATGTCACCTTGAGGTTTGGGAAATTGTGATGGGCAATTTCTTAACTATTTTCTGACATTTTATAGCCTAAATAGTCAATTGATTAATCAAAGAAATATTCAACAGATGAATCAATACTGAAAATAATTGTAAGTTGCCGCCCTCTCCCTTAAAACAATGTCTATGTGCAGCCTCTCGTCACAGGTTGAAGGTATGAATAATTACCCACGTTGTGTTGCAGAATTGTATTTTTTCTGCCGTCCTATCCTGTTAATCAATTTGCATCCCCTGAGATTTCCCGTGCAACGCCCGAGAAATGGGAGAGATAAAAGATCAAATATGACTGAGAAAATGTGCATCAATGGTAAATGAGAAAATCTATATTTATGTAATTTAGTTGAATTTACCCTTTAAAGTAGCAACATATCTGGTCTGAAAGAATTGCTGTTATCACTGGAAAAGATCAATAACAATTAAATCCCTACCTGTGCCACCACCATCATCCCATTTACTTCTACTGTGCTAAAATATAAATCCCTGTAAGGTTAAAACATTCCCACTGCAGCTAACTACTGTGAGCACGACAGGCACATCCAACCTGAGGCCACGCTACTGTAGCTGAGGCTCCTGTAGTTGAGCTTGTTAGCTGGAGTTCACCAGAGATAAAGGGCTGCTGCCTCGGTATGAGGCCGGCTGCGACATCATGGATGCAGGATCCTGAGCGGGCCTGTCTTTTGAACTGGTCTTACGCTCCACTGAGCTCTGACTGAGAGTGAGCCAGTCGACCATCAAGTTAGACAACAGAGACTGCAGAGAACCCAAACAAATATGAAAGTTGAAGCTTCAGTGGCAGAAACTCCAGGCTTACAGTATTTTGTTACGCTTGGGATTTTTCGGGGAACACTCTACAATAACATACAGAAAATACTCAGTTATCAAGTAACAAGTAAGCTACAAATTAGGAAGTAAGTAGTTCCTGAATAGCTCAACATTTCTCCATACAGTAGATAATAACTTACTTGAGAACAGACTGCTACAGATATCGTGTAAACGGACAAGCTAATATAAGCTGTTATAAGCTGTTTGAAAGAAAGTTGTTGAAAGCAAGGAGGAACTGTGAGTGACGGACCTGTAGCACACCACAACATACACTCAGTGGCCAGTTTATTAGGTACACCTTAAAGGGAAACTCCGGTATTTTTAAACCTGGGCCCTATTTTTACAAATTTTGGGGTCTAAATGACTAATAGGTACCAAAGGTTTTGGAATTGGTCCAGTAGATCGCCTCTGCCGGCATCCGCTAACGGGCTTCAATGGCTTCAGCGTAATCCTTGCGGGCAATTGCACCCGTGAAAAGTATGTCCACTAAAAGTGCTTGTTTTTGCCACTGACTCTGGCTCAGACTGTTATTCTAAATGTCTGAGAACATTATGAAAAGGATCCCTATAGAGACAGACCGTTTTGTTAAAGAGTAAGATCCTTTTTGTTTAACCAGAAACAGAAAGTCTTGCTCTGAAATCTCACGAGAGGTTGAATTGTTGCAGGAAGACGGCAGAGGAGAGGCGATCCAAAACTTTTTGTACCTATTAGTCATTTAAACCCCAATATTTGTAAAAAATAAAATAAAATAGGGCTCAGGGTTTGCCCTTTGACCCCAGAACAGCTTGAGTTCTTCATGGCATAGATTCAACAAGATGCTAATTCAACCGGGGGATGTTTTGCACTTCATGGCCAGCACCTTAACCCCTAGGCCACCAGGACACCCTCAAAAAAGTGATGATTTTGTTCCTGTGCTATTAGACATTTGGGTAGGATGATGCTGTACTTTACTTGAGGGGAAAAGGTCCCAATTCCTTGTCAACATCCAAGTCATTTTATTTGGTACTGTCTTTTTGGGTGATGATTGTATTTTCCCCGTTATCTGTATATTACTGTAGTTTATCTTGTGTTTTATTCATCATTGTCTCTTGTCTATGTTTGGACATATTCTTGTCTTCATATATGCTCTGTGAGGAACTTTGCAACTGGTGTTTTGAAAAGTGCTCACAAATAAAGTTTATTATATTAAATTACTATATAAAATTGTAGCATAATGGTAGCGTTAACCAGTGAGTTATGAGTTATGTAGATTTAAGATGAGTTATGTTTGATTTAATAGAACAGGCAGAGAAGAGAGATTCTCGACTTTATTGGTTGGACCTTTTTAGTTATACTCGCTTGTAAATTCTCATTAACATAGTATCTTCCAGTACATAATCTTTCTTATTATTCAGGGCCTACTAATTATTCATTAATTAGGAGTTTGTTCCTGATTTGTACCTCGCTCGTTCCTTGGTAACTTGGTTTGTCATTTAATATCATCACTTCATCCTTTTCTTTTACACCGAATACCAAAGGTCACTTCTTAACGTGCATGTGAGCTACACGAGTCACACCTCCTGCCCTTTTTCTTTTCACACCACCACCTCCAGGTTTACCTTCCACCTCCACAACACTGGTCATGATGTCTCTGCGTTCAGCACAGAAGCCAATCGGCTCTGTGTTGTTGCAGTGGACACGTGCAATCGCTGCCAGTTGCCCAAAGGTAGTAATGTCACACTCACTCACATGGGACATTGATCACCGACACTTGTCAATGATACAGACCACAGTCAGCGGGGAGGTTTTGGTTACCAGCATGTCTGTCATTATTTCATCCAGACATGCCATTATCTACTTATCAACGCTGCATTAGAATTAATAAAATGCCACACTTACACTGCATCAGTGTTGAAGTAGTGCACTAGTTTACCTACTTACAGGTTTTTATGTTAACCCGACTTGTTTGCTGAATTTCTCTTCTTCCAAAACTTCCCAGAATGATCTTGGCTTCTCATGCGTTACAACCAATCACATCTGTGCTCCCCTGGACTGATTCAACCAAGCTTTCTGATTGCACCACCCAGTAAACACTGCCTCCCTTCACTTTAAACCAGATCAAGAGAAGAAATATTGACCTTCCCCCATTTAAAGTAATGCACAGATCACTTGCCGGCGGTAGAATTCAATCAGCACTGAAGGGTGAGACAATGACTGAGAGGCGAGAAATAATATAGAAAGACAAACATTAATATAAAAGCTGGGAAAAAAATGGCAAACACTTTGAGAGAGGAGAGTAGATCAAGAAGAGGAGGAAAAAAAGGCAAGAAACAAAAAAGCTGACAATATGATACAGCTGTTCAAATACCTCCACCTCCAATAATCTTGCCGTCAGATGAACAAGACTGCAACTCTGCAGCCATGCTAGTGGCTCCGTGAAGCTAAATGCTAACGTCAACATGCTAACATGCTCAAAATGACAAAGCTAACATGATGATGTTAAGCAGGTATAATGTTAACTATAGTCACCATCTTAGTTTAGCATATTAGCATGCTAACATTTGCTAATTAGCACTAAACACAAAGTACAGCTGAGGCTGACGGCATTAGTTTTTCAGATATTTAGAAGTGGATAAGTGACAAGTTTGACCTGCTGGTGGCGCTACAGGAAAAGTCAGAAGATCACCAAAGTTACCAGGATTCATCCTCTGCGCACCACGAATGTCTGAACAAAATTTCATGGCAATCCATCAAGTAGTTGTTGAAATATTTCTGTCTGGACACAAAGTGGTGGACCAACCAACCGACAGACAGACATTGCCATCCATAGAGCCGTTCTGCTAGCATGGATAAAAGTATAGAAAAACATGCATTAACATAAAAGCAGCTGGAAAACAAAAAGCTGACAATATGATACAGCTGTTCAAATACCTGTGTGACCTCCAGCTCCTTCCTTAAACCATTCCTTAAGATTTAAAAAAATCTCCACTACAACACTGAAATACTAACAAGGGAGCAACAACTAAAGAAGCTAAGATCTCCATACGATCCTTTGTCTAACTCAAAAGCATACCTCCATCGTCAATCATAGCCTGGCTCGTTTCCCTTTTAACTTCTTCCAAAAGGTGAGTTGCCAGCTGACCTCCAACAAGGCCGTACAAAGCTGAAGCAAGGAAGTGCAAACAATACACCAGCCCTGACCCCACTCACCTTGACAAAAACTATCCTGAGCCCGGCACCACCCACCATCTCAACATCCTCTTCCCTCAGGGTGTCTGCATGCTCAGCCAGCCATCCTAATAAGTGAGAACTGGCCAAGGAGCCATCCCCGGTGGGCGTCTTGCACTGTCTACTCCTGCATTATATGGGCTGTGAGATCCTTTGTCCTTGCACTGTTTGTATCACTAAGTGCTGCCTCACTTCATTACAATGCAGCTGTATGTATCTAAGCCAGAATCTCACCGAAGATAAATTCATAGCGCATGTAGGGGTATGGAAGGAAGGAGCAACAATTAAAGAGCCAGGATGAGAATAATCTATCTGAAGGCGCTAAATTGGAGCAGAATCGAATTTCATCAGGAAAGAAAGAATAAAAAAAAGCTACATTTTAAAAAGTAAAAGCATTTTTTATTTTATTCATGACATCAACAGGCTGGCTACTGATCCATACATACAGCAGTAGTTTGTGGTGATGTTACAGAGAGGTGTCTCTGTTATTCAGCCTACCCTTATTTATATAAATGGGGTGGACAAAATAATAGAAACACCTGTCAATATGCATACATGCCTGCTGCAGGTTCAGACCTAAAATTCAAATATTAGATTGTTTGTAAGGTTGTTTTCTGTCATCTGTTTGCATTAAGACAAAATGTGGAGATTTCTTTCATTTTAAGCAATGGCATCCTGTATTATTGTTCTGATTATTGTTTTAGGGTGTGTTTTATTGGCGGGCAGAGGTTTAAAGATTTTGTCTCTGGCATGTGATGGTTGTTGAGAGCTAAATTTTTGGCTGTTTATGTCTTAATATCTACAGAGGGTTCACTAGTTACTTCATCATTATGGAGAGGCTGATAACTCACAGGAGCAGACATGACGAAGAACAGACCCGACCTGAACAGTGGGCCAGCATCTGTGTGCAGTTTTAATGTAAAACATATTGGTTTCAGACTAAAAACCATTTTTAGATTGGAATGAATCCAGCTGATTTGGACTCAAAATGAACTTCAGTGTAAAGTTTTGTAGATGATTCTTTGGCTCTGTCCTTTAAGCTTTAACCTATTTAACTCGACCAATTATTTTTGCCTCCACAGCAGTTGTGCCTCTAAGAAATTACTTTCACTTAATGAGTCCTTCACCTAGATACCTCTGATTCATGAACAAAACAATTAATATTCATAAAGTGTTCATAAATAGAGACTTGATATTAAGTGTTCTCTGAACGGGCTGCAGCAGCCTCATAATTACCCATAATTCATCACTTCTGCCACTCATTTGATTATGATGGCTGATCTCGTGTGTTAGGGCATGTGCTCTTTCGGCGTCTGTAACAAGTGTGCTGTGGGCGCCGGCAGTGTCCGTTCTGCCACATTAATCGCAAAATCTACTGGGTTGTTTTTATGCCAGTGTGGGGTGGTGTTGAGGGGAAATCAATTTTGAGTTACACTGTGTTTGGAAATAAGCACAGCCAAAGTTCCTATGTTCAACTTTAATTGCATGATGTAATGTTGAGTGATGAGTAGGGCTGTGTGTAGGGGAGAGGGAGGGGTTAGTGTACGAGCGTGTGTGTGTGTGTGTGTTTGTGTGGTGTGCTTCTATCTTTGTGAGGACCTTTATTTTAGACCTAGACAGAAAGAATATTTTTGAAACATGAGGACATTTTGGCCGGTCCTTGCTTCTCCCAAGGGCTGTTTAAGGGTTAAGATTTAGTTTAAGGGTTAAAGGAATAGTTCAACATTATGGGAAATACGCTTATTTGCTTTCTTGTCAAGAGTTAGATGAATTAGACTCCCATTACCTTAAGGTACAGCTATAGCCAACAGCCGCTTAGCTTAGCATAAAGACTAATTAACACTTTGTATCTTATTTGTTTAATCCGTACAAAAACCAAAGTGTGAAAACGACATGTTGCAGTTTTTAGTGACTTCTTGGAGTCTTATCGTCACCGTGAGGTTGCTAGGCAACCAGCTGAGACTCGAGGAAGTCACTGCGCCCGTCCAAGAAATACTGCGGCACGTAACCTCCTGTAAAACCGCAACTTGTCATTTTTATACTTCGGTTTTTGCACAGATTAAATGAATGAGATATAAGGTGTTATACCTCTAGCCAGGTGAGCTGTATCCCCTTGTTTCCAGTCTTTATGCTAAGCTAAGCTAAGCTAACCGGCTTCTGGCTGCAGCATATTTACCGTACAGACATGAAAATGGTATCCATCTTCTCATCTAACTCTCAGCAAGTAAGCAAATACGTGTTGTGGGTAAAATAAAGGTTGGTGTTAGGCCTCTATTTGTGATGGATAAGGTAATGGTTAGAGCATTAAACATTCATTTTTTTGACAAGGGTCCTCACAAGAATAGTAGTGCAGAAATGTGTGTTTGTGTGTGTGTGTGTGTACAGGGAAACACACAGGCAGTATAATGAGGTTCTGGTGAGTTTAAATCCCCAATTTGACCACAGGGATTAAACCTGTCCCAGTGTGTCTTGTGACAGTCTATTCCCTAAAGCAGAGTGACAGATGATGACCGAAGATAAGATACAGTTCAGTTCAGTGCAGCAATGAGGAAGCCACGCATTCAGACATATTGTTAAATGCTTCTTTGCAATCAGTTTTAAAATGCATGTAAGTCAGTCTTTTTTTCCCCCCTGTATCTCTAATTGCTGCTGTGAAAGTTTTTATCTGCAAAGTTCCAGCCCAAAAAAAATTTCATTTGAAAGCAGTAATTCAGCTGAGATGAAAATGGCGGCAGCAGAAGAAGAAGACACTCTGCCAGCTCTGCCACCTCGTTGCGGTGCCGGAGTTGGGAAGACTCTGGCAAGGGGAATGAGAGTTTCTGATGTCATCCGTGACCCGGGTCATCTCTAAACGCAGAGCAGAGCCGTAATGGCTTCCTCCACAGGCACTGCGCTGTGGCCAGGAGGACTGGCTGTGGCTCAAATTAAGGAGCCATAACAGGCTCATAAATTTCAAGGGAATCCGCTGAGAACGGTATGAGAAGGGGACAGAGAGACAAAGAGTAGCAGCTAAGTTTTATCCTCTTGGAGTCGTAAATGTGTTTTCTGTGGTATTTTGCAGGGCCAAGACACCGCTGTGCTCCCCATAAAGCGTAATCAGATTCAAATTCTTTTTTAAAAATACCATTTAAAACACAACAGCAATGAACAACCTACATCCATCATACTAGAAGACTCATGAGGTTTCGCTCAGTCCCCCCTTTTTTTAAATTAAATAAATGGCGGTTTCATATCCTCACAACCCCAACCAACTATGACTATACTCCCACACTCAGTAATGAAGGTAATGTTCCCATAATTGCCCTGAATCTTAGCACTACTGGTGTGGTCACCATGGCAACACGATTAAATGTGCTGCAGACCAAGGCAAACTCAGTGCAAAAGACTTTCAACAAAGATGTGTCTTTACACATTAAATATGGGTTTCTTCCCAGTATAATCCTGATTAAAGAATAACTTCATCCCTTTATCATTTATAATTAGCATAATTTGTTTACCCTGCTTTGACTTTTAGGAGAGGTCTTTGTATAAATCTACAGTTTTATGTAAATATAAAGTCACAACTCAGTGAAAAGTCCAGATGATGATAACAGAGTTGAAGTTCTATCAGACGTCAAAAAAGCTAAATTGCAAACTTGCGTAAAAGCAACCAAACTCTGTAAGCACTGATTCTGCATTTATCCAGATCTTTTTAATTTACACACGCTTCTTGCTGCTGTGGTTTAATTGATGCCTAATTTATTATCAAGAAGTTGCCAGTTTATTAGGTACACCTCACTAATGCTAATGCTAAAACGAATGCAGTCTAATACAACAGCCCTGCAATAAATTGTATTGCATTATATTGAGATGTGTTTCTAAATTACTGCTATTAGACTGAACTTTACTTTTAGCCAGGTGTACCTAAGAAACTGGCAACTGGTGTACGTGTTTAGTGTTGCCAAGGGACTGCTGACGTAAATGTCAGTTCAGTTTAAAATACTTAATTCATCCCTCAAAGGGCAATTTCATTTTATTTCAAAATGACTAAATGGATAGATAAATATAAATAAGTGTGTATATACTATATGTTGGTTTGTTTGTATGCATGTGTGTATATATTATATGTTTTACATTGCTGAGACTATAACTGACTAACAAACTCACTGTTATTATTAAAATACATTTGTTTCTTTTTCTAAATTTGTCTCGCTTTCATCTGACGTCTGAGTACTTTTTTTGTCAATACGTTTATTTATTTATTATTTATTCTTTTTCCTCCAGATGAGCACTAATTGTGCTCACTAAAATGTGTTAATGTGTCAAAAATGTTTGTTTGCTGGTTTACTGATAAAATCAATTAAAAAACAGAATACACTTACAAACAAATAAGCTAATAAATGAAGAAACGCTATAGACTAAATGTTGGTGCAAATGTGCTAGCATATGTGTGTATGTGTGTGTGTGTGTGTGTGTATAGTATAGATTTTACATGATTGTTCAAACCAACTAATAACTGCAACACGACTAACACCCGTCTCTTCAGAAACTCTGCATTTTAGAACTACAAGTAATCATTCCTACTCAACATTAGTTTGATTTTTCCACCACGGTTGCCATTGATTTGCCCCAAGAGCCTAAACGTGCCTAAAAGTGGACAAACAACAAACCCCTGCAGTAGATGCTCCTCTGGTTACACTGTTGGTCATCTGTCAGTTACACACACACACACACACACACACACACTGTTTTAAAAACACCATTTAGAGCAACCTGGCAACCAAGCCACGAGGGGTTAAAGTGACTGTAGCTGCATGTGATCACTCAGCACTGTGAAAGCATGTGACAAAACACAATATGAGAACCGCGAGGAAATGTTTCCGCAGGGCTCGATGTCGATAGTGTGCTTGGTCAGCTAAGTTTGTGTGCGTGTCGTGGTTTGAGCGGTGGCTTCCTGACTGAAGGTTTGTATCCATCCTGCAGATTTAAGGTCACGGCCTACTGATCTTTAAAGAGCACAATTAGATCGGCTCTGACTTAATGTTTGAGTTTCTAATGGCAAAGGCCGCAAGTCGAGATGTATCACAAAGTGACAGTGACAGTCCACTTCATGACCTTTGTCGTATGTGATATACTTTATCAAATTAAAAGTAATTTAAAAAAGGAGACTTCAAAATGGCACAGAACATAGGTTTTCATTAAATACATGAGCTTCTACGTACTTATTCTGGGTTATTTTTAAACTTCTGTGTCATTTATATTGTTGTCTCTAATAAAGGCAACAGATATTTTGCTGTTGAGGTCAAATGTGTCTAAAACATGAATAGAAATAAAATACTACAACCTCATCAGACCTCTGCAGAGAGAGCTAACCTTGTTCACATTTCATTAGGATTTAAATTCCACAACATCTCTTGCTGTTTTAGTGCCAAGTGATTCAACAGCTTTAAGTGAAGAGCCAATAGAGGATCGGGAAGTGTCAGTCTCTTCAAATGTTAGTTTACTTCCACACACTATAATCAAATTAAAAACACTGAGGTTTAATAAGCCCAGACTAAATTAAAAAGCCATCAGGAGCTGCAAACTGTCTGCTGCTGACATGAAGCAGACAGGAAGTGTCTGATCCAGAGGAAAATAGTGGCAGAAGTCTGTGTTTACGACGGCCACCCTGTTGACAACATGTTGATTTAGCTTTTGAACAACAACATTTCATCAAACTAATTTTTTTTTTTTCAAAGAAATTATTTTAATACTTATGTCTGCCTTCTCTGTTCACGAAAAGCATCTTCGAAGCATAAAAAAAAACACGACTCAACAATGCTATTGCTGCAGATTAACTGCTGATATGTGGTAAAATTGACCTTTCTCTTTCAACATAATTGCGTTGTTTCTTCATCACACCGGGTCCTTTGTGAGGGTAATCGTTTCATTATAGCAGAATCCATTCTGCACCTCAGCAGGCTCATTCAACAGGGCGCTTCGCCCTCTCATGTCGCTCGATTTGTCAATCCAGCTACCTGCTTCTCCCTCGGCCTCATTTTCTAACTCCTGCCTCTTCCTTTCTCTGAGGTTTCCTTTCATCCTCTAAGTGCCTGCTTTGTTTTTATTAGGAAAAAGGCAGAAATGTGTTTTTTCTTTCCTCTTGAGTGGCTATAATATGATAGTGGGTAGTAGGCTTTTACAGAAGGGTTCAACATCACTCAATAGCAGGTTTTATAGGGGGGCAGCCGACCCAGGGCCCATGCTCTCCAAGGGGCCCCATTAAGGTAAATGTCAGGTAAACGTGGATTTAGACATTTGTAAGCGAAGCTGTCGTTTTTCTAGTGAGGACAGTCTTTACGGCGCATAGTACCACTCTTAAGATGAAGGTATATCATCAGTTTTGTAAACAAATCTACATATGATGCTTTGTTGTGTTCATGATCACGTTAAAATGATGCATTATTAGTCCTAATCCTAAGTGTTTAGGGTCAATGGGCAGCCACAGTGTGGCATTCAGGGACCAACTGCAGTTTTGAGGAAAATCCACAGGAACCAACGCAACACTTGGAGGACATGCAAACTCCAAATAAAGGCCTTATTTGTTATCAAGTAAAGAAAGCTATGTTGAAACCAGCTGAGAAATATTTTTTGTTGACTCTTGACAAGCAACTTTTCTATGTGGTAAAAGCTATAACTTCCCTTGTTAAAATAAATCATCTAATCAGAAACTCTACTGATTGCCGACTGCCTCGTTGTTGTGAACGATTGGGGCTCTCCACCGTCACCTTAATCTTTTTGCTTTCTCTTTCCTGTTTGCTATGTTTTTTGTGTCCTTCAAGTGGAACAATTGTGGAAGTAAACACAATTATTTCCTCTTTTTTTTTTTCATGTGCCTTGTTGAAGCAGTCCTGCAAATAAACAAGTGCTGAACCGTGGTGTGTGTGCGGCGTCCAAAGCAGCAAATTGGACCAAACGTTTGTGCTGGAATATTTCGGCGGTCCACCATGGCCTCTAGTGCATTTTCACCCTCAAACAATGTAATGTGTGAGAGAATCCAGTGGAAGTAAAAGTGTGAGCGATATTTATGAAACAATTTAGCTCCTGCACAGCCGGCAAACATGTGATGCTGCTTAAATGAGTGCAGATGACTCAATTGGGCCGGGGTTCAGTATGGCAAGTCCGGTACAGCTAGAATGATGTATGACAGATGGGGTCCTTTAGGGCTGCAGAGCACAATGACAGTCAGTCAATAAAAGACCAGCAGGGAAATTACAGTGTGGTACTGCTCAGGGCACTGAGGTCTATTACCATTACCTTAACAAATGTCCACCACTTGCTCATCATTCTCCCTAACCCACTGAAAGCCCTTTTTCTCCTCTGTATACTTTTCTACACACATTTACACTCTGATGCACGCAGATACACACATTCATACTCGACCACTACAGATAAAAAGCTGCTCTGTGTATTCCCACGAAGCGCTGTATCCCTGGGATGGAATGAGCCCACGTGGCGACAAGGGGTGTGATTATTCATTTGTGTCAGAGATCTAGTGCCTGGAGATAAGATGGGCCCTCGGCAACAATGGAGGGCCTCAGAGAGGGTAGATAATCGAGCCAGTGACCCCTGTAGTATGCTAGACTCGCCTGCCTCCTCTCTGCTTTCTTTCAGCGGGCTTATCTGCTGGGAGTAGCACAGCGTTGTGTGCCTATCTTACTGTACCAGCTTGGCAGCGTTCCTACACGCCGATGTCAGTCCCCAAGGTACAAAAGAGATTGTGTGGAGAAAGCAAGGGGGAGCGGAAAGCACAAGGGGGAGGATGGATGAGATAATCTGGCACACGGCTCCCGTTTAAGGCCTGTGGATCTGGAAATGAGAAGGAGCGTACAAGACTGCAGAATGTGATTGCCATTGAATTTGGTGCAGACATTCATGGTCCCCAGAGGATAAATGCTAATGACTTGCTGACTTTTAGCATTAGCATTTAGCCAAAAGCCCCACTGTGTCAGCGTCACAGAGCCACTAGCATGGCTGTAGACTCTTGATCTTGCTGCTTGATGAACAAACAATTTATTGATTGTCAGTTTAATTTCTGTCAATATTGTCAGTTGACTAATCAATTAATTAACTAATCATTTCAGCAAAGGTTCAGTGTTAATGACAACAAATTCTTACCTCAAATACTGTGGCACTGTCGCCTGTTTTACGTTTTATTTTTGCACTATGGCTTCTGCATTTGTTCCTCTTAAGGACAGCTTGTATAAGAGAACTTAACACACAAATATGCAAAAAGACCGCCAACAGGACTTAAAAAACCTGAAATAACCTACTTCAACAAGTTGCTGCTTTCATTTTCTCTGAGTCCTTAGACTGACACCACTGCACCTGCTGAAGGGTGAGTGAATGCGATGGCTGGCTGATTTTAGCAACATTAATATAAATCTAAGCCACCTGGAGGCTGTGAATCAGTGAGTGAAGCTTCTAAAGGAGCGCGGCTGAGTGGTCTAATCACAAGCTTGAAACAGCCTTATAAATGACCTTTCATTTGCTTGTTATGTCTGAAAGTGTTTAACTGTTGCACCAAGCTACGCTGAAGATGCCATAGTGTCAGTGCACTATGCAGTAAATCTCACAGATGACATGTCCAGCATACAGATAGCCTCATTAGGCTGTGATTTATGTCAGTGTGGTGGAACCGCTAAAGCTGATGGTTTCATGTGGTGACGAGAACGGGGAAAGTAAAAGTGAAAGTTGGATTTTGTGGTAAGAAAAGGGAACAAAAACTACATGGGAAAAGATGCAGACACACACAAGGACATCATACAGTACTTGCAGTGACAGTCTTACAGAAAGGGTTGGTCTCCTGTTTGATAGAGGGTAGACGCAGCTGGAAGCAAGAGTTTCCTGCATGCAGCATACAAAATACCCTCTGTACCACTTACTGCACCTTTAGGGGAATCCTGTACTAGAGCTACATGCCAGGTACATAATAATAATCTGCATTGGTGACACTGGTGGCGGCTGTTATTTTCATAAATTATGCAATCCACGTTCATGCATTCTGTGTAGTCTTAGCAAATCTGCTTGCGTTTGCACTCTACCTGCATTAAAATGTCCATTTGTTTTAGACAAACTGGAACAAGAATAAAAAATGACCCTGCCTGTCTCTGTGACCTACCCAAATAAATAGGTCATCCATGTTATTCCAAAACCACTTGGTGATTTTGTTTAACAACGCAAATGTCAAGATCAGCTCGGAGTGACCCAGCTAAGGGCTGCGCTTGCCATTCACAGCAAAGATCACACGCATGCTTAATCAGGTGTGAGTATCACCGAACAAAGAGGCAACATCATCTCAAGAACTGGCCTTGGGGCCCGTGTTCTGGTCAATTAGAGAATTAGAAGTGTCAGGCAGGGTCGTTTTGCTCCGCTCATTTATTCATAAGGCTCTCTGGAGCCCATGGGTCTGGACTATGAGGCCGGTGGCGATGGCTGTTGTTGAATTTTATATCTCCTTTGCACATTTATCCTGCAGAAAGGCAGTCATCTTGGTCTAACTGCTGGTCTGGAAGGTTATTCCCTGAAGTTACACTGACCATCACACTCTTCAGCAAGAGCCTCTCAGCTTTGAAAATACCCTGGTGCCGCTCTCACCAGTAAGCCGGCCTCTTCACCTTCACTAAATCATTTGGTAGTGCGGCTCAAACTAACAATTTATTGCCATCTCTACTATACAGCTGCACACCTGCATGCAGGGCCGTTTCTAGGTGCCACCAGCTGGTGATCAAATCCAATCTACTTTTAAAAGTCTATCACACTTGACTCCAACTTCCAATGTGTTGATAGACTATGTTAGCAAAAGTTAAGTTGAACAAAGTTGAAAGAAAGTAAAGTAATTTGGCCATAAAAAAAATAAAAATAAAACCCTTAGTGGATGTCTGGCCTAAAGCACCAAAATGGCCAGAAACAGCCTTGCATGTAATCCTTGAATTTCTCTGATAGGCAACTTAAAACATTCCTTATTTTTAACTCGAAAGAGATAAGGTACCCAGGAGTTTTAGCATCTCCACAAACTATTTCTGGTAGATTCCCTGAAGGAAAGCAGCCTCATCTCTCTATAATTCAAGACCTAACTTTAAAAAAGTGACACACACAGGGATACACAAACACACTCACACACACTTTCTCTGATTGTCATGCCAGCTTAAGAACACAGAAGATGGAGAAGTGGTGACGGTGGAAGGAAAATACGTAAGGCTGAACTCTCACATGGTTCCCTTCATATACTATAGATCTTATATTATATGGTAATGTGAGCTGCATAAATCGGCCTCTCACTCTAACGCCGTGGCTCTAGAGTGTCGTGGCGATTGGGCTGTAGGTCCAGACTGAAATATCTCAACAATTATTGGATGGATTGCCATGAAATTTGGTACAGACAGTCATGATCCCCTCAGAATAAACTGTACTCACTTTGGTGATCTCCCAACTTTTCCTGTAGCACCATCATCAGGTCAAAAATACTTGAGTTTATGACCAAATAACTGCAAAACTAATGACATCATCATCCTCAGCTGTACTTTGTGTTTGGTGCTAACTAGCAAGTCTTAGCATGCTAATATGCTAACCTAAGATGGTGAACATGGTAAACATTATACCTGCTAAACATCAGCATGTTAGCATTGTCATTGTGGTTATATATTAGCATGCTGACGTTAGCATTTAGCTAGTACAGCCTCACAGAGCTTGTAGCAAGGCTAAGTCCTGAACTTCTTATATACTTAATAAAAAAGATTTGCATTTGCAGTAAGGTTATTCTAGTCAACGTATTTCAAGAATTGTCTAGAAATGAGTGTCTGTATCTTGAAACAAGACAGAAAAAATCCGGTCGCTAAACTAGAATACAGAAAAATTACACTTCAGAAACTTCTTGAAGCTTGGATCCAAGTTAACTCTACCTCTTAAAGCTTTTAGGACTCAATAATTGATAAAGGTGACTTGGCAAGATGTATATTTGTGCAGTAAATTGCCAATTAAAGCTATCAATCTGTGCCAGTAATAATAAAATAACTGAAGCAGAGAATCTTATTTTATTGAGAGACAGAGCTTCACCACATTGTCAGTCTGCCTAGAGACAAAGCATCATGTCAAATTTCCTTTGTCAGATACTATTTTCTTTATTAGATATGTGACATAAGCTAATGTACCTCTCCCTATCGACTGGCTCCTGCTGAAACTTTTGATGGCTTTATTCATTAGCGTCTATTATGCGCTGGATATAAATTGGACACTGATATGCCCATCAGTCACTTTTCATCAGCACTGACATGTTGCCGAGCGGCGCCTGTCGATGCACGCCCGCCGTGCATTTCAGATGAGACCGGCGAGGTGCAGCAGCCCTGTAGTCCTGACTACAACGTGACACACTCCTCTGCGCACACCGTTGGCACCGTCTCTCCATCTGCAATCTGCATCACACTCTCTAATGAGTCAACACACTTCGCACCCAATCTGAGCTGCATTTAATGTCACTGGCCTCCCACACACATGCTAACACACACACGTGTTCTGCTGTCTGACATCTGGTATGTCTTTACACACGTCTGAGGGTGTAAACATACATGCCACACACTCACAGGCTTACATAATGTGACATCTTAAAGCTGCTCTTGACAGCATCACACTGAGGAGTTCAGTGTAGAGCTGCAACTAAGTAATGTTTTCATTATTGATTAATCTGTTGGTTTCACAGTAATTGATTGATCTTTAAATGTGCATTAATATTATTATTTTTTAACTCTGACATATTATCACTTTTAAGTTGATATGGTGAACTTGTTAACAAACTATTGCCCATTTACACATCCAACAGATACAGAGCAACATTAGCATCCATTTGGTATCCTTTTCATTCTTTTTAAATTGTATTTCTTCTGGGGGAGGTGTCTCTGCTAGCTTCTGAGGAAAATATCCGGCACCCAGCATGACTTGGGTGCTAAACAGCTGCAGCCAAAAAACAAACCTGATGGGAGCAGTGAGAGTGAAGAAAAATAGTAAAGGTGTGTGCCAGAAAACCAAAACAGTGAGCTAAAGGATGCCAAAACGCTCTGTAAAAAACTGAAGGGGAATTGATGATTCTCTGTGGGTTCATCAAATTCCTTTACACAGTCATTTTATCCACCTTGAATATACAAAATATTCATTATAGCCATGTTAAAGCATCACAAGGTGACATCTTAAAAATGCTAATTTTGCACCACCAACAGTCTAAAATGCAAAGGTTTTTTCATTTGAAATGATTTAAAACACAGAAAAACTGAAAATCCTCACATTTGAGAAGCTACAAACAACAAATATTTTGTGTTTTTGCTTGAGGAACAACAATTGATGAATACTCGTTCATTTTCTGTTGATTAACAATGTCTCCCAGTTGTTTGCAATGTCAGAATTTTCTTTCTGATAGAAGAGTAAACCTGTGCTGAATAAGTTATGGGGCTGGGACTCTAGGAGGCCCAATTTGTCAATTTAGGCGATGAGATTGGTGTATCTTTACATAAAAACCTTCCTTATTATTCTGCTATGTTGGTGACATTTATATAATTCTAAATAGCCATATCTGCCACCCATCCCTTTAAACCACTCAAGTGAACTGATTGGTGTGATTTTGTGGGGACTTGGACATATTTTGATTGGGCAGACCTCTCATGGAGAGTGAAAAATAAGCTCTCCCTTGTGGCCGTCCCCCCGGCAGTTAGTGTTTACTGCCTTGTTTATTTCTCTTGGCTGCTGATCTCCCAGCAATGGGCCCGCAAGGTGCACTTCAGGCCGGGACACCAGCCAGTTGGAAACTCGGGCTCAGATTCCCTGATACGATCTAGTCTGTCTTCTCTTACATTATGTTTCACCGAGTGTGACCCGCTGGTGCTATATAGGGACATGTGTAGGAGCGAAGAAGACAAAGAGGTATAGTGTGACTATTTTCCAGACAGTTGAACAAACTGTTAACTGTTTTTGGCTGCAGGACAGAGTTCAGTTTATGGAGGCGCAGTACAATAGATCAAGGTTGGTTTAAGTTAAGAGCAGGAGGCATCAGACACCTTATGGCATCTCAAGTTGACAAAAACACGTCCACTGGAGTTTCATATGCGAAGATGCACTGCATGTATGGAGAAAGAAACAGTCTACACATTTTCTAATTAGAAACATTTCTAGTGAACTGTATTATAGTGAAGTGAGGCCAGTGGAAACTCTGTGGAGCCCCTGAAAGTCCCAGGACCATAGTTTGTGGCGGATTTAAATTTAACGTATGCAAACATTTCTTCGAGGCAGAGCTGCACTGGAGGCAGACTCAATCCTGGTTGAAGTACTCATATTTAAGTATTATACGTTGGGTTTAACACTCACTTGTTCATGGCTAGCTGTTTACCTTTGTAACTACGTTTTCTTAGTAGCGTGCTAGCAAAAACAGACAAGCCATATTTTGAAACATTCTGACAAAAAGTATTTGTGTTAGTAACATATTCAGTTTACAAATGGACAGTGGATATTAGATTTTAGAAGTTTAAAAGATTGTTTTGCAGTGAAACCGGGTCGCTACTGTAACTGTTCTGAATCGAAGCTGAGTAGCTGCTGTCCTCCATGAGGTGGTAAACTTCAAAGCTACCTTTCAAGTCACCTTTAAAGGTGTGGCCGTTTAATATTCACAACACAGGTTTTTGCCAGAATATCTTTTTATGTGTGGACCAAAAAACTACAGTCATAATAGGAAGTCAAACTTAGTTTTCTTGCTAGTTATTAAAAAACAGAGTCTAGTAAAACAAGCGGAGCGATGCCTGCGAGCTAGTTCAGGCAGTCAACTCGAGCTGCATTGCTACACATGACATGCCTCACTCTCCACAACCATCTACCAAACACACCCTCCCAATTTGGCGGTCTATTTAAACTGCAAAATGTCCCATCTCTCCCTCTGCCTGTCAGTGCCACTGCTGCTCTGCATCAGTATTGCTGCCTGTTCTCTCAGCCCCACCACCACCCCAGCATCCACCTGCGGGCTCCAGCTAAGGGGTTTAAGATATTTGCTCATCACTCCCCAATATCTCTATGTAAACATGTCTGTGGGGAGTGACGAGGTCAGAGCCTAGACGCCAAACTCTAACTATGATGTGCTGCTATAATAAAACGTGAGTTGTCTGACTGAACTTCAAGTTATCCACGTAAGTTAATTATCCTACTGGCCATCCCAGTTCACTTTAGCCATACTAGCCTGTGGCTATGTACATTAGGTTAGCCTTTATAATTACTCTCCTGATTGGATGATAATAAGTCATTTATATTTCATGTTATAGTTATATTATAAGTCAATTTATGCTCTTAAAAACTTATTTTTTACCTCCTCCCATGAAGGCTTCAGCCTAAGATCATTTCCACTTCATTTGTTCAGACCATCATGTTTTTTTGTTGGTGGTTGTTATTTTGCCCTATGTGTGACTGGCATAACCAGCCTTATTGATGTCATGTTCAGCCTACTCAGAAGCAGCAGTAGTGGTTGCTTGGAGCAGTTGACATAAATTTTGTCGTGTCGATCAATCAAAGACTCATTATTTCTGTAGGTCGACTAACAGCAACAAGAAAAAAAAAAAACCATGTCAATCTCATCCACACTTATTGCCATTGTTCTGGCCATTTTCCCGGCACTGGCACAGAAATATGATGTCCCCATTCTTAATCCCCCCTGATTGGCTTGGTTGTGGAGATGTGGGCGGAGATTCAGAGGTCTGTAACCAGGCTACGGAGGCTTAACTCAACCAATAAGATTATTTCCACCTGGAGAGCAGCTCTGCCTCTAAGAAATATTTGTGTAACTTCATCTCAAACATGTCACTTGTGTACCTGGAGGACAGATTTGCTCTCAGTGGTCATTAACATGTTTCCACTTTGTTCACCTCCTCTTTTATCCTCAGTCTTCCCTGTATCTCCTGGTTTCTGGCTACCTCTCTGACAACCTGCAGCTCCCTGCTTTCCTTCTTCACAGTCCTCCCCTCGCCTCCCTTCTCCTCCCTTGCTCCCAGAGGACTGTGCTCACTGTGCGCTGCCATCCATCAGGCTTGTCATCAGTCGCTCCGGGGCGGTTGGCGAGGACTGCGTGGGACTCGGCTCATTTCCCTGCTCTGATTATCCCGGTCTGCTCAGCGGGAACGGGCCCCTGCCACTCGGGCCTTCGCCGCCCCCTCTTCCACCTCCTCCTCTTCTTCTTCTCACTTCTCCTATATCTTCCTGTATCCTTTCCCCCTTCAGTCAGAGCAATTATTGCACTCCCCCATTTCTTCCTGATCTCGTTACCTCTCCACTTCCCTTTCTTACACGGTATAGATGTATGATGTATACATCTGCAGTGTGCCTATGTGTGAATACATGAATGCACTGAGAGTCTCGGAGAGTCCCCCCAGGCTGCAGGAAAGCCGGAGTTTCGCGAGAGATGATAAGAAACGTTCATTAAAAGAGCTTTGTCTGACAGCATGGGATTCCCTGACTGTTTAACAGCTATTGCCATTTCATCATGGAAACTGTTAAAGACTCTCCTGGTGGATTTTGACAGTTAAATAAGTGTGGAGGCAAGGTCCTGCTGTGAGCGGCACTGAAAAATGTACACCCCCAATGCTTTATTTATGTTAAAGTGGAGATGTCTTACAGGGAATATTCCACAGATAGGACGGCTGCATTTAAAATTCAGTAGTTCAGTAGTTTCTGTAAGAATATGGAAACATCAAAATTAGATTCTCATTTTTAAAGGACTGTACGCCTGTGAGGGTTTAACACATTCTGCTTTACTTTACAGATGTAAGATTAAAGGTGTTCTTAAAATGGAAGTATTGGCTTTCCTCCTCAGCTGGCTGGTTTACAAGAATATTTTCACAGCAGTTTTCTTAAAACTTTTCTTAAAGAACCAATAGCTTCAGAGGTCAGGTAATGAGCGGTTGGTTAGTGTGTTCCCAGAAGGAGGAATACTCATACTCAGTTTAGGTTTTTTAACTGTTGTTCGGGCAAAATAACCAACTGTAACCTGCGATTTTTCTTATTTTATGACGAGGAAGATCTTTTCTCTTATGATTTGCCTTTATTCCTCTATGGGTGAATTTCTGCTATTTCTTCCAAATCTAATCTTTTCTGTCACATCTGCTTTACCCGAGCCTATCAGCCCCTTGGACACTGCTCTTTAAACATCACTGCAATTCTCTGCTACCCACCACTTCCCCATCACCACCATGACCAGTGAGGGTTTCCATCAATCACCTGCCAGCTTTACTCCACCACCTCCAGCATCTAGACTCCGGGGGATCCTATCCTATCTGCTATATTTATATGGGCCTACATGTAATCAAGACTCACATGGATGCAGTTAAATCTTTTAAGCCTTTCTCCGTTGGTATACACTTATAGTTGATCTGTCCTTATTGAACTGACATACAGTACTGTAGATTAAACGGTTGATCAAAATTTAAAATAACAATCGGTTGCAGGCCCAGACAAAATATGAAGCTTTCTGCACTGCAAACTGGACTGTTGGTGATCCAAACCAAGTGAGTTTCCTTTCTTCTGCATTTCCAGTGCTTCACATTGCCTTGACAGCCCCGCCTCCCCGGAGGCTCCTCCAAAACGCCGCCTCACACAGTGACCAAGGAAGTTCATTTGGCACGGCTGCTCCCAGGCATGAGCTGGCCTACTTTAAAGCCCAGTCTGCATAACCAACAGGCTGAACTAGTCTGGCCTTCCTTCACCTCCCATCCTGCTAGCCACCATATCTTGAGCCCCCAGACGAGGTTGGGAAGATCCACTGAGGGGCTGTGTCATCTAAAGCATGTCCTTGCTGTCTGCTGGTCCATTTACACTCAGCTCAAGTCATGACCCCATCTGTGGCTGAATCACAAGCCTTCCAAACACACACATGGGCACAGCAGGCGACAGTGGTCATTTGGGGCACTTGGATGGCTGTAGCTTGTCTATGGCCCAAATAGGCATTGAGGGGAAACATGCATCAGTGCATTAAATTACCGTCTGCAAGCAGATTTTCAGCTGTAAAATAGAAATACAGTACAGTTACCTAACCTCATAATCATGCAGGAAAAAATATTTGCAAGCGGGTAAAAAAGGGAACAAACCTCAAGTTATATTTGCAGTTTACGTCTTGTATTTTTATTCTTCATGTTGTTTGAACACAACTTTTTTTTAAGAACATTCCCTTCCTGACCACATGTCCTCCCTCGTCCAACAGTTGTAGAAAATATAGAAAAACCACATTATGTGGAAATGCTAAAACAACTCACTGGATGAATGTAGATGAATATAGACGACACATCATTTAGACGCTAAACTGGACATATAAAGGCGCCACTATGCTTCAACAGAAGTCCTTGTCAGATGGTCTAACAGCGTCTGAACCCCCTGACTTTGTATTTTAATGGGTCATTACGTCTCACCCGTCTCTATGATGGCTGGACTTTCACCTTCGAGTGTGGCCATAAAGAACAGCTATAAACACCAACATACAAACTAGTTAGTTTCAAGCTTACTGACACCTTCAGGGCTATCGAACTTCAATACCTTTTGAGACTTGAAATAGACAATGTTGGCATCAAATGCTTTGCCAGATTTGTAACGTCATTGTGTCATCACATAATTTGACACTGATAAGACACAAGGTCAAGGTAAGGTAGACGGGATGTAACAATCCACCGAGCGAATGAGATAACATTGATGTTTTTCTGAAGAGTTGACATGCATCGATGCCAGTTTAAGTCTTTTCTACTTTAAAACATACCTTTGCTCATTTTAAACACTTTTAGACAAAGTTCCTGCATGAGCACTTATGTTGAGACAACATTAAACACTAATACATTTGAGACGTTTGTCTTATTTTGTTAAATGAACAATAAAAATGTTTTCTACTGTAGGAATATTCCTCGCAGTAATGTATCAAAAAGTGTTGGTACTGGTATAGAAACTCCAGTATGAAAAAACTTCAAACAATACCCAGACTTCTTTAAGAGGGATGCTTTTTATTTGATAATCGATTTATATTCCAACCCTCACCTACACAAACTTATATATAAAATCAAAAGAAGCAGAGTTTCCTTCTCAGGGTGTCCAGAGCTGCTGGTTCACTTCAAAAGAAGCCAGTTGAGGTGCTTCGGGCATCTAATTACTATGCCTCTCGATGCCTTTCTGCTGCTGGAGGTTTTATGGGTACGTCCAACTGTGGAGGATGTGGCTAAGGAGATGAGCGTTTTGGTGGCTACTCTACTTAGTTTGCTGCCACTAGAACCAGGACCCAAATCAAACGCAGGAAATTATTGGAGGAATGAATGGATATATTATTTCTCAAACTGTGGATATACAATGTACTCCAACTAGATTCTTATGTACTCACAGACATGTATGAGTAGGTATAAAAGAATTGTTATTCACAAAGCCAAGGTTGCTTTTATGAACCTTTGACAAGTGCTGTCTCTCCCAAGACACGACACAATGCCGAGAACGCAACAACAGCAGGAGCATAGCAACTGCAGCAAGCTTGTTCATCTGCAGCTACGACATGTGGGTTTGATGAGGGTGACTAAGTGGGTGTGTGACAGCAAAGTCAGCGCTACTCAACACTGTTATTGTTTTTAAAACCTTCTGTGTATCACAATACATTTCTGCATATCAGAAAACGCTGAAATGTGTTCCCTTTTTTTCAGGGTCCAGCTGCTGTGTGGAGGAAATTGAGTTGATATTTGTTTTCATGAAATGTTACATCTGCAGCTGTGTTGCCAGGGTAAATTGTCTCTGGAAAACATTAGGTTGGCGAAAGGTGAATTAAAAAGAGATGAATTGTGTTAAAGAAAACAAATATAGTGAAAGTGGTTGAGTGCGCTGGAACAAGAACAGGAGATGATGGCTGCAGCGTGATGATTATCTATCCTGACTGAAGGTCTGACATAATCACCCTGAATCTATAAAAGCCAACGGTTAAGTGTCAGAGTTATAACACAAAAGCTGCAGATCAGGGACTGGACTAGGTACAAGTGACACACAAATCTGCACTTCCTAAACTTCCAACACATCCTAAAAAACCAAAACCAGCTTCACGACACTACTAACAAGCACTGTCCATGTAGCCGAAGCCTGATATATCTTATTCCTCTGTGCCATAGAGCTCCATTGTTGTCCAAAAACTATTAAAAATGCATCAATGAGCCGTACTGTTGCACTGGGTGACACACACGCTGTAAGCTATCCCACATACACCATCCTGCTGCTAAAAACTTAGTAGAGCACCAAATGTGTGTTAATCCGCAGCTGAAAATAGTCCCCAACAAATGCACTATTTACTCCCGTTTGTGTAATGTTAAAAACTACAGTGTCCAGCTGTTTAGTAGTAGTTTAGAGCCCTTTGTAAAGATTTGCATCTTCAGTAGGAACCAATGGGCTTGGAGGTTGAGTGCCATAGACAGGGTAGAGAAGTCAGGAGGTTTTGGTCTTTTCATGGGATTTGTTGACATTTATGTGGCTGTAATCAATATTTTATGTCAGCAAGTGATCCCATTTCTACTTAGTAATTAGTATGTGAAAGGTGATGCTCATAGTGACAAACCCACAGAGAATAATCACCAGACTCTACAGTTCCTCTCAGCTGTTTTAGTTCACTCTCACCGCTCTCATTAGCATTGTTTTTGGCCACAGCAGACGGCTGTTTTCAGCTAAAAAGCTCTAAAACCCCACTGTAAACTACCTGCTCAGCACCAGACAGAAGACAGGGTTAGGGTTAGCGACTAGTTACTAGCTCTTTAGCTGCAGTTAGCAGCTAGAGAGCCAGATATTTTCCTCAGGAGTTGGTGGAGACCAAAAACAGAGATAAAAAGACAGTAATACTAGACTTACATTTGCCACACGACTCCAAATAAACGCTTTTGTTGCTTTGTGTCTACTAGATGTGTAAATAGGCAACTGTTTGCTTACAAGTTTGCCATACAGCAGCACATAAAACTTCAATCAAAGCAGCATTGCTTTGACAGCACACCCTACAATCTCAACATTATCTTCACAACTTATAAAACCTGCACAGGAAACAGGGAAGGGAATATTTTAACATACTGAAAAAAAACAACCTATAAGTTATTCCAATTATAAGTGACTGGATTGTAAGCTCCCTAAACTGACACTTGAATACACTGAAATGTCCATGTTCATGCTGTCCCACATACTGCTTAACTAGACCTCAGAATAGTCCTTCCCCATTAGTCCGGTCCCAATTACTGTTCTCCATAACGCTGACTCATGAACGCCGGCTAACAGCTGAAGATCATCACACAGTAACAAATTAGCTCACTCGACAGAGAACGTATTATTTTTTGGAGGCTGTCAATTTGTGCATTAGGTAGAGGTTTTCCACCGTTGGGTGTAATTATATTTGAGACTTAAGTTTTCCAAAGAGGGACTCTGAGGAAACAAGTGATCTGAAAAGCAAATTAGAGATGTGGTTTCCCTCCTCTGCTGCAGATCTTCTGTAAGTACAATCTGAAGGCTATTTGTAATAACTGCTTCACCATTAAAAGAGGAAATATATTGAATATCTAATTTAGTTTGATCTGAACCCATCTAGTTATCAACTATTGCCTAACCAGATCACAGGGGAGCTTTATCCCGCTGTGAACTGGACACTGTGGACAGGCTGCCAGTCTTTTACAGGACAAACACAAACACATTATAGTTCACCAGCATGTTTTTTGACTGTGGGAGGAAACAACAGCACCTGGAGAAACCCCACGAGAAAACAACACAGCCCCAATGTACATGCATGTACATATTTTCACATAATTAGGGGGGCACTGATCCAATACAGCAGATCTATAAAAGTGTCAATACTGACTTATGAAACAGATCACATATCGGCCATTGTTAGTGTTTTAAAACTGGAACAGCAAAATTAAAACGTTTGGTGTCCTGAACCAAACATTAACAGCTGTCTTGCCTTCATCAGGATGGTATCTGTATGTATTGTACATTATAATGAGATCACCATAGATGTTAAGTATACACAACAATGTTACCATCATCATTCCAAAAATACTTACAAAACACAATATTTACTCCCAGTGGAAACAGACATATACAAGAGAAATACAAATGGCCATAACTAATAACTACAAGGCTAAACGTCTACAGCCATGCTAGTGATGCTAACATTTGCTAATTAGCACTAAACACAAAGTAAACCTGTCTTTAGTGCTAATTAATTGGTCATAAATCAAAGTATTGCGAGAATTAAATGTTTTAAATGATTATGTACCAAATTTCATGGCAATCTGTTCAATCGCTGTTGAGGCGTTTTACTCAAAACCAAAAATGTCAACCTCACGGTGGCGCTAGAGGCAAAGTCAGGGAATCGCCAAAGTCAGTAGGATACTGGGGACCATACATTTCATGGTAATCCATCCAATAGTCCTCTTATAAAAATGTAAATCTTTTAAAAAGGAAAAAAAGAGCACTGGTGTTGGATCAATACTCAGCATCGACTAATACCCGGAGTTAAGGTTCTAAAATCAATATCAGGCGTCAAACAAAGTTGGATTGGTGCATCCCTACAAATGTCTCACAAATCTGTTGCATAATCAAGTCCAACTGCAGGGAGAGTTACTATAAACCCAGTAAGGCAAATGCAAAGTATCTGTATATGAAGTTACATAACTCTCACTGACCTCTCCACACGGGTTCAGTGATATTCAGAAAACTCCCTGCACAATAACGAAACCTGCAGCTATCTGGCCCTCAACCAGCTCAGTAAACATCCTTCTCCACACCCACAACACACATGACCGGCTACACCAGTGACTAGCATGTGTTCCAGGGTCACAATGGGAATAAATCATGAGCTGTTGTGTCATCCTGGTGGCTGTGGTTCTGTATGTTTGTTGATCTTTGAAGTGATATCATTATTATTTTCATTTTCTGCTATACTTTTACCATTTCAGAGGGAAATATTGTACTTCTTACTCCACTACATTTATTTCATTGTTATAGTTAGCTTATCAGACTGGAAATTTACATACAAAACATATAATCAGTTTATAAAATGTTATACGCTGATATAAATGAACAGTATATGAAGTATATGTTCAAATTAGCTCCATCTCTACCTTCTACATTAAAGTACCGCTTATTGAACATGTTAGTGCATCGATAATACTGAACCAATAATATAATAATGTAACACAGAGAGAAGTCATTCTGCACAATGAGCACTTTCACTTTTGATACTTTATGTATATTTTATTTTTCTTTTATAGTTTATTTGCTAAAACATCTGCACTTTTACTGAAGTAAAGGTTTTAATGCTGTACTTGCACCTGTCATGCAGTATTTCTATAGTGTGGTATTGCTACTTTTACTTAAATGGACTTCACTTATATAGCTCTTTATAACCTTTACGGTTCCCAAAGCGCTTTTACAGTTTGGTCTCGTTCACACATTCACACACCGATGGCGACAGAGCTGCCATGCAAGGTGCTGGCCTCCATCGGGAGCAACTTAGGGTTCAGCCTCTTGCCCAAGGACACTTCGACGTGTGAACAGGAGGAACCGGGGATCGAACCGACAACCCTGGGATTAGTGGACGATCTCCTGAGCCACAGCCACCCTTAAGTAAACAATCTGAATACTTCTTCCACCACTGATGAAGACACTAGTTTTGTTTCCTTTTTCTTCTTCAGACATCCTTCCTGTCCATCACAACTTCCCAGGGTTCAATGCAGCATCTTAAAATTGCTCATTGGTTCCAACAAACAGTCGAAAACCCAAACATATTCAACTTGTGATTTAAAACAGAGAAAAGCTGCCAATCCCCAGAACCTAAAACCAGCAAATGTTTGACATATTTTCCTGACACACACACACACGCACACACACGCGAACACAAACACACGCACACACACACACACACACACACACACACACACACACACACACACAAATCTGCAGTCACAATATACAACTACAGCAGTAAAAACACACAACTTGAACATCAAGTATAATCCTCTCCTGTCTCAAACAAAAGCTAAATGCCTAAATTAATCCAACACAGCATTTCAAACACAACAACTCTTTTCTGTTTCGGATCAAAAGGAGTGTTTATGTTTCTGATAAGCCTTCGGGGGAACGCCTCCATTTTTGTGACAGAAACCTTTGGGTCTGTCATCTCGAATGCACAGAGTGAGAACAATCTTTGAATGTGACAGGAAGTGTGTTTTCAATTAATCCTGTTCTACAGATTTCTCATCAGACAAAAAGAAAAGAAACCCCAGCAGAACATTTCAGACACTTTGGATTTCATAAGAAAGGTGATCAGAGCTGATTTTGGAGCGACTGCCTGGGAGTCTTTGTCATTTTCTCCAAGGAGGAAAACTTGTTTATTTCCCCTGGCGGACTCGCTGAATGAATGCACATCAGGCTGTTTGTGTATCTGCGTGTATACTTCAGTGATTAATGGTGTCAGCCGCAAAATGTCTGACAGAGCAGTATCTGTGTGGCGTTAAAGGCTCATGCACAGATGAACACACACAATAACAACAACAAAGAGCGGCTGGCACTTGGGACAGTCTGACAATGAAGGCAAGAAATTGGTCTACGAGTACATCTGGTGCCGTACACTTATTGTCATGCTAAAGATCTCTCACACACACACACACACACACACACACACACAAATAAAATGATGACAAACATAAAAGTTTTATGAGTTAAGCAGTGATGTGAAAGGACACTGGGGAAGAACAGCATATTTATTTCCGAGCTTGAAAAGAAGCAGCGGGGCTACAGGGAGCATCATTTTCCTCCATCTATCACACAGTAAACTCTCCTCTGCATATAATTTACTCGGATCACATCATCTGACAGCTCGCTGTAAACACGGGAATTATTTAGGGCTGGTCAGCTCGCCGTCTTGTCTCTGCAGTGATGAGACTGTAAGAGACGGAAAGCACGATCTTTATCTTTATCTTTATCTGTTCTGCAAGAGGTGGGGAAATGCAAACAAGCTGTTTTATGGCTCCATTTATTTATTTATGTTTTAAAGATATTTATTTAGATTTTTTAATATTTATTTATTTTATTTATTAGAATTTATTACAGATTTGATTTTTAATGTTTTTTTTTTAAATGTAATGTAATTGTTTTCGTCTTAATTGTTTATTATTTATATTTATTACATTTTTCATGTAATTTTATTGTTTTATTTGATTTCTTTTTCAGTTACTTTTTTTGTATTTTTTAAAATATTTATTTATTATGAAATTTACTATTTTTTATTTTGTTTTATTTTATTATATGACATTATAATATTAATTTAATAATTTTTTAATTATTCACTGTAATTTTTTTAATCTTTTTTCGTTTTTATTTTAAATGTTTATATTTATTGTCTATTTATATATTTTCTTATTTTATGATATGACATATTACAATATTTATTTAACTTTTTATTTATTTATTTTTCAATGTTTTTATTATTTATTATTTTAATTGTTTGTTTTTGTTTTATTTTATTACATGTTTATTTTATATTTATTTTTAATTTTTAAATGCTTTATTTATACTATGTTTATTTATTTATACATACACAGTACAGGACATTCATTTATTACCACATACTACAATATTTATAGCCTGATGTACTTTCCAAAGCTGTTCCCTGTGTGGGCTTTAAAAAAAAAATTAATTAAATAAAATTCTGACATTCAATCCATCTCCCAGCAGGGGAAATCTCTGTTATCTGCCACATATCTCTCCTCTGTAACACTGTGTAACCTCTGGAATGAGGTTTCAAAACACGTAAATATATCAACCCAATCCTTCCTAAAGAGAACTTATATCAGGGCACTCCATCAGCCTCACTCTCCTCCCCCATGAGGGTACAGGGATTTATGCAGCACTCAAAATGATAGCAGCGTAAGAACAGCCGAGGTGAAAACCCCTGCGAGCCGACCAGATGCAGGAGTAGGTGTAGGGTTGGGGGCTGGAGTGGGGTAGCCTGTGAAACGAAGGCATGATTGATATTTCCTGGGCAATTTCACAGCCCTCGACTTCCAGCAGAGAGGGAGAGAGAGAACCAGAAAGAAAAGGGACAACTGTCAAGTGCTCACACACACACACACACACACACACACACACACACACACACACACACACACACACAAAATCCTAAAGGAAGTGATCTTGAGTCACCTTAAGATGTGAAAGTCTGCAGCGAGTTACTGAAAATAAGATGTAAAGAGCTAACAGTGGGAGTTAACCAGTTTAATGAGTATTATTTCCAGTTTCTGCTCCAGCAATCAAACATGAAACTCTAACTAGAGGATTATACCAGTGTGTTTTAGTTACCTTACACTTTCTGCTTACTATATTCTGCCTCATGCTACACATTTTATTAGCTTTTGGATGCATTTTTTCTTACTGTTCCATACATCCATTGGTTTCCATTCATTCCTGTATGCTACGAAAACCAATTAGCAGACTCCTCAAACTTGCTTGAGTTGTACTACTCTTAGAGCCATTCATAAAAAAAATTAAATATTTATAAATAATCCAGGGTTCTCAAGGTCATGAAATTCCTGGAAAAGTTATGAAATTAGAAAAACCATTTTCCAGGCCTGGAAATGGTTTGAAAGTAACAGAATGTTTTGGGAAAGTTTTGAATACATTGTTTTAGCTATTGTTTAAAATATGTTTGTAAAAAATCCCAAAACATTCATTCCTTGTATTACAAATTTAAAATCGAGTGCTGCGCTGCGCTGCGCTGCGCTGCGCTGCGCTGCGTGACTGTCGTCACTAGTATCACATGATACACACTGGCGTATGCAGTTAGTTGGTGGCAGGAATGCCTGAAGTTAGCAAGCGCTAGCAGTTTGCTTATCCGCAAATGCCTGGGAAGTGCGTGTTTAATAATGTTTGGCTTTCGCTATAAAGACTACCTGTTTTAAACTACTTAAATAAAGTCGTGGAAATGGGGTAAAATATTATGAAAAAGTTATGGAAATGTTCTGAAAATTCATTGGTAAAAATGTGTGGGAACTGATAATCAGTATTTTTTATTCTTAATTCTTAGCACAGGGTCCACAGATTGCAAATTTTGCTGAGCTTTCAGCCACATCTCATGGCCTTCATCAGGAGGTGGAGTTTGCTCAGTTGTCATGGAGATGTACATGTTGAATATTTATTAAGGACCAACAGCTCCTGCTTTTACCTACATCTTTGCTTATGAGAGAGCACACTTGACCGTGTTTATGGTGGTTTTGTGTTTTTAAGTTTGCACATTTTCAAACAGCTGATTCAAAGAAAACATTATATGCACAGCTATATGTTTGGAGATCAAAACAGAGCTGAAAGGACAGTGAGTATTGGACTTGACGCACAGAAACACGGCTCCAAATGAATGCTAATGTTCTTCATTGTCGGCTGGATGTGTAAACAGGCACGTGTTTGCTAACAGGTTCGCCATGTCAACTTTATAAAGGTGATAAATATGTCAGTGTTGTGTTTGCAGCTTGTTTGCCCCGCCCACAAGTGCCCCAAAAAGACGGAGACACAGCGACACGTACCGAACTGAAATCAGCGGAAGCCAACTGATGTTACGTGAAAAGTGCACAAAAAGGGTATTCACATTTCTAAAACACTGCAGCATGGTTTGCAAAACGATTAGCTGCAGCAACACTGGGATGATACATTAAAGTAGTAAAAATATTAAGTACACTGATGTATTGAGTCATAAGCCATAATGCCTCACTAATTCCATTTACAATAATCACAAAAGAGCAAGCGGAGATAAAGAGAAGACAGAGAAGTGTTTCTAAAGATTTGAGGGGGGAAGCAGCTCCAGCTCAATATTAGGGATTTCTATTGGTGAAGCCATTAGTGGATTAATTCATTAGTCAATTGAAAAATACCAAATATTGTGTGCCAAATGTGTCTCAAATTATGACTGAAAACTGAATATCTTTGGGTTTTCTGAGGCTTTTGGGATGACCATGTGTTTTTTCCCTATTTCCTGTTTCTGCTTTATAGACTAAAGAAATAACTAATGAAGAAATGACTAAAGAAAGAAAAAAGATATTTTGCAGTTCAGTGTACGTTTTATGAACACTCATATTGACTCAGTCTGACTCACACATTTCAGCCGAGCTTTCACAGAGCAAAATGCAGGTCAGGCAGAGAGATGCTACCACCCCCCCAATGATGCATTCACGGGCAAGCCAACAAACAAACTGTATTTTGATGACGGTACCAGGCAGCCTCTGGGACATCACGATGGATTGTGGGTACTGATGAGCTTGAGTGTCTGTTTTGGGAGTGTGGGAAAAATCTGCTGCCGTGAAGCCTGAGGATTATCTGCTTTGAATGTGCGGGAAGCAGGAATGGTATCACGCAGCTGCCTTGTGTATGTGTGTATTAGCACAGGCGAATGAGTTCTTGGGTGAATAAAGTTGGCATTGCATGATGAATACCTATCTCGGTACTTAATGATGGCTGTGCTCCGAGATTAAAGCTGTTTAACACATTAGGAGATTTTTCTGCAGTTACACTCACATGTTGGGAAGTGATGACAATGTTATGAGACTGCTTTGTGAAAATCTGTTTCTGCATGCAGCAAAAATAGACCAGATACTGTAAGTTACACAAGCTTTCTTTGTTAAACATGGGTGCAGCAGCAGCAGCAGCAGCAAGTGAGTGACAATGCAGCATTGTTCACTGGTGTGTGCTATCGTACTTCTGTCTGTCTGTCATTGTGGGGACTAACCTTACAATTTAAGAGTGGGGACATTTTTGGAAAGTGGGGACTATCGCCTGTCTGATACTGGACTTTTGAGGTTGATACTGATATTTGATTATTAAAGCCCCTACACACCTATAGTCCAGCCACACAGGTGCCTGATTAGACCTCTTCTCAGGTCTGTGTGGGCGTGTCCAAACTGCTCTTGACTGACATCTCCTTAGTTTCGTTGCACTTACTAGGGCAGGACAACTTATGTCTTTATCATTCCTGTTACTTATTGTGTGTGAGTGTGGTGACATCACACATTTCCCATCTTAGCCCCGCCCACCTTCAAGCTGACAAAAGGTTGAATCAGACAGAGGAATTGAAAATACCGGCATGGGTGTGCGGGACCTTTAAATTTCCTCACTCCTTACTTATATAAATGTCATTTGAAATGTTTTAATGGTCACTTCTTGGTTTTACGGTTCAGGTTAGAATTAGGTTATGGTGAAGCTGGATTTATGGTTGATGCAAGGGGTTAATTGGAGACCCGTCGTAGATACCTACCGTGTAGATTTCACACGCTGATTGGGCTGCATTGTGCTTTAATTAGATTCATTTATTCATGTTGTGATATCAAGCGATGGTGGAAAGGTCTGCCTTGTTTCATTAGTGAATATGGGACAAATCCATGCAGTGGACGTATTTACATTGTCTCGTTCATTGTTATAGAGAGAAAGGATCGCAGCAAGCTGAAGGAAGGAGAAGATGCCTTTTTCAACTTGCTTCAAGTTGTCTTTAGCTGGCATCGGAAGGGGGAAAAGTACTCCACATATAGGCTCCTTAGCTAAACCATAACCTTTAACACAGAACTATAAATGCACCTTAGGAGTTACGGGCTGGGGAATGCATTATGTGAATGAGGGTCCTCACAAGTATAGAAAAACGTGTGTTTTGCTGCTTTAGTGGGAACCACATGGTGTTGGAGGCTTTCAGAGTGGGGGGGATTTTGCTCGCCGTCACTCCTTTAAGGGTTTAGTTTGACTTAGGACTTGAATTTAGAGTTTGAGTTTGATAAAGATTGATTTCAGGTTCAGAAAAGAGTTTAAATGTAGCAGGCTGTAGTCACCACACACTCCCACAGGTGCAGTAATACAAACACGCACAAGTGCCTGTGTGTGTCCAGACACCTGTTTGTGTGTCGATCTGCACGCTTGCAGTAAGCTGGTTGCTGGCAATGAGTCAGGATTTGGTAACGGGAGCTCTGATGCAACCTGTCTGCACCCCGCTGTGCCTCTGCTTGTCTGTCACGTCGGCCAAAGGGCCATAGGATGACGCAAAGCAGGTTAAACCAGACAGGTGGCATAGCATAGAGTAAAATAAACACATAAAAGAGACCACAGAGGGTAATAATAATTTGCTATTATGCAATATCGTGTTAAAGCTACAGGTGTACACATGTATTAGGAGACACTACGTAAACAGAGGAACTAAGCTTGGCAACGAACTGTGGAATTATCAGTGGAAAAATATTTGTTTCTCATGAATTAATATTCTATCCAATCAATTGTTCAGTTTCACTTTCAACTTCACTAAGAAATTGCTCTATTGGACTCCTTGGAGCTAATTTTTTAGGACTCCGTGGGGGTGATCCTCTCAGAGAACCCTGCTGTCTATTGATTTCATCCTCTTCCTTTCCCTCATAAGTTCTCCTTCTTTCTTAACACACAATACACTACATTTTGGACCTGATCAATAATCTGAACATAAACACCAAAATTATCCGTTTATCCCCTCCAGTGCTCCATCCAAACACTTGAGCACAATATGTTGAGTGTTAGCGGGTCAGTAGTGCTATTCAAAGGCTGACATTAGCCCTGTAAATTCATACATGTAAAAAACAAATGTAATTACCTTGGGGCAGCTCATGCAGCCAGGTATATTTCTGGAGCCATTTTAGGTGACTAACCACATATTCATAAGAAGCACAGTGATTTTTAGCTGTATGCAACCCTTCCCCCAGTCACCCACTACAGTCACTTTCTATGAAAGCAGAGAACCCTGGTAGTTCAAACCAATCTCCCACACAAAAATGTCAAATTTAGCTGCACACCTTTAAGATTTCTTGTTATTATTTAGCTTTATAGCTGCCATTTTCTCACTTTAAAATACAATAAAGCTGCCCTCATTAAGAAAAACAAGAAATCAAGTAGTGGAGAGGACAAGAGACCTAAGAGCTGAGATGGCATCAAATGTCTAATTAAATATCCTGAGCATAAGAAACAGGCAAAGGTTTAAGGAGAAAAGTCACCCTGCACTGATTGCAAAGAGCAGAAGTTCTCCTTGTAGCTTTCTTTTCGACGTCTATCTTGTAATGGTTATGAAATGCTTCATGTCAGTGGGAGGAAGTGTTCCTGCCTACACAATAGCAGTGAACAAAATTGCTCCATCTTTATGTGAGTCAAGTTCAGAGCAACTCCGAATGTCAGGAATACTGTAATGGGACTATGTCACTGTCGCCATTTCTCAATGAGCAGTCACTGAGAAACAGCATATGTAACTGTGGGCTTTAAAACGACAAAGGTGTTCCCTTTGTTATTGCGGGCTGAGTGAGTTGGCGTTTGCACTTGTCAAGTCAGGATTAAGTGGTAGAGTCGACAAACAAAGGAGGACAGGGAAGGGGAGGATGTGTTCAAGTCCAAGTTTAGCAGAAGTGTGGGTCTTACTCACAATGGGTATTCCCCTTAACTCCATTACCCAGAATGCTCAGCACCCCTGTCATTGGCCTATTTTGTGTCACTGTGGCACCAGATGGTTCTCCCCAGAGGAAGGAGCCTAATTTCCCATCACCACCTGGGAACAGCCAGAAACTGATCCCGCACTCACCCCTCATTAATTAAATGCTGTAATGGTATGCAGTAGTAGCTGACTGTCCTGTCGGGATGTAACACACCACACTGAAACCCCGCAGCTGAGACCATGCAGCGCAGGAGCCTCTATTATCTGTGTCCACTTTGCTGACCAGTGCAACATTTTGTCCCTATATACTCTCCCCCTCTTGTTACTTTACCAGATGATTATTTTCATTATCAATCGAAGAGATACGTCTGAAATGAATATGACAATAATAATATGAATATTTATATATATATGTATACATACTGTATTTATGAAAATGAAGGCAGATTTCCATATAAAATGATTGAATTGAGGTTCAATCTGATGAACTGTTATACATTACATCACCATAAACTATAAAATCTAATTTTCATTCTTTTTTTTTTTTAAATGAAATAATGTAGGCCTAATTTTGTAACATATTGTTCTAATAAAATCCCACAGAAAGCCCAAAGATGATCATTTTCAGCCCAGACCTATAAATAAAAATGCCAAAAATAGTGGAAAAGGCCGCTTACAACAGTCAAAAACCCAGATATTTATATAGCCTATAACAAAATAAAATAAGCGCAAAGCTCCACTTACTAACACGTCTGAGCTTTAAATCAAATCTCACAGTCTTCACTCAATGAATGGATTTCAGAAAATCTCCCATTTGCTGACTGAAGACATTGAGATGCAGCTGAAAGCTGTTTGATTCAGAATAATTTACTTTATATCACCACTCAGTATCAGCACTGCTTTCCAGGGAGTCTTGGGTACATATATTCAGAGTTCGTACAGCTTTTTAAGCGTAAAATTCAAGGACTTTCAAGGTACTTAAACCAAAAATTTCCAGACTCTTGAAACCTTTATCATCACGTCTAAATTGTAACTATAAATGCCAGGAGACAACAAACAAATATGACAACAGGATCATTTCATTTCAAATATTAAAAGATTTTTGGTTTACATGAGTGATTGTGTAGCTGATGAAACACCAGATTATGTTGAAAATCAAGCATTTTTCCAGGCGTATATTAGAATTAGAGCATATTCCTAACCTTGAAAACATAACGGTTAAAGTTAAGTATTTTCCAAACTTTCAAGACTTTGTACGAACCCTGTATATTGAACACAATAAGACAATTAAAACGCATCAGACAGTCTGTACAGTCTGTTGATCAAGTATACTGGTTTCCCTTTGACAGCCTGTAGACTAGTTTGTTCCCGTGTTGACCTGTATTACTGATTCCAGACTGGCACCATAATACTGCAGGCTGCTCTTGAATGCAGCATTTCAGGCTGTGATGCTGATCCCACATTTCTAAATGATTCCTGAATTAACCAGATATCAAAACTGCCATTTAACTTTCTGTTGAATGACTAATCCAATCATTGTTTTAGCACTATAAGCATCTATATAAACTGTTGTGATTTCAGCCAGATCAGCAGTTGATTTGAGGGAAATAAGCAGAACAGTAAAAAGTACTTGTATTACAACAGTGTGTCATCTCATTTATTCAGACTGCTAAAATAGCTGCTTTCGCTTTGTAAGCTTGAAGAGGAGACTCACTGTATACAGTATTTAGAAGCTCTTCTTGCAAGTATTACACAAGCATTACACAATTCACTGCAGGCAGACAAATTATGTGTCCTTACTAAGCCTAAGGATAAAACTGTGTGAAGGAGATCCACCACCACTGGCCACCAGATGAAAGACACCATATGTGAGGTGTATTTTCAAATTTTTATGAAATCATCTGACTGCTAGAAATGCTAACATTCAGCTCATAATCTCTTTTTGATCCTTCATGACCAACTTATTGCAGCTCCTCCACACTTAAATTACAGCCAAATAAGAGTAAACAAAAAAGGTTATTGCCCTTTGGTTGGACTGGTTTTCTGTCATAAAGTCAATGTGAGAATTAAAATGAAAATGCACGAAAGGAAACATGCAGTTCTTCACTGGATTGGATCCTGTCTAAAGTATGAGCAGAAATGTGAAAAAACTTTCTTGTTGAGTCTAGCAAAAAGCCTTTAATCACTCCTGCTAGAACACGAGGGACAGACTGGTGGAAGCCAAGTAATCATGTTATAGTTTGTAGTAATCTGTGCTTATCGAGGCTGCTGGGAGATGTCAGCTAACTATCAGTGTTCAAAGTGTTCATATTGAATAAAAATGTGACCCACCAACATGCAGCCATACAGGAAGGCGTCAACACAAAGCTACAAACAAGCTGAGGTCAACTGCAGACACTCTGAGCCGCCACAAACTAAAACATAAAAGACTTTCTGTTTCTGGAGGATGTTCTCAGGAAATTTACAGGAAACCAGGTCGACTGGAGAGAAGAATAAGTGTCAGTTTGCAGAATGAAAGGACAGAGGTTGGTAGAAGATAGAGGCTGGAGAGGGAGGGTATGTTTTGTCTTACCCCACATGTTTAGAAGACAAATGGATGCATCTGGAATGTATACAGAAAAAGTATTAAAAATTAATGTAATAAACATTAAGTTGCAAACAAAGAAGGAGGTTAAGAGGGCTAAGAAACAGTACAGTAATTACCAAAAAGAAGAAATTTAACTTTTATCTATTTACATTAGTAAATTAGTAACATTAGTTTTCTCCAGGGGCCTGAATGTTTAGCTCTGACTGAGTGTGTGGGAGCCAAATCAGTGCAAACGTTAGCAAGCTAGGCTAACTAGTTAACTAATGTATAAATAAACCTCTCTTTTCTATAATGTAGGACAAACACAACATGACTCAGGAGGTGTTGAAATAGACGAAAAGTGACGTCTAGTGGGGATTAGTGCTAATGTTAGCTAACTATTCAGCTGGTTAGCCTAATAGGTAAAACAAGGGAACAAGTGAATAGAGAAAAATATGTTTTTTATTAATGATCGTAGGCTGCATGGGGTTATGAAGTTCTTCATTCAGTAGCGTACCACAGGCGTTGACAGCTTGTCTCCTAGCAACGTGGGCTCCCAGATGTCAGTCAATCTCTGCCATGGGAAACGCCCACCAACAGGCCTGAAGCTTAGACGCTGTCTCTACAAATATGTCCAAAAATGGATCTGTCCTCTTTGAAAAATTGAAAAATTATGCACAATGGCCACACTGCCATTCTAGTTTTTATTTCCCCACACAGAAATGTACACACAGGAACTGTCAAATTTCAGTTCGACTTGAAGGGAAGTGTGAGGAGGGATAAGCTGAAAAATAGTCTGGAGGAAAGAAGTCAGGGGAGAGATAAGCATCTGTCACTTTCATTCATTTTGAAGTACAGTCAGCAGAGAGGCGGCCGCGGGTGTCAACAACCGCATATATGTAGAGAGCGCTGAGCACTCAGAACAAACATTCAAATGCAGGAAAGAAACTGGATATAGCTTGTTTCTGATTTAAATGTAATTCTCTTCACATAAACAACTTAAACTCCACGAGTCTGTAGTAAGAGTGTGAAATAATAGCAGGGGGAGGATAATAAGCATAGGGGGGAGGTCTGATTGATGCCTGCTGCTTTTAAAAACAACCCACATGGTGCTGCAACAATGTAAGTCATCTACCCCGCTGCATAATTCAATAGCACAAGGGCTGGATAGTAATGAGTAACTTGAATATATTGTTGAAGTGATATGATTGCATCCCACATTGCGTATGTGTTTTCTAACAGTTGATTTAATGAAACATTAAATTCAAGAGGGCAATCAGTCAGTAGTTCGTTTTATTTTTCTTCTCATCAAATCTTTTGATGAGTGCCCACATAAAGCTTTTGTAATGCTAAATTGATCTCGATAGTATTTCCCCTCTTTGACAGCATGGGAAAAATAAGTGACATCACCTGTGTAAAAAAAAAAAAAAAAAGCAATCATGAAAAGTCCCAGAAAGACAAAAACAATCTCTGACTCAATAAATGAGTGTCAGAGGATGTTTTTTTTAGACCTACATCCTCATTCCTTGTCCAGGAATGAGTATGAGAATCAGTATTACAGAAAACCAAACATTTCACAACCGGTCAATAGCTTGACTCATAATAATGCCTTGGCTTCAAAACCAGTCAATAGCTATAGTCATAGTAGTGTTTTCTCAGAAGTCTTGATATTAGATGCTGATTTCTGAGAATCCCAGCGACTCAATTCCACCTGGGTTTTATTGTGCAAAATATATCACACTAGGATTGTTTTCTAAAACATAAAGAAGAGTCTTGTGAGCTACAGAGCCCCAAAATATTGTTTGTGCTTTAGGTGTGATCAAAAGCATCATCATAGCGTTCAAAGACCAACCACAGGCCTCGGTGCAACAAGAGTGTACGGTGTGATAATGGAAACATAGAGACGCCTAACATGGAGGAAAACATACAGTATAGCTGACAAGATATAATGTGGTTTTCACCGCAAATGCAAACTGCCTGATTTAAACCTCACAGCATCGCAGACTACATGATACAACACCACGCAACACCTGAATAGTTTCTCTTTTGATTTCAAATCACTTTGTTTTCACGTCTGCTGAACTACAAGTGTTTTAGAGTCGTATGACTTAGGACTTATTTTCTCTGCTTTGGTTTGCTGATATTTATCTAGCCATGGAGATAGCTTTGCTTTTATGTCTCGAGGTTTTGAGATATCCATCTCTGAGGTTTCTGATGCCATCTCAATGGGGGTGAAGTAAGTTGAGATGTTAAAGGCATTTAAAAATCTTGTCTTCCCATAGCAACAATGCCCTAGTGATTCTGGATAATCCAAAGAGCTGTGAACAGTTTTCAAGACAACGTTCAAAGACATTTCTTAAATTCTGGCCTTTTACAATATCTGTGTGTGGAAAGTATGGAAAGATCGTAGTTATGGAAAATAGACTATGGTTATGAATGATTATCATTCTAAAGTTAGTAGTAGTTCAACCCCTGATTCATTTAGTGCAGCAGTAGTGGAAAAAAATGCCTTCTGTGATCTGAAATCAACTTTCTGCATGGCCAGATGCCATCTGGGGTGGATGAGAGAGATGTTTTTTTGTAATTTGGGTGAACTGACCCTTTGAGGCATCTTGTGAAACTGTTAACATCATCCTCTGGCATTAGTGTCACCCATTTTACATAAAACTAAGCAGCAAATGTTCTTTTCAAGAAATATAGTACCACAAAAAATGATTACGTATATTCAAATTAAAGCAGAAGTAGCATCACAACTTATGGTGCTTCATGAGTCCCTATTAAGGATATAACTGTTGAATTACGTTTGTGCATTGCTGACAGATAACATCAAATAACACAGTATGCTCTGACAGCCGCTGTCACGTCGTGTTGTTGTGTCGACATCAAAGCAGCCGAGTGAATCTCTAGACTTTTAGGATGTGTGTCATCTAATCTCACTGTGGCAACAGTCGGATGTTGTTGGGTATTTTCCAAAATTGGATTGTGCAATTAGGTCATTTTGACATTGCAGCATTGTTTCCATTGATTCCCTCCTCACCCGCTGAGGTGTGAGTGTAGTCTGAACCCATCAAACACAGCTAACTCCAATGCCAAACGGCCACCTGTTGAAGCGACTTCACACCCATAGCACAGGGTCAAGGGTCAGCAGATGGAGCTGATTACACGCAACAGCGCCAGAACGTCTTTCAACATGGCCGTGATTAGGGTGTGAAAAATAAAAAGGGAGGAAAGGGTAAAGAAACAAGCAAGAGAGATTAAGATACTGCACATGCGTGGCGTCCTGCTGCTTTCTTACATTGCTACCAGAGAACACTAAGACAAAAAAAGCAGTGTGTACCCAATGCACTAAGTCTTATTTCTATGATTCAGCCATGATTCAACATAACACATACAACAGCAGAAAGGTGCAGATATGTGCCTGAGCCCCAGTTTGATGTGCAACAAAGATGTTAGCCAGGAATATATATTGCCTCTATAGATACACAGAACCTAAATTAAAGTGTTATAACATCAGGTATACGTATTTTCCATATTAATGTTATTTACCATTGCATGCTTTTATATTTTTCTTGCACAAAATTGGCTAGGCAATATCTCTACAGGCTAACATATTTTTATTGTACAGTCCAAGTTTAGCAAACACACAGGAAACAGGGTCACATATTGGGAAAATGGGTAAAATTTTCTTATTACTGTGCAGCTGAAATTATATTTTTTGATCCAATTGGTCAGAAAATTATTGAAAATCACCAGGGATTTACCTTTCAAATAAACTGATGCTTAGGCTCAAACTGGAGCTAATGTATGTCTGTGCCATGTATTAATTAACACAGCACAACAGACACACAAAGTCAGTGATTAAGAAAAAGCTTTTCCACTTAAATTACACTTAAATCTGAACTTGGCTGGTTTTCCTCACATGTTGCTCTTGTTCCGGCCCTAAATAAAATATATTGCCTTAACATCTTGTCTTCCTACTGATTAGACTTGACATGCTAGCTAGCTGACTGGATTTAGGTGCCTAGCATCCAAGTATTTACTTCATGTAACTTTAATCATCGCCTGAGTGGACAAATGTACAGTCATTAGTGGACATCTTTATATATTTATATGCTTATTTTTGTACCTGAAATGTACTCTTGTTTGTGTTTCAAAAAAAGAATATTGGCCAATAAAACATTATCAGATTTTTTCAATTCTTAAATATTGATATTGTTGTAGGCCTAAAAAATCCAGTATCAGTTGGGATATTATTCATAACGACTCTTCCCTAAATTTGATGAGAAAAACAGCCAAATGTGCTGTATGTCAGCCAATGTGGCAAATGCCCTTTTCCTGATCAGCCGTGCAAACATCTGCAGTATGTCGAGGGTGTAAAAAGGTGACAACATCAAGGACAAGTGACGTAACAAGTGTCTTGTTCAGTCAGGAACCATGGCAAAGAAAGTCCACAGGTCTGAATGTCCAAAAGACATTTTATCTCGGCCACACAGACCGATCAGATCGAACATGCTGACGTGATCCTGCACAACGGGTATTAAAAATGAATGAGAGGAATTATCATCTTTGTTTTCTGCAGCTCCCTGGTGTTTCCTGTTGCTAATTCCTAATCTTAATGACTACCAGATAAGCACAAGTGTTAATTAAAGAGAGCTGCATAATAATATCTCTGAGGGACCTGCGCCAATGCCCCCTCACCACCACCTCCTCCAGCTGACACTCCAGCCTGGTTTCTCTTCCCGCACTTTACTCCCTCACAACATTAAGTATTCACCGCTCTCACACTCCTCTCATTATCTCATCCTGACCCACTGCTTTCACCTAGTTTCTGAAAATGGAAGGGGATCCACGCTCCAATGACATGGAAGTAATAAAACCACAACAGTTTGGGCTGGTCCCACTTGCGCAGAGCAGAGTTATAAGTGGTTTTGGAATCCCTATCAGTGAAATCACCGAGGAGCATATGAAATGAAAGTCAGTATTTTCACAAGCCATTAACATGGAGGAAAACTAGAAGCGGATGCAGCTCATAAAATACTGTTCATCTTGGCCTCGAAAACAACTTCACATAACTTCACAATCACTGATCACTGGTGAAAATGAAGCGGGCGGAGGGGTGTGGGTGCAGCGTTTTGGTCTTATGAAATTACCATGACATAAAAATCCATCACAACCAGCTTGCCTGCCCGCGTTCTCCACCAGAACGACAGCAATCTGTCAGCTCATCTGCGAGTCCACCCCAAAGGAGGGGAAGGACAGGCGGAAAATAATAACAGAACGGACAACAAAAGGCTTTGCCAGAATCATGTGGTTATGAGTTGAGCTTATTAAAAACCACAGTGGAGAATAAATATGCAAACATCGAGCCCGCCCTCTAGCAGAAAACACAATAAAATATGGTGTGAAAGACAGCGAGTGAAGGAGGAGGGAGAACAGACACCCCACTGCTAATTTAATAGACTGACTACAGCAGGCTACGCACTTCCATTATGTTGTGTCATCTGTCCTGCGGAGGTTGGATCAGTTCCTTGGGGAAGGTCACGGCAAAATGACAGACATTATCAAATACAATCAAGTCATTTGGGATTCCAAATTTAAACGCCGCCCTGGCAGGTTTGAAAGCTGATGACCATGCTGTTTGTCTCTGACGTCACTTGTCATTAGGTGGTTTAACATGACTAAGAAGAGAGAGCCAAACCTCTGAAATAATGTGAATCCTTGTTGAGAATCAAACGTCAGGAGATATCCACCTGCAACATTTTCACATACAATATTTGTACAACATCTCGCCAAAAGTTAGGTAAACTGATTTGTACCATACAGACGTACTGTAGCCTTTGTACGGTTAGGTGCAACACATATCAGTGGGAGGTCATGTCATTTGGCACACTTCAACTGTTGCCCGTAGCATACAGTCGAGGTACAGTAGCCAGGATGTGTCGATCCAGGAAACAGATATAATAGATAAAACTGCTGCTTTTCTGGAGAGCTGACCCACGTCATTGTTGTGAAATAGGACAGTGGTGTGTCCCGATAACTTGATGCACCTCAATTTTTTGATGATGGCGTCTACACAGCAGGCGTTTCAGCCACGTTTTTCGGTCATCCATCTCGCATGCATCTGACGGAACAGATACACTTCTATTTGAATCAATAAAGCCGCTTATACAGGCTGAGTAATGGCTTACATTTCACTAGTGTAGCATATTTTTACGTTTCAAGTCTATTTTCTTGCTTGCTTAACTACACTGGTAGTAGTTTTATTGGGCTCTCTGGTGCTACCAAAAAGAGGGTGACCCACGGGTAACAGTTAAGGTTAAGGTTGGATAACTACAACAGTTTTGTTAGCGTTAATCATAATTAAATACCTTTATCTAACCATAGATGTGGCAAATCAGAAAACACTCATATGAAGCATTTCTGTAATAATTTGGGTCATTTTGGAGGGCACTGATAAACAAAGTCATCCTGCCGATGGTCGCCAGATCAAAAATGCACTCACATGAGTCGTATTGAAAGGAAATGACAAACAACAAATCTGTCTTTTCATTAGGAGGACTCGTTGATCGAAACATATCTGCCCATAACTGCCTATCCCTCCACCTCTAGACAGTTAACCATAGTATAGGTGTTACTAGTATCAGAATTAGTCTTAGTAAGATTATTAGTAAGCACTTCAAAACCCCCATGAAAGATACATGAAACACCTACATGTACGTCTTGAATCTGCACACTCTGAAAAGCTTTCATACACAGTACACACACGGTCTCTTTTTCTATAACAGTAAATGTTAAAACTCCTAAAAATAATCAGAATGCACAGGTTGTACAGCAGCATGTACCGCTGAAAACAAAGGAAGTGAAGAAAAGCCTCCATTTAGCTCTGCTCATTAGTCAGAGCAAAGAGGCTGTCACGTATGGTCAGTGGGAGTGCAGAGCAACGTGGATTTAGTCATTATGTGCTGCACTGCTTTTGTTCCCCAGGTGAAATTTTAAATAAGAGACCATGTTTCTCACCAGAAGGGCTACTCTGACTAAACATGGTTTCATTCCTATCAGCTTTGTTTGCAAAGGTTCAAAACTACAGGAGACATTACAGACATATGAGTGAATGTTTGATTAATACGCAATTAAGGGTGGTTAATTATTTAACCCTATTTCACTGTTTCACTGTGTGCAGCATCTTCACCCAGGCCAAACATCAGTGTCAAATGAAGATGGATGAGCGGGTTCAAAGGGTGAGAAGAAATGCTCCCACATCCAGTTTAGAGCTGCAACAACTAGTCGATAATTAATGAACTATTCTGATGATCAATTAGCTGCTTCACTGTTTTATATGACTGTAGATTGGATGTTTTGGGGTTTTGAAGTGTTGGTCAGACAAAAGGAGACATTTGAAGACGTCACATTGGGCTCTGGGAAACTGGGATCAGTATTTTTTTTTTTTGGACTATATTTTTGACATTTTATTGTCCAAACGATGAATCGATTAATTGAGAAAATAATTGGCAGATTAAAGTTGAAGCCTTATTCATTTTCTATGTTACTTTACCATCATTTCTTTAGGGCTGCAACTAACGATTTTCATTATTGAACTTAAAGATTTTCAGTTTACTATGATGTAAGATGAGGAAAAGCAGCAAAAATTCACATTTGAGAAGCTTGAACCATCAGTGAGGGTTATGTATTGTATGGGTTGTATAGACTAAAGGGTCTGGATTATAGAAAATAACCTTTTGTGTGAGGAAAAACCAGCATCCATGACAGTGAATTTCAAATCACGCCATATCACTGAGGAACCTATGAGAGCTATTTCAGATCAATTTTTCTTCAGACTGCTTCTGGAACAATCTTTTCTGGTGCTATTAGAGGAATAGCTCATCCACAAGACAGGTTGCACGTGCACAAAATCCCTCTCTCAGTCAACCCAAGCATCTTTGTTTTTCACCTCTCTTAAGTTTTCTAAAATGTGCTGAAAGAAAACAATCACGCTGCAACAATTAGCAAAAGAGCTGCAATATGATTATGAGCCCAGTTTGGCTCTCGGTTAAAGAATAACATTTCAAGTCCCTTCTGCTTTATAGTTTCAGCCAACTCATTCAGGGCTTTGGATAAGAGGGCCAGCCCACACTGACAGCTTACACCTTCTGGAGTGAGACAGTAATAGCATTACCAACAAGGCCAGCACACAATATAAACACAAATCCTGTTTCTGCAACATCACGACTCACATATCATCTATACACACCATGCACTCTATCATAAACAGTCATTAACATTAGGATTCTTGTCTCCGATGAAAGTCTGACAACACAAAAGCTCCAAAGAAACAGAAGTTGGAGCTTGTTTGATCTTTTTCAACCATAAATACCTATTCTGATAGTTGCTGCAGGGCTTTGATAACCAAGACAGTTCCTGTTTCAGAGGTGGGCCTTGAGGTCTAAGCTGAGGGTAATAAATATTCAACAAACTGTCAAGTCCTTTTGTTGGGGAGTGCAATTACACTAGATAAGCAGTGGTTTTTACCCAGCATAATTACACAGTTTATAGTCACATTACTTTTCCAACTGGGCTACACTGAGCAGATTACCACTTTGTGCACTGTGAAAAGTATCTTCTCAATCAAATTCTCTGATTTAAAATCATATTATCCTCAAAACAAATGAATAAACCTTGAAATGAAGGTATATATGTGTGCTTGTTTTCTTCAATCAAATCTCTTTGCTCCCAGTTGAGTCACCACTCTGCCTTGTTTAAAGATGCAGCCACTGGTTTCTAGATATTTCTGGGAACACGTGGACATCCATTTGAATTAAGTGTCACTTGTTTCAGGGGGGACACTGAATATGATTTGGCTTATGTGGTGGATTTTACAGTGGATGATGAGTGTTGACTGAGTACACAAAACACATAGGCCTATAAGCCTCCCAGCATGGATCACCAAGGTGACAAAAGAGTGTCCAATCATATTTCAGCAAATAATCACTGATTGGCATCTCAAGAATGTTCTTTCTTTTTAACGTTTCTTACCACTTGAATTCTTGCCACAAATGAGGTGCTGGTAGGGCTGCAGCAGACCCCAGATCTCCGAGTCGTTGCTGATGGCTTGCTCCAGTGACTCCAGCGTAAACTTGGGGATCCCGTTGTCCCTCTCCACCAGCGCGCTTCGAAGGACGCGGCTGAACACCTCTCTGAACAGACTCTCCATGCAGGCGGTGAGGTATATGGCAGCGTGTTCGTGGATCCTGAGGGCCACCCGACTATCCACCATCCACCTGAAGAACTTCCCCACGGAGAAGACCAGCCCGCAGCGCTCCGACTTGCCACGGCTGAATTTGTCCCCGGTGCTCATGTTGTAGAGGGACAGGGCGCTGAGAGCCGCCGTGATGCAGTTGACGGAGATGGTCCATGAGAGCACCACCTTGATGGCGCTCTGGAGCTCATGCTTGGTGCACTTGGCATAGCGCAGGCTGAGCCGCTGCGCCTCCCGTGCCACCCTCACCAGCGCGCGGCTGATGAGAGCCGAGAGCCGCGCCAAGACCTCCGGTGGCGGGTTGCCCACCATCAGCTCCTCGTCTTTCCTCAGTGCGCCCTCCACCTCGCAGAGGCTCCATGGCACGTCCTCCAGCTCGGGCAGCTTGGCGCACTGACCCGAGCACTCCAGTATCTCCGTGTCCTCCGCCAGGACGGTGTTGACTGTGTCCAAACTGTTTTGTCTGCTGTGCATGGATTCCGTCAGATGCCAGCAGTTGGCCCCATGTGAGACGGACTGATGCGTGTCGGAGCAGCACAGCGACACGCTGGACGACCTGACCGAGTCCGCGGCTCCACCATAACCAGAATCAAGCGTTAAATCCTCCAGCGTCCTCACGACTGTCTTACCCTTGCCTGCCATAACTGCACCGCATACTGTTGGGTATGCTTGGTCTCTCAGTTAAATGCCACAAATTCGTTTTCTTGCTTTTTCGCAGCAGCTGTCCGAGGACTTAATTGTATTTCCCAGCTTAAAGAGTGAAACGACACAAGTAAGCCTATACTTTCCTCCTTCTCTAAGTGGCTGGATGTCTTCGATATCCTCTTGGCCACAACTTCACACGCGTAACCTGAGAGCGCACAGACCCTCCGAGCTCACTGCAACAAGCGCAGCACAGGCAGGACTCTGGTTGAGAGGTGGAGCCTGGAGCTCCGCGGGCTGAAACAAGCCAATCCGCCTCTCCACCAGCTTTAACTGACACAGACCAACCTACCTGCTACCTTTCAGCACTGGCTACCTGGCTGCTGGTGAAACATAGCTGCAGAATCAAGAGATAGACACGTAGGCTGCTGTGCCAACCAATCTGTTATTTGTAGTCGTGTAGCTGCAGTGTCATGTAGCTGGATTCCCACTGAGAAAACACATGGTGGAAATGTGAATACACTCTTGAGTGTGGTGGGAAAAAATGTGGACCAATGACAAAACATAGGGGCAGCATGAAAACAATACATCCAACCTTTTTTATTTTAACTTTACCACATGAAACTCAGAAAATACATCACACTGCCAAAGAGAATAAATGGTTGGGAGGTGACACAGACATAATCGGTGCAATTTTGTAAGGCTAATAGATTACAATTTTCTAGGTAAGGAGAGTTAATGCAGTTGTTTACTCTCCTTTAATTTGTAGCTACATCACTGATTATAATCATAGCAGCTCTGCTGCGATAAGTTAAGGGCGTACTTGTCTGCAAAAGCAGCTTTCACTACAATTCAAGTAGAAATAACTTTGGTGAAACACACACATTTCAACCACAATATTGTCAGGTGCCTTTTTAAAATTCATTTTCCCTCTTGAACCTCCATTTTCTCCCATTCTGCTCAGTCTGTCTGGCTTATAGTTGTATTTTGAATTTGGATAAAATACAAAATTTCTGAATGAACCTCTGTTATGAAAAATGTAATATTTCTGAATGGCAAAAATATGAAAAACACAGTCCAGGGTCCTGCAGTGAAAAGCAGTTTTTTTGGGCATGCTGTCCACCACTTGGGATCATTTTAAGTAAGAAGTGAAAGTGAGTCTGCAGCAAAAGTATCTTTCTTGAGGAACACCATAAGCTTTAATGCCAGATCCCTATAAATATTTTACTGGTCAAAGCACACCGGTCCAAGCTGTTTTAGATCAGAGACACTTCCAACATCCGGTGATAATACAGACCTGCAGTCCTGCTTCAACGTGCACGTAGCATCACATCATCATGATGTTGTTGAACGATTTATTCTCCACAACAACACAACATTTTTGTCGGGCCATGAAAACAAAGAGCGAATGAGCTGAATTCTGAGGACATGCTGAGAGGAACAGTTGGTGGAATGATGATTCATCCATTCTGCTGGGGCTTCTCCTTGTACGTCTGAGCTGGACCAACCATCTGTCCACACTGCCTGCCATGCCAGAGGCCCTTTCATATTTTCTTAGCATGACACTGCAGTATCCATGCCAGAACTGCAAAACTTACTACACTGGAATTTTTGAAAAAATGATGTGACGCCCACTCTCGCAGGGTGATTGACAGGGAAAGGTGTAAAACAAATCATGCCAGTATCTTAGTGTTTGGCTGACAAATGGTAAACAACAGCATCACCACACAGCATGATGTGTGTTTTAGAGCAAAGTATCTACATTTATTTATGACACTCCACATGGAAACACATTGGGCCTCTGAATGCTGTTGAATAAGACTTTTTTGGATAAGAAGGACCAATTCGGGATGATTTTTGTTGACTGAATATTGAATTATTTAACTGTCAGCATGAGGGGGACTCTGATAGGTGATGAGATGGAAACCTGTGATAAGAATATCCATTCTTACATGAACTCCATAGAGAAAATGAATTTTTGATTAAATGATAATAATGCATGTTGCATAAAGAACTCTTATAAGTATATATGAGGGCTGTTGAGTTTTCTATGTCAGCAGGTGCCACCATTAGCACATCCCATCCTCCAGCCTGTGACAGTGAGTGAGTTCGTCTCCAGCAGTCTGCCATGAGCTCTTGATGCAATGCAGCATATCTTGCTGACTAACTGAGGTGAGAGCAGTGGAGGTGGGCAGCTGTCAGCTGCTTCTCTACATGCACTGTGGTCCTCCAAAGCTTGTCCTCACATATTAAGCGTTGGTTGCCTGGTAACAGCAAAATGATCATGATTTTCCCGGCAAGATGATAGATTGTTAGTATTTTGCCAGCAGAATGAGTGTATCATATAAACACGCTTCCTTAGTCAGGCTGTACAGTCACGTTTTCTATGTGGCAATTTATTAAATCATGTGTTTTCAGATTTTACTTTATGTGATTATGTTTGCAGTATATTGATTTATACTGTTTTATCTATATGTATATTGTAAAGCCTTTTTCTTTTGCAAGTTTTAAAATGGTATGTACTCTATGTATGTTATTCTATGTAAGTGATTGTATTGTTAAAACTTTAAAAAATACATTTGGACTTCTAAACTATGACTTCTATTGAATTTTGTATAACTTATAGTTATAATATTATACAACAACAATATGTTTATTATCATAGTGCCATGATTCTGTGGAAATATTGGCCCATAAAGTGTAAAAAACAAAAGAAAAAAGTAAAAAATAGAAGTGCAGCCTCCACTATAACTGTTTATTATCAGATATGGATGTATTACATTAAGTTACCATCAGACATAGGAGGAGCTAGTTAGTGGCATGATGTTATACTGCCACTCAGTGGCAAAAAGACGACACTACTTCTACAGTCCAAGGCTGCATTTTCTGTCTTGCATAATTACAAACCATTTTATGTAAGAGAATATTGTGACGCACTTTTTATTTAGACATTAAAGAACACCGAATATAAAGAAAATAAGATAGTATGGCACATGTTACTACTACTACTTCTAATAATAATGATAATAATATAATTTACACATATATGCATGAAACTTACATACACATAAATAGATAAGGTAGGTAAAGTAAGGTTGGTAATGTTACTCTTATCCAACATCTTGGCTCTAACAGCAAGGTGGAGCAAGTTTATCTGTATAGCACCTTTTAGCAGCAAGGGCATTCAAAGTGCTTTACATAAGACACTAAATGGCATTAAGGCAAGAAGAAACACAAGGAAGAAAATTACAGCGCAGTTACAGCGTAGTGCAGGACATGAATGAATAATCCAGAATTGAATTTAATAAAGGTTTTGAGCAAAGCAAGCGTGGGATGTGGCAAGTGCAAATGTAAGATAAGATAAGATAAGATAAGATAAGCCTTTATTGTCCCACAGCGGGGAAATTTTTAGGCTACAATGTTCACTTTAATCATAGCCCGGTCCCCTGAACACACCTATAGGTACCCGCTGCTTCATACGAAACTATTTTTAAAAAGAAAAGAAGTTTTTACCGGAGCCTTTATCAAACTTTAAATTTCTAATAGCAAGTGCGTCAGTGGCTGCAGCACCACAGTACTACAACGACTCACACACGCAAAAACACACACACGCACGTTGACGCGTGACCGACCTGAGCTCATGCCTGTCTTCATGTGCTTATCCGGGTTCTTTCATCGCAAACAAGCCAGTGGGCTCTGCAAGCTGAGGGAGACCTAGTTTTTGTTTATATGATTAAACCCAACAGTATGTCTTCTAAGTGCATGTGTGCATCCATCCAACTAATGGCGTATCGTGTTTTTATCGACTTGTTACACATGAAGTAAACCCAAAAACCAACAGAGAAGTGTTCGCCTCCGTCTAACCTCGCCTCTTTACTTAGACATGTAGCTGCAGAACTTTGTGAATTAGCCTACGAACATGCTGAGGCTGTCAGCTGCCTCCTCTCTTTTAGGTCAGAGAAAGCACGCTGCAGAAACGTGACCACGCTCGCTTAGCGTTTTGGACCAATCGGAAAGCTCAAAGCTCCGCGCGTCATCGTGTGGGCGGAGTCACGGGCGCAGGGTGCTACCGAGGAGCCCGAGCGGTTATTCGCAGACGTTGGGGGACGTTTTCGGTTATAGCCGCTCGAAACAACCGCTCGGCAGTCGGGGAGACGAGTCATACGGAACCGAGAAGGATTTGCAACAGCTAAGTGTTTGTCTAGGTTACATTAGTGCGACGAATTTGATAATATCGCAGTCATAAATTGTATTTACATAACCAACGTTATCCACGGCGGGGAGCAGCCCGGACTCGTCAGCAGCGCCAACTGCCTCAAATTACAGGCCAGCTAACTACTCTGTTGTTCAGTTGTACTTAAATGATGTCTTTGGATTGCGGGCCCACCAAAGCGCTCTAGTACGTGTATAGTTGTACGTTTAGTCGCTATTCAGAAAAAAACAAGTTATACAACGAGCCACGCTGCCGCTCCTCAGCGAAGTAGGTCCTAACGCCCGCCGCGTTGCCGGAGAGAGAGAGAGAGCGCTATCTCGTGCCCAAATGGTTCAGCAACCAACGATTTCTAAATTCTTCGACATTATGGAAAAGGTTCTGTTAGAGCAAGGTTAATTGCGAAGTTTTGTCCCCCCCCCTGGATATCATTTTTAAGCGCCGTCAGTGAGCACGAAGAGACTTGTTATCATTCAAAGAGGGGAAAAAAAAAAGGACTCGTCCAGTCGAGTAATGGTCATTAATACGATCCACTGGTTCAGGAAGGGCTTGCGGCTCCACGACAACCCGTCCCTCAAGGAATCTCTGCTGGGAGCGGATACTGTCCGCTGCGTCTACATCCTCGACCCCTGGTTCGCGGGATCTTCCAACGTCGGGATCAACAGGTGGAGGTGAGCAAAGCAACAGCCCACGTGGAAACACACATTTATTAGGCGCACTGGGGCGATCAGCATCATACACACAGCTCTTCACTGGGATCCATATGGATGCTGTGATTCATTTTCATAGCATACCATTTAAAAGCCCTTGCACCCACAAACACGTTTGTACAAGCAGGTGGCAAAGTTTTGGGGACAAATGCATGACGCATGTAATGTGCCATAGCTGTGTTGTTGTTGTTGTTTTTGCAGTTCAGTTGTATGCACTGGGCAATTGAGCATTTCACATTCAAAGCTGCATTTTTTTTGCAAATAATTTATGTGCAACTATCATCAATCATTTGGGTCACTTTTCAAGCAAAAATGCCAAACATTAGCTGATTCCATCTTCTCAAAGGTGAGGATTTGCACCTTTTATTTGTCTTATATGGCAGCAAACTGAATATTTTTGAGTAATGGCTTAATCAAGAGAGTAGTCGACAGGTTAGCCTAAGTGATAATGAAAATAATCGTTGGTTTCAGACCTAATCCCCCTAACCCCTTGGTGATAATTTCCATTTTGTTTGACTCTTTAATGCAGTTTATATAACTGTTATATTGTAACTGCCATGCTTGTTGATGCAGATGTCTCTTAAGTGTTATCCATTGGTACCAAAACACTGCATTGTTTTGAAGTGTCTGCAGTAACTTAGATAGACATCAAGTAACAGAAACATTTGGCACAGCATTGTCAAACAGTTTGCTCTTGCATTTTTGTTTACAGCAGGTGCATCCTTGAGATGTTGACTGCCACACTGTTTTGTTTGTCACACAAGGAAAATCTAATCTTTTTGAATGTTACAGGATATTTGAGAAATAAATAAATGGTTAGAAATTAACTTTATTGAAAAAAGGACAGGGATTGCTACATTAAATCAGATATTTAACTGGTTTATAGTATCTGGATTATGAGTCATGTATTACAGGCACACTTTTGATATTCATCCATAATACAATGAACAATTATTGACATCAGGGTCAATAAGATGACTGATAGATATTTGTGCACTGCTAATCCAAGTGGTTTGCACTCCTCCATTACATCATGAGATGTAGTGGTAAATTAAACTGTAATCTCTTTAAACCAACCATCAATTATACGTTCAGATACATGATTAAATGAGGCAAAATAAATAATGGGTGCTGACATCCCACATAATTTATGATATTACCCTTTTCTTCCTTTCAAAAGGTGAGTTAGATCTCAAATTGGTAAACAGTATTTTGGTGTGTTGATCCTCACCTCCCTGCTAGACTATAATTATTGTCAAAATGGATTCCAGGCTGCAGTTTACCACTACACATGTTCCTTACAGCTCATTGCACTGGCAGTGTAAATTACATTCAGATCATGAGTTATTTTTTCCACAGGGTTTAGAGACTTGGCAGAGATGGACCTTTTCCAATATCCCAAGCGACTAATATGTTTGAAAATAGTAGTATAGTCCTGAGATAAAAATAGGGAAAGGTCTACGTCTCCAGACTTTAATTAGTCTTCCATATCTCCCAGAGCTGAGAATAATGAATTAACAAGCTTTGTTTTAATCTCTTCACGTTCTTTCCAAGTAATGGAAGGTTGTCTGTTCTTTAAGTCTGAACTGTTTGGACAGAAGCCCAAAAAGAGAGTTTGGATGTTGAACATTAAATCACACTGTGCATTTAACATGCCAGTAGTGGACTGCTTTTCTCAAATAACATATCTGAATTTGACCTCTATCCCCACATTTCATTGTTAAAGAGGCATTGCATCATTTATTACTAACATTTTACATTCCTGAACTCCAAACAGTGAGCAAGTGTGTGTGTGTGTGCTTGTATGAATGCAAGATAGGGACAAGCTGTTAGAGTCCAGTGACACAAATATCTGAAGCTTTACATGCTCATGTGACGGAGATAATAGCGAGGGCCATTAAGGTTTACAACCTTTCTAACCTCCACCTTATAACCCACCCAGTCTGAGTTAACCTTCAGTGTTACGTGAAAAGTTTTCCCTGCCAAAACAAACATTTGGTGTCTTTTTTTTTAACCCAGCTTGGTCTGTGACCCAGACATTTATTCGTTACAACCCCACAAATGTGTGCTGCTAACTGCTTCTGTGTGGAAACTACAGTATCCTGGCTGGCAGATTTAACAGCCTGCTGAATGAAAGAGCTCCTGAGGTTCTCAGTACAATATGTGTCTCGCTGGATGTTTTTTTTTTCCTCCCCTGCTGTGTGCTCTGGTTTTCATTGCGGTCCCATGCCGTCACTGGAAGAGTAGGGCAGCAGCAGCAAAGGCGTGCCTGTTATGGAGCATCCATGTTATGCTTCCACGGTTATGTAAAAGCAGCCTGTGGTGACGCAGAGCTCACACGCGGATCACTCAGTACGGCATGATTAATTCCCTTTTTATTCCATTTTTTATGCACATATCAGACATGTACATGAAATAAAAACCCTTCATCTCTAAAGTAGCAGTAGGAGTGCACAGAGAAAAAACATTTAGAGGATAAAATCTGTCTTTTGAGAGTCAAGAGACTATACATGTTTTTGTCTGTGTAGTCAATTTGTTGTTACAAAAGATGAGTTTCCTTTTATGTAAAAGTCTGCAGAAAGCTCCAGCTGAGATTTAGCCTAGTGGAGCAAGTACCTAAATTTGCATTACAAAGAGAGGTGTTTCTGTTATTTAGCCTAACTTCGTTGATATACATGGGGTGGACAAAATAATAGGAACACCAGTGTAAGTATAGCATCAACATTATAATCTTCATGAAGGTCGGATTTATTGCAGGACTGCATTACTTTTAGCTAATTTGAATCAAAGCTGAGTAATAATGTGCCACTGTTGGGAATATGAAAACATACAGATGTTGCATTACAAGAACTATTAGTACTCAGACCGTAGTGATGTTCCTCTAGCTCTGCAACGTTTATGTCTGTGATTTTGATTCTTACAGTCTACATTGCTCAAAGCAAGAAAAAGACATTGTCACAAAATAATATGCTAATGCATCGGGAGGATTGTGCTATAGCCTGCAGCTTCTAGCTCAGGTTATGATTTGTATTGCTTGTGATGAGGTGAGCAGCCCTGTACTTGAGATCTAGGGGGGTAATCCTCAGTGAACGAGGCGGGTCAATAACATAATCGCAATAACTTTCCCTACCCCCCCAACATCTCCGCGTGTGCCGCAAGTAGGTCAGTGTGTTAGTAGAAAACCTTCCACCCTTCTCGTCTTTTTGACCTACTTCTGCTCTCTCCCGCTACTGCAAGAGACCCCAACTATCTCTGGTGAGCAGCGCAGGCGTGAGCACTAATCCCAACAAAGCTTCTTTCATCTGATATCTGTGTTAACGCTTTATGCTCAGAACTGTTTAAGATAGTCGACAGAGTTTTGCTGGTTTATGATCATGAAAGTGGTTTACTGCAAGTGAAAGAAGTCCTTGAGGATATGATTAGAGTGGAGCTGCTCCAAGAAAGAGTGTTTATAACAAGTAGGAGGGAAGAAGGAGTGCCTATCTCAGAGGACAGCATGGAAAAATAATGAAAAACAGACCCTGATGGATTGTTTTGTGCATTGTAGCACAGCTTTGTCTTTATCTTGACGCCCCAGATGAACATAGATTAAGCTCATTGCTTTTCTTTTGGAGTCAGATGGTGTGAGTCTGTCTTTGCAGTGTCACGCTGACCTTGGGGGTCAGCTGAGATCAAATCCTGGACTGGCAGGATAAATCTGGGCTGGAGGGCTTTTCAGTGGCCATCAGATGAGTGCCGTGGTTGGAACTGCCTCCAGATGTGAATGTTTCTTTGCTCAGTGAATGTTAAGTAAAGGGGGGAAAAAAGGATATTAACCCTGAAAACTTTTTCTCTGTACTGTGCAGCTCACATGCAACAGAAACAGGAAAAGGGCTGGGTGACAATTCAGCACTATCATTTATCAACACTGTAATTGTATGTACATCTCATATTCTTATAAGGTTATCCTTAGGTAGACAGGCAGTTTGCATTTCGGAATTACCCGTAACTTCAATTTGGAGTGGCTAAATTGCTCAAAACCTCAATCCGTATCGGTGTACAGCACTCTCTCCACCCCCAACCCTCATATTTTACATGGTCTGTAATCCAGTTGCAGGCTATTTATAAATTTGTCCACATGATTTGCTTTTGAATGTGGACCTACACTCGGATCCGTGGCCTTCAGAATGAATAATATCACCAGTTTCCACATTTGCCAAAACCAGTGTAAAAGCAAGCATTGTAATTGTTTTGACTGTGACTGACACTCATAATAACTGGTGGTGGGTTTTAAGCATTGAGCAACAACCATCCAGCTTCTTAGAAACTGTCACAGAATTCATTGAAATTGATGTGTAACTGCACAATTATGGTTTGCTGTTTCATAAGACATGGACTTCACAAAAATGTCATATAATTTATTAACTGAAATATTTACATTGTGGTAATAAGTGCTTTACAGAGTACAAAGACGATTGATGATTAGAGGATACAGGAAGCTTCCACCTACGAACTGTGGTACCTATAGCAACAGCACGGGAAGCACCATATTACTGCTGCTCCGTCTGCACACATGTGTGGACCTGTGTGTGTGGGTGCACTCTGATGTTTACAGTTTTTACTTATTTTTGGAAAGATAAAAACGGAAGCCCAGTGCAAATTACATAATACAATAATGATGAAAAACGCTTGTTTCTTTGTTCTAAAAGTAAGAAAATGTTTCTGTTGGGTCAGTACATTTGGTTTGTTTATGTTCACTGACGTCACATACAGAGATGATTAAACTCATGTGGATGAAGGTTGGTTGACCCACCCACTGTCTGCATGATTCAGCCTTCAGGATGAGTTCAAGGCCTGTCTTTTTTAAATGAATGATTTATCACTGCCAGTTCTGTCAGAAGGAGAAGCCTGTGAGAAATGCTGTATACTTTTCCATTGTCTAAGCACAGTAACCTGGTCACACTTGTTCGTTCATGCATAGTAGAGGTCAAATTGGGGCTATTTCAGGAGGAATTATGCTGTCACTACAAAGTAAAATTGGTGCCCTCAAGGTTAATCGAATCATTTCACTTCGTAGCACTGCTGGTTTCAGGTTATTTGCCATTAGGAATAATTGTCATGTGAAGTGAGAGAACTCATGTCAAGAGATATGATTCAGCATTTATATAACAGGACATTTGCACGCTTCAAGCACAGACATCATCACCTTAAATGAATTCACACAATAGAGAACATGGAATAATGGAGCATAGGCATTTTTGTGCCAAATTAGTAGCACGGGTCATATAATGCACAAATCTAGGTACAGAAAGTGATTAGTATGTATGGAATTATGTACTCTGAGACAAAGTTGAGTACGACTGCAACTAGCGGTTATTTCCATTATCAAATCTGCCGATCATTTTCTCTATTTATTGACTAATTTTCTAGGCAGAAAATAGCGAACAATGTCCATCCCAGTTTTCCAGAGCCCAAGGTGACATCTTAATATAGCTTAAAAAATGACTGAAACAAGTAATCGATCATCAAAATAGTTGCCTTTTTAATTTTCTGTCATTTGACTAATCGATAAACCCACTGTCTCAATTTGAAAACATACATGCCATGACAGATTATTCTATCCATATGGTAAAATAGGTTGTTTAAAGCTACAGCAGGCTCTAAGTGCTTTTATTTGTTACACAACATTTATTTGCTATTTCATTAGTTGTCCAGAATGTCAGGTTCCCACTTAGTTCTGCCTGTGACATTGTTATCTAACCAACAGTGACACATTTACCAGAAATGGGCTCCTTCACCACCATTAAGGTGGCCGTTTTCCTCTTGTTTCCACTGGCTTATTGACATCAGCTTGGTCAGACGCTTCTGCTGACTCACACACCTCTATTCAGACTGACATTTACTAGAACACCTTTCCCTTCACAGTGAGTTGTCGTAAACATGGATGCAGTGGAGTGTACCTCTGATACAGTAGATGTTGTTGTTACTTCATGTCACTAAAATGGCATCTCTCTCTCTCTTATATTCTCACTTGTGGAGCAGTGAATGAAAGGAATTTAAAGCTACATGTTATGTCATTAATTCTGAAGTATAAAAAGACCTGTATTAGAATAATACAAAAAAAGATTAAAGAATGTTAATCTCTATATTACATAGATTACCATTACCTGCATCCTTATTCTGGTGACTTTGCTTCTGTGTTTCACCAGTTCAAGAGGAAGAACTGGCCGTTGTCAAGTAGGAATTACATTTGGGGAATTAAATCTGCATATTCACATTTCAAATCTATGCAGATGACATGCTATTGTTCTGTAACAGGAACAAGCATTTGTCTGTTTCTCCTTCTGTCAACTCCATCGAATTTGTTTAATCAGGTCACTTACTTTAAATCTTAAAACTTTGGAAGATTTCCTGCATGTCAGCACCTTGTTGTGAACACAGTAGTATTTCATTTTAGAAAATTGATGCTTGCAGTAACTCATCTGAATAGATTTTGCTGCACCTTGCTGAATATAATTAGCATATCAAAGAGCAGATTGAATTGAAACTGCTGCTTCAGTTTACTGCATCCAGCCTGATGTCTTGTCAAACTGAAATAATTATTTCCCCTTCACGTCAACAAACAGAGTGGGAGTTTTCTTTCCCCGCTGTTAAACTTTGAAACTTTTTTCCAGCTTCAGCATCATGAGAGTTCATGACATTTTATCATGTTTTTTATATATCTAACTGTATATTGGTACTTTCGGTGTTTAACCACTCTTTCTTTGTTCCTGTTCTCCTCCAGGTTCTTATTGCAGAGTCTTGAGGACTTGGACTCCAGCCTCCGTAAGCTCAACTCTCGGCTGTTTGTGATACGAGGACAACCCACAGATGTCTTTCCCAGACTTTTCAAGGTGACATGGTCGTCTGATGTAACCATAAAGCTTAAGCCCCTGGGTGCTTTAAACATGTTGTGTAAACCCTGTTTATTCTACTCTGTAGCTCATGTTTTTTTTTAATCCCTGTTCTCCAGGAATGGAATATTTCTCGTTTGTCTTATGAGTATGACTCTGAGCCCTTTGGGAAAGAACGAGATGCAGCGATTAAGAAACTGGCCTCTGAGGCTGGAGTGGAGGTGACAGTTCGTATCTCCCACACACTCTATGACCTGGACAAGTGAGTTAACATCACCCCTTACAACATCTGCTTTAAAGCCAAAACAAACAATGACATATTCTTACTTTTTGGCATGAAAATTGCACTTTATCTTTGTGTGCATTAGGTCTTTCACTCACTCTGTGCTCATTTCACTCCTGCAGGATCATAGAGTTGAATGGGGGTCAGTCCCCTCTTACCTACAAAAGGTTCCAGACTCTGATCAGCCGTATGGATGCAGTGGAGGTGCCTGCTGAGTCCATCACGGCTGAAATCATGGGCAAATGCACTACGCCACTTTCTGAAGACCATGATGACAAGTTTGGGGTCCCCTCCTTGGAGGAGCTGGGTGAGTGAGGCCGCATCAGTACCAACACTGGAGCAGTTTCGGTTGAGATAGAGCATAAGAACATGATCACACATACTCCAAACTGAAATTCAACATGAAGGCTAAATTTGAATGTGTTCTCTTAATGTGATCCCTGCAGGTTTTGATACTGAAGGTCTGTCCTCAGCTGTGTGGCCGGGGGGAGAGACAGAAGCCCTCACACGACTTGAGAGGCATTTGGAGAGGAAGGTCAGTCAAAGCAGATAAGAGCCAGATGAGGACGTATTTTGAACAAGGATTCTACCTACTGTTATATCATTTAAAAGAAAAACAATTTATTAAACTGCTAAACAACGAAAAATGCTTTTGTTCTACAGATTTTATAACTGGTGCTTCTATCACATCATGTGTCATGAATAACAGCAACTTTGGAGCATAGTCCCTGCTCAGTGGTTCTTGTCCCCCGAGTTGATTTAGTTGGATATCTCCTCATAATATCTCTCCCTATAGTTTGGACTTTGTAATCATGTAAGGTCATGTTTTAGATAAATGTCTTTGTTGCTTCTCTCCCAGTGTGACAACCTTGATAGAAACATTGTCTAATATTATGCTATAATGCCATGACATCATTTCATATCTGATCATGTGGCTGTGTTGCCATCAGGCGTGGGTGGCCAACTTTGAGCGTCCCAGAATGAACGCCAACTCGCTGCTCGCCAGCCCGACAGGCCTCAGCCCATACCTGCGCTTCGGCTGCCTCTCCTGTCGCCTCTTCTACTTCAAACTCACCGACCTCTACAGGAAGGTAAGTCAGTCATTAAACATCTCTGGACATCAATCTAACAATCATCTGAATTACCATATTGACCCAAATATAAGATGATACTTTTTTTTTCTGAAAATGGCTTGAAAAATTGGGGTTTGTTTTATATCTGAGGACTAGACAAATGCACAGTATTGGCTCCCATAGAACGAGACTGTGACGTTACGTTTGTAGCCTCAATGTTGCTAGGCTAGCGAGTTTCTTCAACTCAAAGTGTTCGTTTAGGAGGAAATGAAGTCCTGACAAAATGAGAGATACTTCTTTGGACTAGGATTTCCTGCTATTGCCATTCATGCCATGTCCTGCCATTTCTCCCACCTTACCAGGTGAAGAAGAACAGCTCCCCTCCTCTCTCGCTCTACGGTCAGCTGCTGTGGCGCGAGTTCTTCTACACGGCAGCCACCAACAACCCCTGCTTCGACAAGATGGAGAGCAACCCCATCTGTGTTCAGATCCCCTGGGACCGCAACCCAGAGGCGCTGGCCAAGTGGGCGGAGGGCCGCACCGGCTTCCCCTGGATCGACGCCATCATGACCCAGCTGAGGCAGGAGGGCTGGATCCACCACCTGGCTAGACACGCCGTGGCCTGTTTCCTGACCAGAGGAGACCTGTGGATCGGCTGGGAGGAGGGCATGAAGGTAGACCATGTTGAAGTTTTTTCATATAACTACACAAAGTCTTTTTTCTTCTGAGTCCACCTCATTATGGCACATTAGAAAAATGTTCTCTGGTTATAGAAAATGAAAATGGAGGGATTATTTATTTCGTCAGCACATTTGAATACTCATGTTTCTCAGCTCACGAGGCTTGTTTGTGTGTCTTCAGGTGTTTGAGGAGCTGCTGCTGGATGCAGACTGGAGTGTGAACGCAGGCAGCTGGATGTGGCTCTCCTGCAGCTCTTTCTTCCAGCAGTTCTTCCACTGCTACTGCCCTGTGGGTTTCGGCCGACGCACAGACCCCAACGGAGATTACATACGGTATGCTAACATCTACTAAAGTCCTATATTTGGTCCCTGTTTGAACCGCAGTTCACGTGGGAACCTTTTAATTGTATGATAATCTGTGATACTGAAATTGCGGCTCAATTGACAAGAGATATTGATGGATACTGATGCTAGTATTTCAAAGTGAACACATTAAATCTTAAGCATTAGAAGTATTTTATGTTTCATCAGATTGAAAATGCCTTCAAATTATCTTTTAAAAGCATTTGTGCGACACAAAAAGTCTCCACTCTCCCAGACTAATGCATTGTTTTTTGGTGTATTTGCATCTTTTAAAGGCAGAATGACCTGCATCACATATTCAGCGACAGTTAAAACTCAGATAAAAGTAAAAGTAAAAGTCAAGTACTGACTTGACCTTCAAATCAAGAATTAACTGATATAAATGAACATTTAAATTGGTTATTGTGCCAAGAAAATACAATTTGTGGCGGTGTTTTTAATGTATCTGTGGTTAGGAAGATGATGAATCCTTATTAGTAGATGTGATCTTGAGATCTTTTTGCTTGACGTGATAATAAATTACACCACCCTACATGCTCACTAAACATCTTCATCTCTCCACTCAGGCGCTACCTGCCCATTCTGAGAGGCTTTCCAGCCAAGTATATTTATGATCCCTGGAATGCTCCGGAGAGTGTGCAGAAGGCAGCCAAATGTATTATTGGAATGCATTACCCCAAGCCCATGGTGCACCACGCAGAGGCCAGCCGTCTCAACATTGAGCGAATGAAACAGATCTACCAGCAGCTCTCCTGTTACAGAGGCCTCGGTAAGGACACAACACGAGATACAGATGGAGTCATTTCTCACAAACATCTTTAATGTTAATATGAAGCAGAATCACACGAGCAACAAGGATCACCTGAAATGATAGTTTCCCAATTTTCCTAAAAGACAGTTACATAAAAATTATTTAATAAAAGGGAGTTTTAAGAAGTTGAGTTACACAAACAATGCAGGTTTAACCAGCTTTAACTCCTCAGGCAGGTTTTGGTGTCCAGAATATAAAGAACGAGTAATTTCTTGTTTATAATTTAGACTTGAAAATGACGAATAAGGGGCGCCCTGGTACCCGAATGGTTAAAGTGTATACCGCATTACTGCAACGTCCGCGGTTCATATCCAGCTGTGGATGTTTGTCCCAGGTATTTTGTCTGCCTCTGTACTATCAGCTTTCCAAAAAAGGCAAAATACCAAAAATAAAAACTTTAAAAAAAGAAAGAAAATGGCTAAGAAGAACCTGCCTGAAGACCTTGGGCTACAGTCTAGCTCAAGCAGAGTTAAAATGTCTGTTATTTAACGTGGTACCAGACCCATCCGAGCCTGAGAAGTGGTAAAAACCACGAAAACTAACCAATAATTGTAAATATTCTTAACTAGCAGTGATTTGCATTGATGTGATCTTGTCTATGTAAAGTTAGTATATTTTGTATAAGCTGTTGACTGTCTGTCTATGTTCTTAGGCCTTTTGGCTACCGTTCCGTCCAACTCTAACGGTAATGGTAACAGTGAGACGGGATTCCCTGTTGAGGCTACACACAGTGCTGCAGCTCCATCTGGTTAGTGGCATAATACCTACAGTAGCTCTGGGTTCTTCATAACTTCCTCTCTAGTCTCTGGCAGTGAAGTTGTGCCCATAAAGATGATATATTTCTTGTTTTGTTTTTACAGGCTATCAGATGCCGGCTCACTCCCAGGGAGACTGGCAAAGCGGTGTCATGATGTACCTGCCGGGCGATCCACAAACCAGTGTCGGCACACACCAGCAGGGTGGGGACCCTCAGCTACTGTACATTTAATTCATCTTTTTTGTCTGAATATGTTATGCACACAATACCTTCTCTGCTAATCCTTGAATCTTGCTTGAATTCCAGGTTATGCAGGCACCAGTGCCAGTGTCATGTGTTACGCCCAAGGCACACAGCAGATTCCTGGTCCTGCAATTCAGAAAGGTGAGAACTGACATGCTTTTATACCAAAAAGGGTGCCACGATTCAATGTTTTCCTACAGCTGATGATTTAATTAATATAATTTATAAATCTTATTTGGTTGAAGATGTTTGTTTGTTTCAGGGCAGCTTTGTAAACTCTGCTGCTGTTTTATTATATTTTATTTTATTTTTTTAGGACCTGAACACCACTGCACTTCTCAGACCAGTGGCAAACGGCACAGCGAGGACTCTTGGAATGGCAAAGCCTCTAAAGTCCAGAGACAGAGTACCCACTAGAAAGGTTAGTTGGAAACTTACTTCAGTCTAAACTTATTCCAAATGAAATTTCAGGCGACAGGCAATAAAAAACACTAACAGACCTTACATATAATTAATATTTAAATGTAAATCTAATATATACTGTATAATATAGCACACGGACAATACTTGTTAATAGGATTTTGGTCTTTTCCTGGGATTTGTTGACGATAAGAAAAATCAGACCTTTACACATAATGCCTTTAGGTGCACTCTTTAGGATGCACATGAATTAATGTCAAATTCAATGGTCAAATTCACCAAAAGTATTGAGTTTCCCAAATGTATCATGTAAAGTCAATACATCTTCAGTCAAGTTTGCATTTATCAGGCGTTAACGAGTTAATTGCTGAAACTGCATTTATTAGACATGTTTTTCAATGTGTCCCTTTTTTCTCCTTACAGAAGTGTCTGCAGACTTGCTGTCAGTCATACCATGTACACAGCCCAGCTCAAAATGGACGCTAAGACTTGTGTGTTTCTTACAACACTACACTGCTGCATGAACACACCTTCAAGAGGATTATACAATCCCATCATATAACACATTTACAAGTTTCTCAAGTAATGGGACTGTATATTATCATATGGACTGCACGGCCTGTCCAGTGCTGACATCACTGGAGCGGCTGTTACACTGTGCTTGTGTTTGGGTTCATATTGCCAGGACAAAAGTCTATGTGTATATAATGAATTTGCTAATTTCAGCTCACATACAACTTGTACATATTTGGATATTGTATGTGTGTTTTCTCTCTTTGTGTAGCCATAGACCCATTGATATATTTTTGATATGAGAAATCATTGTGGATGGATCTTTGTTTTTGGAAAATTTTCAATAAAAAATGAAAGCATTTATACACTGTCCATTCTAAAAAAAATGGTGAGAAATCTTGTATCTATTCTAATACAGCTGCCTGTCCTCTCATTTATTCAACGTCTCAATTTTCTCCCTTTTGAGCCATCCAATGTATCTATCAACACAAGTGTTTTGACCATTTCCTTTCTCAGTACTAGTTGACTCGTTTTTTCCCTTACCACTGTAGAGGCAATATCGGTATGACGTTAACTATCAAGTTATTGCCCTTGTCAATGGTTATTGAGAAAAGGCGTCTTCATATCATGGTATCTCCCCTGTATAATCCCCCAATAAATGTACCATTGGAGAGAACTGCTTCACTTGTTTCTTCTCAATGTGCTTGTTTAATTAAAACTGGGTTAAATATACAAATGGTCTCAGTCTGTTCTTTGAAGCTAAAGTGTTGAAAACAGTCAGGTTATGATGTATTTAAACTTTGGAGAAGACTTCCACTGAAATAAGCCTGATTGGTGCTCTGGTTTTACTCTAAAACACATTTAAATGTAATTTACGATTATGATATAGTATAAATCAGTACTTCCATTGCACTGTTGGTAGATTGTACACATCAAGACGAGAAGAAAAGCAGCTTTTTGACACTTAAAAAATTTAAAAACAAATTTAGACATTTATTGCTCATCTTAATTACAGTACTAAATCTTAATTTACAAAAATGACAGGCAACAGTTGGCACTTATTTCCATGCATCACTATTTCAATGTTTGTCTGCATTTTCCTTGACATATTTGTCATAAACTACAGTACTTGGTCATTTCCTAAAATTGTGTAAGATTTCAAAACAGTCACTCATATTTTCACAAGAGCCCTCAGCTGTTCCTCAGCATCAAATCAAAGGACCCTGATGAAGGCCACAGGCTGAAACCTAGTATATATAATAAGGTTGTTCTCAATACTACAAGTTTTGCTAGAGGTTTGGTTTGGTATTTAAACTGCCTCCCTTCTTCATGCATCTTGCACGAAGATGAAGTTGTGAATCCCTTCTCAGAATCAGCATCAAACAACATTAATAAAACTTTTTTTTCCCCACAAACCCGCCCTATATAACAGCATAGTGCAGCATATCAACATACTCTGACACTCAGTCCTCAGAAGATCTGAGGGGAGCTACAGGGTTGAAGAGCGGCCGCTGCTGCCTGAGGTGCAGCTTGCCATAACTCATCTCAAAGTCCTTCTTAGTTCCCACAATACCGTCCAGGCTGTCAGAGCGCACGTCATACCCGTAGGAGGCCAGCTTTTGGATGCGATAAAGCACGATTTGCGTGGTGAGCTCCAGGACGTTTGGAGATTCCTTCACCTGCTCCATGCTCACACCAACATCCATCAGTCCCTGGAACCGCCCCACCAGGATGGGCAAGGAGTAGTACAAAATGGCCGGGCAACGGATCACTATTTGCTTGAGTTCGTCCTTGGAGCAGGCGAGAGCCCCTTCGATGTAGGCCAGTGCCTGCTGCATGGCCGCTGGCAGCAGCTCTGCGATGGAGGCTCTGAAGCTTGAGACCAGGCCAAGGAGCTCCTCTGTGGTGAAGCCCTGCTCCCTCAGAAAGCCCAGACTGTCCCTCCAGGCGTCAGCCGGCCGCAGCAGGATGTACGGGTTCTGGCTGAGGAGCTTCTGCAGCCAGAGGCGCTGGTTGCCCTCATCTCTGCCCAGGTCCAGGTAGGTCTCCCTCAGAGTATGGATGACCTCCTGGTTCTGCTCCACAGGCTGACTGAAGCTCTGCGGGGCGCTGCCCATCAGCTTGCCGATGATTCTCTTGCTGAGGCGAAGGCCACATCCTCCGGCCGACACAGGACAGCTTTAGGGTGAGTTTCCAGGATGTGGGCGATTACCGTTGTGTCTGCACCCATGTCCGTCAACAGGTCAGCAGTTTCAGACACATATGCAGAGCTCTCAGACAGAACCCAGCCCTTGAACTTGCGTACCTTTCGTATGTCCACCGACAGTTCATAGAGGGAGTCCACTGTGTTCTGGTTCTCCAGTCTTTTCTTGGAAGAAGTCACTGTGGAGGCAGAGGGAGGGAGGAAGAGCCTCATCCTGTGGCAGTAGGTGAACAGGGAGGCAGAGGTGACACGAAGCATTGTTGACAACTGTAGTGGATCTGCATGGAGAACAAAGAACATCTGTAAGTACAGTGAACTTGTAAGGTGGCACTCTTGCCATAAGTGTCCTGCTTTTGATTAAACACTGAGTCAGTTAAACACTGACACCAAATATTTATTTTAAAAAAGTATGTAAAACCCTACATAAAGACTCATTACAGCAGTGAATCCCAACCTTATCGGCTTGTGACTCCTTAAAAACAAGATTTTTATGATCCCTCATCACGGGTTAAAGCTGTCTGACAAATATAATGGAGTAAAAAGTACAATATATTTCCCTCTGAATTGTAGTGGAGTAGAAGTATAAAGTTTCATAAATGGAAATACTCAAGCAAAGTACAAGTGCCTTGAATTTGTACTTAAGTACAGTACTTGAGTACTTAGTTACAGCATGCATGTGAATCAACAGGGTAAAGTGTTTTGTTTAAATGCATGAATAACTGTTGTGCTCTGTTTTATCTGTAACAAACACAGGGAACATTGTGTCCTGACTGCTGGCTTGCGCCTGTGATGTTGTATGTTCTGTATATACTGTATGTAAGACTATTGCCCACAACTATGCACAACAAAAGACACATAAAATCACGCAGGACGTAATGATAGCGCCGAGAAAGCATACAGATAATGTAATGTTTATATAAAATGAATAATAAAAAAGATTATATTACCAATTTCCGACAGCATAACACAAGCTAGCATGTAAAGTGGCTACCCTGGGCCCTCTTCAACAGCTCAAAACACATACGTAACATTATTTTATCAACTTAGTAGAAAAACTGTAATCATTATTACAATTTTTACACATACAAACACTGATAAAATAAAGCCAACACAAGGGTTAAAGTCAATACAATAAAAATGAATTAGTTCAACTGTCTAAACTAATGTTTTTTTTTTTGTTTTGTTTTTTGGTAACACAGATAAATCTGGAAAAAGAAGAAGACAAGAGCTACTGGGGACAGCTGCAAATTCACGCCTGGCTCCTGCAGTCAGAGTTTAGGTAGCATGTGTTGTGATGGGTGAGTAAACAGGGATTTTATTTTTTGTCTTTTCTAGTTTATACATATTTAGATATATTCTTTTAACAAAGCATCTAAAGTATGGGTCCTGATGATGGGTCCTTCATGAAACCAAATACACAGCAAAGACCCCCCAGGATAAAACCATTCGCTTTCACCATTGTGCTGACTGGAAATGTTAAAGATAGTCTGTTGTGTAAGGTCATATGTTTTTAAATCATTTTGTGATAGTGTCTATAACAAGACAGACACATACATAATGAATAGTGTTGAACACAATATTTTTCATGCTATATTCTATAAATCTATTAATGTCCTCAATGTGGCAGGGATGGTGACAGACAATATTTACTGTAAAGAGGCCTTTCAACCCCAGCTGGAGAGGAGTACTGTGGGACACACTTAACTGTACTGCACAATTTTGACCAGACGAGGTCACTGTGCACCCAGGGTTGCCTGCCAAAGTAAAAGAAAATGTCTGAGCAGGATGTCAACCTCTCCAAGAACTTTTTTACTGTTTTTTTTTTTTTCAATATGATGGCAAAACCAGTTGCCTTGAGTTTAAACATACATGAGTCACTCAATTTGTTCATTTTGAACTTTGTGTTAGACAGCAGAGGGTGTGGCTATTTATAGCTCTCATCATTTGTTGTCTTTCTTTGCTGATAGACACATTTGTCCCTTGACACCAGCAAGCAAGAGTGCCTTGATTATACTGGAACCACATGCTGTCCTCATGTTGTGCACAGGCATGTTTTAGTGGAGCTTAGTCCACTCTGGGATGAGACAGTCATGGGACATTCTCATATGCATTAAGATTTGTTTGTTTGGTACTCTAAGGCCACAATTAGCCTATCTTCACTCACTGGGAGCTCCAGAAGATTTATATTACTGAAATTTAACCCCCTGGAGATAATGTGTTATCTGCCACATACATGTACAGCAGGATAACGTCAGAGGCTTTATCCTAAGGAGGCTCATGTAACAGTTTAATTGGGATTCTCAGACGCAACAGAGCACCTGTCTCTCCCTGTCAGTTATCTCATCCTCTAAATACTGCGTTTGTCCGTTTCCACTGATAACTCAAGACTTGGGAACATAAATTCTTGACATCAGCATTTAAATGTTTCCACGTGGGAGCAATTACACTTTAATCCACTCAGCGCTGAAAGCAGAAAGCCTCCACCTAGCAAGAATGTTTTAATTACATTCCAAAGTGGAGGCAAGGCCGGAGCAGTAAAGCTCATCTTGCACGTCATTGCTCTTATTCAAGGTCTTTTGTGGTGCTTAGTCTTGCCTGTCTTTACACAAATAACTGTTGGTAGACGAACACCAATATTTAAAATGCACTGACTGACTGCTATAATTATAATAAAATAGATAGATAAATAGATAGACAGTTAAAATGACCTATAAGCTTCCACTTATTTAGTATAAATATAGTTCAACTTTGCACACAATTATCTTTACAGTGTTATTTTTTCCTAACTAAAAAAATAACATCATAGTTTGTAAATGCTACAGTACAGGGCACACGATATTCAAGTTAATGGCTCATTTTGGAAAATGTGACAGTTGTAACTTCCTGTCATTAAAATCCTCTCCAGCTCTGACGTACTTAAGAGATTGCAATGTGCTTTGTTAATGGAAGTTCCTAAACACCACACGCTTTGCCACAGTGGCTTTTAAACTATCATGATGGATTAGCAAGTTTCCCAAATGGACGCTGCATGTGAAGTATCCATAGACTGGATGAGGTGTGGTACATTTTTCTCTATGTATCCTCTATATTTCTGCCTCCACATCTCTGTCTCTCTTGTCAGCGCCAGAGGCTCAGTAGGCATTTAAAAGTATGGATGTTATTTGTTCTGGATGACACTATGTTGCTTTTCGGGACTGGAAAGCACAAGTATGTGTGTGCATCTGTTGTGTATCTGAAATAGTCTCTCATCTTGTCCTTACAAAGGAATGAGGGAGTAGCAGGGTCAGAGAGCGGGGGGTGGGGGTGGGGGTCTATAGGGGATAAGAGGGGGTGTGTGGGGCTGACAAGACTTGGTGAGAGGAGAAAATAGACTTCCATCTGTCTCAAAATCCGCCCTGCTGGTGACCTACACCCAGGAGACTTTGCTCAGCCTACAGTCACATGGTAAAGGCGAATCCTTAAAAAACCCCAAGCTGCAAGCCCAAGACTCTGGTCATCACTTGTGTGCAAGACACCAGCTGGTCTCTGTGTTTCCCTTCCCTTGAAAGCCTCCCGAGTTACCATCATGTCAGACACTGAGGAAATTGTGGAGGAGTACGAACAGGAGGAGGAAGAGGATGAAGAAGAAGTTGAAGAAGAGGACCAGGATGACGATGAAGCAGAGAAGAAAGAAGAGCATGCAGAGGAGAATGAGCACGAGGGGGAGTCCAAACCGCGGCCTAAGACAACTTATGTGCCAAATATTGCTCCTCCAAAGCTCCCTGATGGTGAGAAGGTGGATTTTGATGACCTGCACCGCAAGAGAGTAGAAAAGGATTTCAACGACCTCCAGATGCTGATCGAGTCGCATTTCTCCGCCCGCCAGAAAGAGGAGGAAGAGCTGGTCGCGCTGCGTAACCGCATTGAACGCCGCAGATCCGACAGAGCGGAACAGCAACGCGTCCGCACCGAGCAGGAGCGTGAACGCCAAGCTCGTCTGGCTGAGGAGAGGGCGAGGCGCGAGGAAGAGGCAGCCAAACTGCGCGCTGAGGAGGAGGCAAAGAAGAAGAAGATATTCACCAACAAGTCCTTTGGCGGCTACCTGCAGAAGGTGGACCAGAAGAAGGGGAAGAAGCTGACAGCACGAGAGGAGAAGAAGAAGGCCCTGATGGAGCGCCGGAAGCCACTCAACATCGACCACCTGAACCAGGAGAAGCTGGCAGAGAAGGTGCGGGACCTCTGGCAGTGGCTCCACCAGCTGCACGCCGAGAAGTTTGAGCTGGCTGAAAAGCTCAAGAGGCAGAAGTACGACATCTACGTGCTCCGAAACAGAGTCAGCGACCACCAGAGGGGCTCCAAAGCATCCAAGACCTCCCGCGGGGCCAAGGGTAAGTCTGGCTCCTGGAAGTAAGGGCCACTCGCAACTGGACAGCCAAGTTGTTTCTGGACTATTTGGCTCCTGTTTCCAACTTGTATCATAAAAGCTATCCCAGGGATTGTGTGTGGATTTGATGGGGGACTGAAGTAAATGAAGTTAATCAACCCATAACATCTTGAATGATGTATAAATATCTGATTGTTCTAACTTTGCCAACAGTATTTTCACCTGTACAGTTGTTAAGGATTTGTTTTATCTGCCCGTAACCTTTTTCCCTAAGATATTCAGAAATGTGTGATCAAGGGTTTAAAAGGTCTTCAAATAAACATTTCATTTGTTTCCAATAAATCAAGACATGTTTTAATATCTTTTAGAGTCAAGTGACATTATTTTCATAACTGTGAAATGATCTGCCTTAGATTAAGTTATTCTCACTTCATTCAAACTCGAACACATTGAAAAATGCATTTTACTCAGCTGTTACCTTTTTACCAAAGAAACCTCTTGAAACCTGTCACTGTTTTTTGAAAAAGGTGGCTCTCAAGGCACAATTGTTAACTTTTTTTGTTGTAATACTTAATTGAATGACTGGTAAAGAGAGTGATTTTGGAAGTGTGGGTGGGGTTGTGTTAAGATCTAACAGGTGTTGCACAGCTGACTTCCTAAGAAGCTAATTTAGTCTCCGAGGCTTAGGACTAGCAGTGCAGGCCTGCAGTGTTTTTAGCAAAAAGGCCCAACTGTTGACTGAGAGGTCAAGCCCACGACCCTAAGAGTCTGCAGAGTGGAAGAAGCTTTACAGTCTTAAAGGTGTTTTACTGCAATCAACAAGACCCATTTCTGCAAATCTCTTAATGTACTGATTTCTTTTTCTCGTCCTATTGCAATGAAAGATTAGACAAAGCATGCTGATTTTAAGTGAAACAATTATCAGAAGGTTAATCGGATAATTAATGTTACTGTATTAACTGGAGTGACATGTAAACTAAATGAGAAGGTGTAAAATGCTATTTATGCACTTGTCTGCACAAACACAAACATTTTGCATAACAACTAATTTAAAAGACAAATTAGCACTGGCTGGCAAAATAATTAAAAGCAGGAATTCAGGATCAGGATTCTGTAGCAAATGATAAGCCACAAGAAAGTAAACACAATTTACAAGGATTTAGTTTATCTAATCAACATTAACATCAAATTGTTCTTTTGATTAATATGTATTAGCAGTATTTTCACCCACATCCTCACCAGTTCTATCACAGTTTCTTTGTGTTTTATCAAATATGTAATGTTTCTAAAACCATTCTGACTCTAACTTCTTTAGAACCACAACTATCCCAATTTTTTGGCATCAAAATGATCTTAATCTCTACATTTGCATTTGAAAAGCAACATTTAAGCTTAATTAAATTTTTAACAATTCGCAAAAATGCCATAAAAATTAAAGTATCTGTTTTAAAAACCCAATATATATGTAGATGTAATCCAATTTGATCACTCAAAGGCTTAAAACCACACTTCAATGTCCATTGAAGTCCTAAAATATCATCCTGCTTTAGGTCAAATGAATGTCAGAGTGTACAGTAGTGACATTATAATTCCACTAGGTGGCACTAGAGCACCAGTTTGTAGCAAACAGCTTTTAATACTCACACTTCTGGAAAAAAGTACATTACACAACTAAATGTTTTTAATTAATTCAATTATACAATCAGCTCAGGCAGCCAAGTTTCTATAGGCTACACCAGTTATGGGGTTGTATTTAATTTGAAACTAACTGGAAAGCATTTATATCCAGAAAGTAAAACTAATTAAATAATAATAATAATAATAATAATAATAATATATATATATATATATATATATATATATATATATAATATATACCAATTATCCCATTAACTATGTTATGAGACCGACTTTTTCAATGCACAGCAGGGAAAGCACCCTCTTTACCAACAGTCAGTCAGTGAACTGCAGTGGAGCATGTATCAGACCAAGGTACAGGAACATTTCTCTCTCCTGTGGTTTTTGATTGTCACTCAGACCTGGACTGCTGATGCCTTACCGCTGTTTAGCTCTCATGGCCGTGACAAGCCATTAAAGCCTTCCAGACACGGTAGTATGCCAACAGGTTACCATAGAGACTGGGAGAGGCCATCTATGCGATCAGGTCTCTATACCCCCCTGCAGCTTCAACATGCCCACTCGCACATACACCCCGTCACTTCAGGTGTGGGGGTCTGTATTGATGATGATGTGAAAAATGCCTGACATGCCGTTGCATCAATTGGCTACCGATGTCGCACCAAGGAACAGGATGTTCCCAAAACTCTGCTGCTCAATTTCATTTGATAACAAGTTGTTGCTGGATGGTGATTCGGTTAATCTACACCTCTTACCGCTCTGTTGTGATGGATCCCGTTTAGGTTAGTTAGTAAGCATGCACTTTTTGGTGATGCACATGGAGTTGAAATGTGTCCACTCATATAAAAAAAGGCTATGTGTGTGTGTGTGTGTGTGTGCATCAGGAACAGCAGATGCAGGCTCATCAGGGGGGTCGTTGTCTGCTCATTAGTACCCAGCAGAGACTAGAGGATACTGTATAAGTGCTGCATGACTGACAGTTCCTGTGTCACACTTTCAACTCTGACCAGGAAGTTATCCATAGTAGATTTGTATTTTAATTAGAGTGGTGTAGATCTATACTGAGTTATCTATTGTTTTGCACTGTAGAGATGTTTTTTTTTGCCCACAATTCCTCAATGTTTGTTCCCTCAGCACGGCAAAACATATTCTTTAATGTCCCTTTTCTTCAGGAATAGAGAATTATCACCCAAATCCACAGTTCTTCTGAGCCTTGTAGCCTCTTTTAGATCGTTGTTTTTGGTTTTATGGCTCACACATTCCTACCCTGTTTGCAGCAGAAGCAGACAGCTGCTCCGATAAACCCGCTGTGCACAGCACCAAACAAATGAGCAGATAATTTTAGCAACTAGCTGCTGAAGAAAATTGAAAACCTAGCAGCCAAAGAGCCAGATATTTTCCTCAGAAGTTGGTGCAAGAAAGAGCTTTAAGTAGACAGAGTAACAAAAATTCGGATTTACGTTCACCAGATGGCCAGAAAAAGAATGATCCAAAACAATGCTGATGATAATATGTTAGCGGCCGTGTTTTTTTGTCCCCTTAGTGGCCAAAACACCCAATAAATAATGCTTTAATATTGTTTATCATAATTCCTTCAACAATTCACAATAAAAAAAGTGTGTTTTGTTTGTGGGTTAGGCTTAAAAATCCTTTGTTAGGATAACATGGTTAAGATCAGACCTGGTTAAGAGGCCTACTGTAATTTATTCTACTATTCTACAAGTGGCTAAAGTACAGAAATATCTCACCGCTTTTGCTTTTCATGTTTTCTAAAAGTGGATCATCGTGTCTTTGTATTACAGAAGAAATAACCAAGACTTGTCAGTCATGAAGGAAGGATTAAGATAACTGGCGATCGACTCCTTGTAGGTTTCTTTTAGTTTTTCTTTTTTTTCCATCTGTGGTTTAATTAGTTGATTCTCACCCAGTGGAGACATAGTTACAAAAATAGTTGATGTAAATATATGCACACATATAAGACTCTAACCAGAAGATAAACAACAGCTGGTCAAGCCGACTGCCTGCATGTAAATGTAGCCGTGGAGGAACAAAACAATACAAGTGATCGCTTTCGTGATGCAGTCCTAATGTCTAAATTTCCCACATGTCTGTGTGCCTCAGTGTGTATTTAACTCCACAGTATCCAGCATAATGGCTGTCATGAGCCTGTGTGATGTAGTCGCTCATGGATCCTATTAATTATTTATGATTTCCTTTAATGAGAATTAAATTAGATTATGCCTGTTGGTAAGCACCATGAGAGATAAAAACACATTTTCAGACTCATTCACTCTGCTTCGTGATGCAGCAAACTCCTGTGAGCTTCAGTGGTTCTCCATCTTTATTAGGTTCGAAACATTTCTGTTTTAGCTTGTTGTGGTGCAAAGAACCTTTTTACAACCAGAGACAGCAAAGAGAACTGTCTGTTTTGTGATATGATAAAAAAATATAAGTGTCACATTATCCCAGCTTTTATGTCTTAGTTTATAATGATATGAAACAGAAAAAAAACAGCAAGTCCTCACATTGGAGGAGCTAAAACCAGAGAATATTTGACATTTATTGATGAAATGATTGATTACTTTTCAACTATTTCAGCCCTGAATTGAACTACCCAACAGTATATAAAGTAGTTATAATTAGCTCCACCTATCAGCAGCATCATTAAAATGCTGTTTACATGATAATGTATCAATAATAATAATCTAGTAATTGAATATATATAATAATAAAACACTTTGAACACTTTGATACTGGAAACCTGCAATAGTGGAAGCAAATTATGAACACAACATTGACATATCATCACCTCTTAAGTAAGAAACATTATTATTCATTTGGAGTCATGTTTCTGTCCACCTGATGAATGAAAGTCCAATATTCAATCTCTGTTTAGCTCTGTTTTTGGTTTCTACCAACTCCTGAGAGAAATCAGGCTCTTCAGCTGCTAAATGCTCCACTATGTTCACCAGTTAGTCTCTAATTCAGTCTGTCTGCTGTTTGCTGCTGAGCAGGTAGTGTACAGTGGGTTTTTAAAGCTTTTTCACTGAAAACAGCTGAAAACGACACTGTGAGAGCGGCGAGAGTGAACCAAAACAGTTGCGGCTGAACAGCTAAACAATGAGCTGAAACTCACTATAAAGCTCCATAAAGCTGAGGGGAGCTGCAGATTGAGTTGATAATTTTCCGCAAGTGACTCCTTTCACATTCTTACATTGTTATTATAAAAATATTGATTATAGCCACTTTAAGTATATTTTATTGTACTGTACTTGTTTTGAAGTATTTTTATAGTGTGATATTGCTGCTTTTACTTTAGGATCTGAATACGTCTTCTACCACTGGCTGGACGTAAATTTGCACATTAATCACTTCAGTAAACTGAAGTAGTTAATGTAGTGCCTATTATATTATTAATTCAGCAGAGAATTGGGTACTCAAGTAATAATCATGAGGTGATTTTTGCCACGCAGCACCTTATTAAATTAGGAGTGAGTTCACAGGTTAAGTAAGAATTAAAAACAATAAAACTCATATTTGAGGCTGTTTTTTAGCCTCTCTGGTAGGTGGTTTCTTTATGGCAAACAGACTTCATTGTGGTGTCCTGTTATAAACACACACACACACACACACACACACACACACACACACACACACACACACACACACACACACACACACACACACACACACAGAATGCCAGAGGGGAAACTAGCTTAGAGAAACTGGATGCCTTTAGCCTGTGGATAAATTAGCCTGCCCTGGAGACAGTGCCGTTTGGGCTTATCTCCAACCTCCTCTAAATTGAGGTGGGAGTTGGTAGCGGCCAGAGGTATAAAAAAGATTTAGCCTATCCGACAGGACATTAATCTCCACACCTCTTAAGCATCCTGCAAGTTTTCGAGCCCCGATCCCTCTGGCCATGTAAAGATTTGATGTCACCATGCATCCTATCAGCACCTCATTGCAATCCTTAGAGAGTTAGTTCATGAGTACATAGCTTTAGTGTCTGTCTATGCTGGAATGTAGCTGTCAGTCTATTATATATTCTAGATGAGAATAGCAACAGAGGATCTTTAACTACTGTACTACTTAACCAGACCCTCTTAAGTGGAGGCTCAGCCATCGAGTGGGTTGAACTGAAGATGCTGTCTGTGCTCTGATCTCTGCTGCTGCTAAATTCAAAATATTCACCAAAGATTGTTTGGTTTTACAAAAAAAAAAAGATTTGGTTTCTAGAGCTCCACACCAGTAAAAGAGCCTTTTTGGATGTTCGTTAACATAAAAGTTGTTATTCACGAACTACTACACTTATTGGCTGGTACTGCAGTCTTGCTAGCCCCACTCCTTCCCTTGACATACCAAATCTAAAGGTCATACAATACCTTCACTTTAATTCATTTTACTTTATTGTCCCCAAGAAAAACTCACCTTGCAGCAGTTATTAAGAATTAAACATAAAACATGTAGTTCATAAATACATAACATACAATATACACATATAAACCCGGAAAGCAGTAACCATAATAAGTCTTTGGAGACCAAAAAAAAAATCAAAATTAACAAGTTGTATTTAAATTTAGAAATGCAATAGCTCCAAGTGTTTAATCAATGCAGCTTAAGCCTTTACTTCCTCTCTAGCGTAAAAACTGTACTTTTCCTTTGGTGGAGATTACATTGTTCACCCACATTTTACTTGCCTTCAGTGTTTGGCAACCTCTGTCTTTTTTGTACATTTAAAGTTTTGAACCAAGAGGTTAAAAGAAAAACAGAAGACTGATTTAATGAAAGGCTTGTTTAACCTTTCCATAATCTTCCTTCCATTAAAAACCTTCAATCTTCACAGAAAAGAAAATCTCTGGTGGCCCTTTTTACAGACTGACTCATTGTTTGCATCCGAAATTTGGTACTTAACAAAAGTGTCCACTGTTCAGATCAGTGGTTTCTAACCTTTTCTGCTTGTGCATGTCTATAAATTGTAAGCAGTTTAATCAAAAATCATCTTCCTCCTCTCATTTGTTGTCAGATTGTTTAATTTGAATCATTTTAACCACATCTTCTCATCTTCTGATCTGTGATCATGGGTGACAGAGGTTCATGTTGCATCTCTCAGTGACAGGATACACACCTTATTCAGACCCCCAAAAAGAAAAGGTCCATGCTGAATTTAATTATTTTGCGGCATCAAACCAAGGGGCAGGTCAGACTGGGTTCTGGGTTCTGAATGGTGCAATTTAATCTCAACAAAAAGTTGGTGAAGCAGTGAAGAGTATATGCTTCATGCTTTAACAGCACATTTAAATGCACATCCACTCCAAGACTAGACAATAATGCCATAATACCTCCTGTCGCTAAAGAAAGATTGCTCTTAGATTGTGTTCCTGTTCGTGTTGGAAATGCAGATGTATTGGACTGTCGGATGGTATACTGCTGTAGAAAACACAGGGTCTGTGAGTCATTTCTAGTGTGTGTGTGTGTGTGTGTGTGTGTGTGTGTGCGTGGTTTGTCACGTATCGTGGGGAAACAGTATAAATATAAACCCATGCAGTTTACCTTCCTGGCGGCGGCGCCCACAAATTGTAAGGACATCAGGCAGGTCAAAACTATGACTCACCACTGGAGTGTAGGAGCTCAGGCTGTTCATTCATGGAAAAATAAACTCAAACTCAACACTGACATCACACATCTGCTAGCTGCAGTTAGCACAGGCTTCAGACTAAGACACTGACTGGGAAATACTGTGGAGTTTGTGATGTGCTGTTTGTGTATTTACAAGAGCTCTGGGGCTGGTTAGGCGTTAATATAATGTATGTGCATGTATGTGCAATATATTATGCTAATATATGTATGCGAGATGTGGTTTTAAAGTAAAACTGAACGCTTAAAACAGCAAAAAGCCTCAGTCACTCTTAATTTGACAAGTCTCGAGAGGTGCTGGCTCTAATGTGGAACTTTGGAGTGTTTTGATAGACTGACTTGTGGAAATATAGTGTTGATTTCCAACTCCAGTGATTATTTAATGTGGTAATATCTCAAGTTTTGCGAGCAGCATGTCTCTATTGATAACAAATGTCAGTTGGTTGGTTTGCCAGTTCAGTCAGTCGACAACTTTGACCCAAAGTAAAATGTCTACTGGATGGATTTCCATGAAATTTGGTAGTAATTTGTTTCCCACTGGATCAATTGTAATAACTTTGGTGATCTCCTGACTTTGCATCTAGCGCCATCATCAGGTCAAAATGTTAGTTTGTCCAATACTTTGGTTTGTGACCAAATACCTGCAACATTCCCATCAGCCTCAGCTGAATCTGTGTTTAGTGCTAATTACTGTTGATGAACATGGAAAACATTACACCTGCTATGCTGTCATACGATGTTAGCATGACAGTCACTACCATACCATCCACTACCTTTTTTACATTTACTTTCCACAACTGCAAAGAATCAAAAACTACAAAATGTGGTTTTCTTTACAGTGAGAATTATAACCTCACAAAGCCGCGAACTTGGTGTAATAATGTAAATCTTTAATAATATGATACTGAATAGTGGGGCATTGTGAGTTAGGGAATGTGTCTGCAATGTCTTTGCAAGTTGGTTGCAAATTATGAGCATGCCAGTGATTAAGCTTGCAGAATAGTACACCTGGAGACAATATCTCTGTGTGTTTGTGTGTCTGAATGCACTTATTGTGCCTGTGTAGTCACTGGAAGAGATCTGACCTCTGTATCTGTATTCATGTGTTCTTCTGGCAAATGTTTCCCTGCATGTCGTGGCCCACCTGTTTCATTTGGACACTGGATGCGTCTCCGGTTATAAATCGCTGCACTGCTGGATGAGCCATACCTGTGATGGAATGAGCGTCATCTGATGAACGGCTGCATTTAGATTCAAGCTCACATCCTCCGCTGTGTCCTCTCTGTCTCTTGGGTGATTCATGCCGACTCCTTCACCTCTGCTCACCATGTAAATCAGCAGAGCAGCTGGAGTGGCCTGTTTGCACCGACCCTTCTCCTCCCAACCTGTTATTACCATGTCTTCCCGCCACTGTGACGGCGCTGATGATAGTACCGCTGCTCACACCTGTTGGAGCCACAGTGAAGCCTCTTATATCCCATCGCAGTGGCGCTCACGATGTCTTAATTACCATTCTCAGACTAATTTTGAAATAGGGCTTAATACAAGTCTGAGTCAGAGGGTATCAGAGGCAAACGGAGCAGCAGGGATGATCTCACAGTAGAGAAAGTCTTTAAGAGGCCTTAAAAAGCTTTCTGGCAATGTGAGAATGCTCACTTGGATTAGTTTTATTATAACAAATCATTTGGATGGTGAAGCAAAGACATCTCTGTGTTATGACAGAAATGCTGTCTTTCAATATTCTTAAAATTAAACACTCTCTTAAAGAGGAACTGCACATTAGTTGTTTTTTTTGTTTGTTTGTTTGCACTGCACAGATAATCACATTTTTCAGGATTTTTCCAACACGTATTGTGTGCAAAAATTGCTTTTGCTGCTCAGAACTAGCTTGTGTGTGTCTCCTTGGACTTTAAATCTCAGATAAGCCGAATTCTGTGGTCCCTCCTCAACTGTGAAGTAAGTAATAGTCAAGTCTCTGAGGTATATTTTGTTTGTTGACTCTACCGACAGTGGTAGCAGCTGCCTCACAAAGTATAGAAAGCAGAACACTGGCTGACCCGCTGTTTTCCATGGAGAATATTATGACAGTCGTCAAATACCAGAATATTTTTGGAAGTGAGTTGAATTGAGAATGGCCATGAGTGACCAATTACTCTATCATCGCCTAAGCTGAGGTGAGCCGCCACCAGCTAACTTTAGCTTCGTACCATTCCCTGACATTCCTCTTTCTCTTTGGAGAACCATTCTCTGTTTTCTCCAAAGACAATGTTAGGTGACAATGTTAGGCTTGGGTGGACCTGAAACTCTCCTGGTTGAATCATCAGTACAAAAAAAATATGAACAACTGCATTAGAAAATATCTGGTTCTTTGATAAAAAATGAACGCACAAGCCTGTATAAATAAAAACTTCAGGAGAGAGATAACTACGACTCCCAAGGTGCATTTCCACTATAAACAATCCAATCACTGAGCTTAAATTTCTGTTACTGCCACTAATGGTGGGCAGAAGCTAAAGATTACACTGTTTAGAAAACTAACAATGTAATATGCGTCTGAAATCAATTCACTTTTGGATTCTGGGTAAATTTAGATGAACTGATCAACCATGGCGCAGCCTTTTGTTCACAACTGCGAAGCGCTTTGAATTATCTACTGCGCTGATTCGCTCCTCTGACTGGCTTCTTCTCAATAGCAATGGCGTCCAGGACTCATGGGTCTTGTAGTATTCAGACCATGCCAAACTTAAGGACAAAACTTGTTTTCTCAGAAAGTAGCCACAACATCAACCTATAGTTGAACTGGGAAAAACACATGTTCTGGAACCAGCGGCTCCTCCCACTTGCAACTCGTCTGCAATTTGTCTAACTGTCTCTGTCTCTTTTCTCCTTAAACTTAAAATATAGTAATTACAGCACTGATGCTTCAGGGGCGCTCTGAATGCCGCAATTAAAACATTCACAGTTTTAGGTTGAAAAGTTCCACTGCTGGTCTAAATATGAAGCCACGTCATGGTTATTCATGAGTTGGACGTTTCTGTCAAGACAAATCAATTGAAGGAGGAAGAGTAATGAGAGAGGATTCCTGCGCTCTTTCCCATGGGGTAAAACATTTATTTATAGCCACCTACATCAATATGTTTCCCCTCCGTGTCACCTCTGTCGAATGCTTTATAAAGCAAGCTTTGCAACCTCTCTGCCAGTGATTGTGATGGCTGGGTTTCCACTGCACTTGACACTTAGCAGCTTTACACGCTTTCAGTTTTGTTCTCCTGAATGCTTGAACAGGTTATACTCACAATTAGTTAAACAAGATGCTTGCTGGGTGTTTTATTCTGATGATAACAGATAATTTTAATGAAAATATGACTGCAAGTGCAAAGACAAACATGCAACCAGAGCAATCTAACCTCGAATTCTTCAAGTAGCTACTTGATTAAAATTAAAACACAGCTAAACATCCTTCAACAACTGACAAGATTAAATAAGATCAAATACCAGTTTTTGTCTTTGATCCCTCTTCTAAACGCCCTCCAGGCAAATCCCAACCGCTCAGAGCTAAGAGTTTAGGCATTATTCACCCTCCATACTAAGACAGGAGAGGGCTGTTAATGTCAGATCAGTGTTGAGATGTAGACGAGCTTCTGATACTCTGTCAGACAGAGAAATCATTAAGCAAAATCATCATATCTAATACTATAATCATACAACATTTGCATATTTGCTGGAAAACTTTTACACCATAAGTTTTATAGTTGAATTATGTAACCCAGCTCCTACCAGATGCACTCTAAGCATGAACACGTGCCTGAGAGCCATGAATTTTTTTTAATTGAGACACCGAAGGCCATAAAAACGGCCGTTAGGCTGTAATGGATGGTGGCATTACATAACTGTCTGTCCATTTACCCCTTTAACTGTAATTGTTCTTAGAATAGAACTAGCCCCCGCTACCTTGCGATTAATGAGTTGATCTTTGACCCTTTGTATCCAACTCCCCATGGAAAATCTCGAGCTATAATAAAATCAGACCTGTCTGTGGCTGTGCACATCGATATCTTCAGCTGTGAGGGAAGTGAAGTGTCACTGTCTGGGAAATGTGGTAAATACAAGCATCTGTAATACCAGATGCATATAATAACTCTTACTTGGTCTTAAGTGATATTTAAGAACAAATCTTAATATGCAGACTATTGAATATTTTTTAAATAAAAAGGAGAAATGAAGGTTTTATCATATTGTCATCACTGAGGCTCTTTGATAAGCTGGTTATGGTAATTAAAGGTCTTACAGGGTGCCATTATTCAAAACAAGATATTTCAAAGAGTAGAATTTGAAAGAAGCTCTCATCTTTATTTTCCATCTTCTGTGTTGACAATTTGAAACTGGGAAGGATAGTTTCCCCCAAATAATGACTAATCCTGCAGGTGCATTGTTGATGCTAGCCACGAGGCCAATCCAATCTCCTCCTAAATCTTCATAGAACAGTGGTGTTAAATACCCAGCACAAATAGGCATTCAGAAAATGACAAAGCTTTAATCACATGCATCACCACATGGAGCTATTAGCTCTTGCTAACTAAAGATACAACTCCACTCTAAATATGGGTTTAGTGTTCAATGAGTGGGCAGCTTTCATTGCCAGGGAAACTAATGCAACATCCCCCTTTTGTCTGTTTCTATCCAATATTGTGGATCAAAAGGAAGTTGTTCTGCATGTCACGCTGCACGAAAGATCAAAATGTTCTCTTCATATTTCACCGTCAAACGGATGCAGGATGAGAAAGAGGGAAACATCTATCTGATGAGCTTTTTTATTTTGTCTTCAAGGTCTTAAAAGCATCTCACAAACTCAGGGCCTTGTATCGCGTCAAAGGAGTGGTTATCTCACATTTATTATTTGCTTTAGCTTGAGTGTTAGCAGTGATTGAAGGATTGAAGGTTGGCATGGTGCCAACCCACCTCAGAGACAAATAACAAGTGTTTGGAGAAAGACAAGGGCTACTTTACTTAACCATGTTGGTTATATTTGATATATATATATATATATATATATATATTTGATATTTGAAATGCCACTATTTGTAATGGCTATAAAATGAAACACTGCTCTGCATTTGTGGAAAAAGCTAACAAGAAATGTCTTTCTACTATTTCATTTCATGCTGTTCAGCACTCTGAAGGAGTCTGAGTAATTATGCCATTTTAAATGCAGACAACCCTTCTTACTCTCCCCTCCAGCGAGAGTAAGAAGGGAAATATTATTGTCTTGACGGCATGTTGAGAAGCCACTAACAATAAGACTGCATCAGACAACATGTGACAGAACCATTATTAAACTGATTGTATTGTCTGACAGTGTATGCGTGACCTTTGTCCACTATTTAGGAGACAGGTGTGGAGAGTTCAGCCAGGTGACATATTGTTATCACTCCCAGACTGAAGTGAATTTCCACCTCGCTTTATTTGTACTGTTTTGGACCACTGGAGTGTTCTTGTAGCCTGTTTGTTCACTATAAACAACCAATGCAGCAACAGTACTGATGTTAGCTTTGGTTAGCTGACAATACACACTCTCCCTGTGTGTGTAGGGGGAGTGTGTTGTTGTTTGTGTGCTACAGTTGTGACCAATTTCAGAACTTGTTTTTGTTTATTCTTCTCCAACTTCACTCCAACTTCAACGTCTTCATCTTAATTCAAGCTGCCAAGCAAAAACCTACGTTTTCTGTAGTGAGAAGATGAAATGCATGATCCAGGAAGTCCAGTTTGAGTGATACATCCATTAGTTTGAAGGCCAACCAGATGCCAACACATTATATCACACCAATAACAACTTTATTCTTCCTAACGATCCCAGTAGAATCGTGCCGTCCATGTTAAAACATATTCTACCTGGCATGTGCACTTGCACAGGTTTGATTGCCCGACACCAGATGCCGTTAGAGTGCACTGGCGCAAAAGTTGAACTTATTTGATGGAACATCGCCTAAAGTTAAACACACCCCAGTAGTAGTCAAGGTTTGCCGATCCGGGGAGCAAATGTGTACAGCGATGACACTGGTTAGCCCGTTGGGATACACCATTATACTGTTTCCCCGTAGTGTTTCCCATGCTCGTCAACTCTGGAAAAGCATTACTTTTAACAAATTCCCTTTCTGTTTGATCGGCACATCCCGGCTAATGTAACTTAACTACTTCTTCTTCTTTGTCTGTATGACACGTCCAAGACCCATGTGATATGTTGTTGTTGAACAAAATAATCCTAACTTTATCTTGTAAAAAATTACAACGTGCACTAGTAGATATCCATCTAACTTGGCATTTGGATAAAAAAACCCAATGAACATGTTTCAGTTTGTCAAAACGACAGATGAAATAAAATAAACTCCTTAAGTTAGAGAAGCTTAAGGAACAAGCGCTAGCAGGAAAAAGTAATAGGACTTTGGCTCTCTATTAAGAGAATAAGACTTTAGCAAAGGTGTAATGCTGTTAGTAAATGCTGTTTCAAAAACAATTTTCCCAGACAAAGAGAGACGCTGTGACTCTTCATTTTTTATTTATTTTGTTAAAATACATATGAAACAGATACAATAAATCATATTCCAAATGTTTACTTTAAATTGTTACAAAAGTTATCACAAACTGTACACATCATGACAGTAGTTGCAGTTGTTCTTGCTCAATATCGATTCAACCAATATGCAAACAATTACAGCTCAAAGCTCTAAACTCCTAAACATGGAATAACTTGATAAGGTAGAGTTGGCTTCACTGGGTCTCCAGTTTGACTAATTGTTCACAACTATTACAGAACGTGTATAAATTTTACTCAATCACAAGTCTGAGCTGTTCAGATTATCACCAAACAATAGAAATACATTGTGATGTCTCTATTTCCATAAGATTACGATAACTTCTTAAATTTCACTTTTGAATATGTACAGACAGTGCCATGGACAAGTATATATACAAATGTAAACACAACGTTTGAAATTTGAAATACTATAACATATTCATTTCTTACATTTTCCCTCAATGTGTTTTTAAAGTAGTGAGATGCATGCTACAAGTAAAACTATTTCTTTTTAATATTAAGGGCAGCACAGGGGAGAAAGAAAGCACAATTATATGCATGTGCAAGTAAGATAACAGTACATAGCCTTTTTCTATTTGCTATGTTGATTTCTTATTAGTTTCTTATTACTCACATGTAAGGAGAAGCTGAGTCAATGTTCTGTGTTAGATCCACTGAACTTAATGTCATATGGCTTTATGGAACAAACACAATATTTGCAAATGTTTGAGTGTGTGTGTGTGTGTTTGTGTCATCTTTTATGGATAATAATTCCCTGAATTTGTAGCTGCTGGGGAAAGGTTGTTTGGTTGAATTGAGATTCGATAACTATCTGTATTACTTTACTCTATTTTTGTGTGTTTTGTGTATTTTTGTGCCTGTCAAGCTTTTCATTTTCACACGGCACATCATGCAGTTTACAGTGACAACGGTGGCAGATTTACCACTCGAAATACACTAATTTTCTAAACAATGGGTCCTTTATTTCAGACAGAAGTTGACAAAAGCGGGCAAGAAGATCTAGCTGGCAACCTTCAATTTTGTCGGCTGAAATGACGTCTGTCGCTAGCAGATATTATCAGCTGTAGCTAGCTAACTAATTCAGCTAAGAAAATGCAGTCTCTGGTTGACTTTTTAATGTGTAAAGCTGACGAGAACCTGATGGCTACATACATGATATCATGTAAAAGACAGAGGCTAAAGACGCATGTTCTTGTATATCAGTGTAGAGCTAGTTAGTCCTATATTATGATAAGGAAAAATGTAAGATCTGTCTATTTTATTCTAACATAAGCCTGTTTAGCTGTTTAGTTTACATACCTGTAATTGGACAAGCAAGACAGAGGTTAGATTTATGCTTTATTATTTGTATTTTCAAACTGTATGTTTCACTTTTAACTTTACAAGAGAAAAGCATTTTAGGATGAGGACTAACGAATGTAATGCTATCTCAGATAACAAGTTTGGCTGGGGTTGGTGAAGCGTAAACTTCCCCAGGTCCAGTACGGCAGGACAGAGCTAATTGTGACTTGGGACTTCTGTTCTGTTTTGTTTTGTTTTTAAACCTGAAACCTCACAAAATAATGCAGTAAAAATGCTTCTGGCCTTGGATGTAAGGCTGGGTTAGGTTGTTACTGTAGGCAGTAGGCTAGCTAGCCAGACATGCAGCTTAAGTTAGAGCGAGAGCAGATAAACACACTGTTTAATCCATTCCTCTTTACATTTTTGGTCTTGTATTTTTCATTTTGGAGAGGGTAAAAAAGAAGAAACCAAAGCTTGTGCCTATAGTTACAGTTCCTAAGCTATGATTGGACACTCCATATATTTAGATCAACATTGTTAATGATGAAAGTATTGATATCCTCTAATAAAGATCATCCATTTACCTTTTTACAAACAATTTGTAAAGTAGAATGTGGAACGTACCATTGTTCATTAGCGTTTGCTTCACTTTTTAGTTTCAACAACATTGCAACATTTGCAGTGTAAACAACAGTTTAATTATATTTAGTAAAGTTATAGGAGTAATAAGAGGATGAGTCTAACTAAATTCTATATGCTGCTAGTTCAGTTTGATCTGGTGTGCACAAAAATAATGTTATATGTTAAATGTTATATTTAAAGTCTTGCCAGATGTTTGGAAACAAATTTATTGTAAAGTTATTTCAAACACACTTCATATGTTTGCTACATGTGTCTGCTACAGTTTCTCTAAATCTGAGAGTCCTGTTGACTTTTCTAATATCTGCAGGTAACAATGGCCGGTTAATGGCTGGTTTTACACATCTGTGACAGTTGTGACTGATGAATTTTAAGTGAGATTTACCCAGCCCTTGTTGATGCTCAAATACCCGCATTCTTCAACCAAAACCTGGATCAAGACTCACTGGATTTATTGACTGTTTTTTATCAAGCAGTGTAGCCCTTTAACGTTGTGCCATTTCAAATCAATAGCTAACTGACTAAAGAGCTCTTGGGCCAGAAAAAACATTGCTCAAAATATTGAAAAGGTTGATAAAGCTGCTATTGAATCACAGAGGACTTGCAGTGAGGCCTACCATTCATGTGGTCTGTGTGACTGACAAATAAAGCCTTTCTGAGAATTTCAAAGCAGATGTATAAAAAACAAACTCTTGAATTGAATTACAGTGAGTGCTGTGCATAACCAGCTCTGTAGAGCACTTGAAGAACTGGAGTTTGAATGAATGAATAAAAACAATTTCAATACAACCTTGTTTTTTTTAAACATATAAGAAACGTGCCGGAATGAATCCAATTTTCACACAACATGCTCACAAGAGACTCACAGGCAACACAACTTCTCAGCAACTCTAAACAAACTTCTGGTGTCTTACAGAGGTGGTGTTATCATTCTACCTGTGATCGTCAAGGTGTCTGTGGAGGTTTGGGTGAAGGACACGAACCTTGACTCTCAAAGCTTGCTGCTCTTCCAGGCCACTGCAAGGTAAAATATCACAAAACACAACACATTATAGAGGCTTTGCCGTCCTTTTGTGGTAACTAAGCAGGTTATTTCTCTAGTACTCAGGATGTACTGTGATCATAGGCAAAATGGTTGTACTGGCCCAGGTGGGTCAGGTCACATTAAGCAGCAGAGCCAGATCATCACACAGGGGATGTGGCATAGTATTCTTTTTAAACTATTATAGTGATTTGTAATATATTTCCTTTCCCATTTGCACATCATCCACATCGGTTGTTAAAATCTCATGTTACACTTGCAGTGCCATTATTGGCATTTTCTTATTTTGTGTGCGTGCTCTCACGTGTGTCTGTGCATATGTTGATGATTTTACTTTATCTGTAAAGTGTGCATTGAGAAAACTGAAGGTGAAGGTGAAGATTTAGGAGCTTGTTAATGTAATTTGTCCTCATACTGAGGTATGCAACAACCTTGACATCGGCAGTGACAAGAGACAAGACAGCATCAGTGTACTGAATGTTGACAGTGCTGCCAAGGCATAAAAAAAGTTTAACTCTGTAACGGAATATGATCTGTATGCCATGAAACAATATGTGGTCTTAAGTCTTAAAATCTACCCTTTGAGTCTGAATCCCACCCCCCCTGCAGGCCTGAACGTTGTCTGTAAAAAAGTTTGCTTCTTCTAGGAGGACAGTGGCTGCAGTCAGCTTGGGTTCAAGGCAATTACAATGGATTCCAGCATTTAGCACAGTGGGAAAAAAGATAAAAGTAGAATAAGACAGCATTGATCCCCAAGTGGGGTTTTCATCTTCACAAACTCACAAAAATATCAGAACATTGTTAGACACCCGTGAAACCACTCATACAGCAAAATCTGCAAAATATATTTGAAACCTTACACACTAGCCTTTTGAGCTTGTGAGCAGGCGTTAAAGCCTCCTGCTCTTCCATTGGCTGGACAACTGCCCTGTCCTAGCTGTTTCATTGGCTGTACCTGGAGTGTCATTGTAGGATTATTTATAATGCTTCCTGCCTGTTATTTATAATGTTACTATTGTATATATTTCATGCTGTTACATGTTTCAGAGCACAAACAATCCCCAAGAATAGATATATGAATAGTAAACATAATCCAAGTTGACTGTATTCCCACCTCCTTATGCAATGAGGGTTTATTACAGAGCAATGTTTTGACAAGAGCTACAGAGGAAATGGTTTTGCCTGTGATCACAGTTTTTACCAAAGGATATAAAGTAGATTTACCACTGAAAATGGGTAATCACCTGTCTTTTCCTATTCGTCAGATGGGGAGTGGGTGTGACAAAAGAGGAAGAAACATTGATAAAATGTAAAATATGAAATTGCATTAACAGGGGGGAGACAGTTAGCCTTCTAGCAACTGTAAAACTGTCTTACAGAAGTTACACATGGTATCTTATTAGCTAGCAAACTAGACACCAAAGCGTCCAAGAGTCCACTGGGTTTTGTTTGCAGTTTGCAAAGGTGGCAACTTCTCTATGAGGACATGACTTCTGAGATGCTGCCTAAGCACTTGGTCCTGATGCTGTTGGTCTTTTTCATTTCTACATGAGTAAAATACACACATGTAACATGCAAGTAAGACAGTATTGGAGTTGTTGGAAAGCACCTTTGACCAACCTAGGCTAGCTGTTTCCCCCGCAAAACACATTTGCTATCTCTTTATTGAACGAACAGAGATGAAATGAAATGACGAATTTTTTGGTGATTTTCACAGGAAAATATCCAGACGTTTTAGAAAGAGTAGATTGGACTAAAATCATTTCAACCAGGATTTGTATGTTCCCATGTATCAAAAGTTGACGAGTAATAGTAGGTCAAGAGAAAAACAGCTGCTGATTAAGTTTCAGATCGGCCAGCGTCCCTCATAATTTTAAAATGTTTTTTAAAAACCGAACGGTAACTGTGAAAGAATGTGAAATGTGAAATTTTCACTATTTGATTTTCATTTTTTCATCACATTTTCTAGTGTTTTCTAATATTCAAAATAAATACAGGTATATTGCTGGATTTTGTTGTTTAAATAAGAAAAACCAAAGGACAAAAATAATGAAGGAAGAAGCTCAACTAGACAGAGCTGGGATCACCCAAAAAAGATTTGGCAGTCTGATGTGTTGTTGCCTTGCACTGCATTGCACAGCATCTGTTCTGGTCAATGTCACATTCAGGAGTTTCTAGAAAACTCTGTAAATATGAGTTCTTTGAGACTGGGGTAAAAAACAGAGTCTGGGATAAAAGACATGTCTGTACCTCTCCCAGAGCATGCCAGTGTGTGATGGGCTTGCGCGGGTAAGCCAGCATTTCGTTCCAGTGATCCCGTCCAAGACCCTCAGCATCTGGCCCGGTACGACACACACCAATCACCTCATTGTGTCCAACCCTGTTAGTAGTAAAACACACACATTAACACACATTTGGATGCACATAGTAAAGCTTCTAGTAGCCCTGGTCTAGACTCAAAAATCATGACTAAACTGAAATGCATATTTCAGTTCAATTCAGTTTTATTTATATAGCGCCATATCATGAAGTTATCTCAGGGCACTTTTTTATATAGAGCAGGTCTAGACCGACTCTTTATTTCACCAGTCTTAGATTAACTAAATGTATCGAAAAGAAACTGGAAGTTCATCGACTACAGTAAATGACCTCAGTTACACACCTCCTAAAAGTTTCAGTTTCTGTGTTTGAGAGTGTTTGTTGATCAAAGGTACACTTCCAAATCCTAAATGTTTCTCCTCATCTGTGAACTGTGTTGACTTGTAGTTAGCACGTTAGCATGTAATGTATATACAGTATCTATTGGCCGCTTGACTCACCGATCATAATCCATCACCATGATGGACAGACTGACTTGTTCCACGTTCTCCGGGGGAATGTCAAAGATGATGGCCTCGTTGTATGCTGGATTAAGTGTGCTTTTCTTGGTGGTTGTTTTTCGCTTCTTTAACCTCCGTCCGTCACATATCAGGTAAACCTTCACATAAGGGTCTGGGAGACATATTTACCGTCATTTAAAGTTTGTTCATTCGTCAAATTATAGTTAAATGGGATGATATCAACAAAAACTAACATTACAAATGCTAAGGGAAGAGCTTGTACAAAATACAAACTATTTCCTTTTTCAAAGTTAAATGTACAGCTGATACACGTAATGCCCTATTCTGTAATACTTTCAATAATTTGTTCTCACTGGCCTCCCCATTTCCATTCTAAGTGGCCACCTGCTGTCTCGTTTCAGGTAAGTTTGATTTATGGCTCAGCTTGCGCTTTTGATGTGAGCCACATCTTATTTGCTGTCGGGTTACCTGAAGAGCCTGTGATGTCCATGGCTTTGAGGTTTCTGCATTTGATGACTGTTAGGGTCATTCTCCCTGCTGTGGGGAGGTAGCACAACGAGTACATGATCTCTCCCAGGTCAACGCTCTCCTGGAGGACAAAAAAGAAAGACAACAGAATGCATTTCTTCCATTTTAAATGCTTTAAACACATTCTATGAATCAAAATGCCAAAGCAAAGGAGTGAAAAGGTCAGTAAATAAAGGAGGTCGTCATATTAGTCATTCCTATTTGTCGCTATTCTCTCATCTGCCAGCTGTTGGTCACTAGTTTCTTAATAGTTGTAATGAATGATTTAGTTTTTAGCTACGCTAGCGGCAGGCCCTATGGATGGCAATGTCGGTTGGTCCATGACTTTGGTCCAAACAGAAATATCTCAACAACTATAGGATGGTTTGCCATGAAATTATGTACGTACATTCATGGTCACGAGAGGATGAATCTTACTTAGTGTGGTAATCCCCTGAATTTCTTTTCTAGCACCACCATGAGGTTGACATTTTTGTTTTTTGGTCAAATATCTTGACAGATCTTAGATGGATTGCCATGAAATGTGGTTCAGATATTCATGGCCTCCTCAGGATGAATTGTAATAACTTTGGGGATCCCCTAATGTTTTATCTAGCGTCATCATCAGGTTAATGTTTCAGTTTGTCCAAAACCTTTGTTTATGACCAAATACCTGCAAAACTAATGACATTCCTATTAGCTTCAGCACTAGACCCTTAGTCTTGTTACAGTCAGCTCAGCTTGTTTTTGGCTTCATTTGCTAGCTTGCAAAGTGAATATTGGTGTTAACATATGTCTATTAAAACTAGAAAGTACTCGTAATTGTACTAGACACTGTATTTGTTATTGTCCCAATCAGAGATTTGTTTACAACAGCACTGGTAGTCAGAAAGTGACACTCTGGGGACAAATGTCATTAAAGGCATGTCACTGCAGTCACATGGGGACCAAGACAGCTGAAATCTGTATTTTCTTCAGGTAGTCAGTTGGCTTGAAGTTAGCCTATTATGTTAAAGATTGTATTGTCGTAATGATTAAGTTTAATGGGTATGCTTAGGTTTTATGATACAGAAATGTTTATGAAGGAAGATCAAGGAAGTTCATGTCATGAGTAGATATAACTATAAATTGTAATGTTAGCTTCAAAACTGACTTTGAATGCACAGTTGAGAGCAAAGAAGACAGCTAAAGGAAACATGATATATCTTGCCATTGGATCAACATTGGGGTTTTGTTTTGAGAACTGAACTCTAGAGAAACTGAAAGCCTTCAAAAGCATTTGAAAGCAATGCTGCATTGGCTAATTTTCTTAGCAGCTGAGCAAAGTTTTATCCAAGACTACTTTTTCTGGTTTGTTGGAGTTTTCATATTATTGTAATCTGTATAACCATAGTAGCACATGCAATTATAAATTGTGACTTCAAATATCAATCAAATGTATCACTGTATAGAAATCAGCAGTGGAATTACCCACTTCTGCCCACAAGCTTTTAGAAATGCTGCAAACGCTATAAGATCTCTCTATCACACACACACATATCCAACACCTTAATCTGCAGTGTAAGTCCACAAAGTAACTGTAGCTGCCCTCAGGTGTATCAACACAGGAGGAGGTTTTCAGGGTAATCTATGGCCTGCAGTTATAGGAGGTAAATATAATCTTTATACTAGACCACACAAGCAAGGCTAAGAAATTGCTCAAATGATACTCAACTGACATATTTAACTCTCAAGACATTTAAATGCTCCAGCACTACGAATTAATATCTCTTTAGTTTTGCTCTTTGGGGTGCCTGGAAATGTTTTAAACCGAAAGCAACCAAAAAAGTTCACCTTTCCAATCCATGTCCATATTGTTTACATTTTTTGTACACACCACGTAAAAGCAGCAGTTCGTTGTGGTTCATTTTGTATGCACTACATGGTTCTTGAACTCAGTAAGCAACTAGATAGCACAAAGAGAGTTCATTCCTCCACCACGGCTCAATAATCCTTGAAAGTTTATATCTAAATTATAAAAGAAAATGTTTAATATTCTTTAATCTGCATTCTAATTTGCATCGTGATTCAGATCAGCATTATCTAGATGCAGATTACAGTGCTCCATAGTGATACATAATGTATGTACCACATTTTGCAGTTATTCAGGAGAAAAAGAATGGATAAGTTCAAAAATGCCTTGTATCACAATCCTAAAATCCTAAAAAGTCCTGGTTTTGGATCTGCATTAATAACTAAATATTGGTTCTTTGGCTGATGACCAAAGAACCAATATTTACACCAAATTTCACTAAAATCTATTAACATGTTTTTGAGATATCCTGTTAATTTATAAACTAGGCTGAAAACATTATCTCCTTGGATGAGTTAACAATGGAGGCCCAGACTATATACTCATAGCCTAGAAACTCTAGTTTATGAGCCAGTGTTGGCATACTGTAGCAAGCCTCTTGATCTTACTTGTACTGAGTATAGAAGGCACACCAGACTGATGCATGATTATCTCTTTCCAATACTTAAAAGTAGCCATGAAGCCCCAAAAGGTGGGACATGTGTTATCCTTTACAGTAACATGTTATCCTTTCTGTAAATGAACAGATTAACAAATAAACTTTGACAATGCTAAATCAAAAAGTGCTTTTAAGAAACAGCCAAATCTAAAAAAAAATCAACCTTTCTCATTGAAAGCCAATAAATAAACACCATCTTTAATGGAAATAGAAAATCATCTTTAGTCAGTCTGTATGCAAAACTGAATATATAGTTCTTCTGTTGCTATTAATACAACCTCCAGAAGCTAATGTGAACAATGGCTCATTGTTTATCACAATGAAACCGGTCATAAATAAAGCAGAGGCTCTTGAGTAAACTGTGGTAAGTGTTAATGTAGGAGTGAAAAGCATTCTGAGTTCATATGAGGACATACTATCTACAGTACAGTATAACTGTATACCCTTTTTGTGTAAATAATTTAAAGTTTGAGAACATATTGCTGCTGACAAATACAAACAGTTCATATATCTTGTGATCCAATAATTTTATTTTGTTGCTATATTTACATCTGTAGAATACCCAGCAGTTTCTGGAAAATGTGTGTGGGTGTTTGGCTGATGAAACGCATTTCCCAAAGCATTTGAATTGTGCAGCGTGTTCCACCTGCCACTTTTGTGGAAGGTTGTTGATGAATTCAGGCTCCTAGAAGTGATTCAGTGCAATACTTCATCTTTAGACCTTTCTAAAAACAGTATAAGTTCAGATTCACTACGTGTTTTTTCCTCAGTGATAGCTCAGAAGTCTGGTGCAGCATTTCTTACATGGCAAGAATGTCTACATATGTGAGGATTTGGCAGTGTGTTAGTGTGAACGCCAACTCACCGTAGTTGCCGCATGAATATCCTTCCACACCACAGCCTCCCTGGAAAGATCAGAGAGTTCAAAGAGGTTGTCCACCACCACCTCGCCAATCATATCGTGGCTGGTGAAGCGGTCAAAGTCGTAGACGCTGAAGTGCAGCTTGCGGTTGCAAATCTCATCATACGCCACGGGGAAACAGAAGATCTCGTCAAACATGGGGTTCAGATTCTTGCGATGGACTCGCGTCTGGAACTTCTTCTTCCTCTCCGGTAGCAGGTAAATCTTCACGTATGGGTCGGAGGTGCCCATGAAGTCTTTGGCAGGCAGGTCCAAGGCCTTGAGGATTCTCACCACCAACGCCTGCTCCTCGTAGTCATAATGCAGTGAGAAGCTGAGCTTTCCGCAAGTCTCCACAGGCTCTTTGGCCTCATCTTCTGAGTCCACAGATTTCTGCTTGTAGAGTTCGGGTTTTATTCTTCCAATGCTTACTGTAGAAGACTGGCGGAGAGGCACTGTGTCCATGCTGAAGTCAACGCTGGTGACATTCATCTGACGAGGCAGGTGGCGCCGGAATGAATTGTGCCTGTTGAAAAGGGTAAAGGGCATCTGGTAAATGTCTAAGTGTCAGTGTTATGCACAAGTGGCTTTGTTATTATGGGCGCTAATGGTTTGTCAGGAGAGAACTATGTCTGAAATGCATGATGCATAATAATGTGGCGCGCATGGAACATGTTTTGACGTATTACAGTCTGGTGAAATAGCTCAAATCTAGTATAGATGCACTTTGGCAAGTGTTATCTTTAAATGCTCATAATGACCTAGCCAATCATATGATATACATATGTTGTCCTTTTGAGCCTGGTAAAGTGGCTTAATTTGCCTAAAAAACAAGAACCCACAACCTTGATTTTGTAGACAACCTAATGACACTGACATACTTCAAAGAAAATTCAACATACCGCTCTTTCTCGCTGAATGCAGGTGGTTTTACCCTGAAAGTAGTACCAGACAATAAAACCACAAGTGGCCAAACTGAAATACTTTATTTTGGTCATCACTGACCTTGGTTTTGGGAAATGAAAACACATCTCCAGAATTCAGATTCAAGCTCTTGTACAAATTACCTGAATGCTGCAAATTTCTGTGAAGCTGACATTTTTCGAGAAAACCATGGCCGTGATTGACTCACCAGTGTTGTCACCTAGCAACTGGCCCTCCTCCCTTCTGACAGTAAGACAATCACAGTGATCTGACAGCCATGGCACAAATGTTATGGCACAGGAAGCACATCTGAAAATTAAATGCTACACTCAAGTATTGTAAACAACATAGAAGGCTTCATGTTGTTGTTCTAAGAGCCAGTACAAACCTTAAGGGGAAAGAAAAATTGCCTGAAATACAACCAAAACACACAGAATAGTAATAACTATTTGCCTTAATAGCTCATATTTTGCGGTTGTGTTGTTGACTTCTTCTCTAAATCTTCTTTAAACCATAACATACACTTAATCCACTGGGGATTACATCAAATCCACTACTAACACCAGAGATTAACCCCTAATTTTATTGTTTTCTATATCAGTTTTCAATAATATCATCATGAACATGAACAAAGAAGTTGGAGGTAATGTGAGTTCAGTGACATTCTGTCTTCTCCTCATTCCTAAAATTTCTTCTTTTTTTTTGTTGTTGCAGTTTTCCAAAAACCGATGCCACCTGGTCATCTGATCACAACATTAAGATTAAGAGCTCATCAAAGACTACTTGTGTACATTTTTTTTGTCTTATGGATTACGTAGACAGATAAAATCATGCTAGGACTTATTCTTGCCCCCCCAAAAATTGGGCAAGAATCTCCAATCATGACAAACATCATGTCCCCACTGTGTACTTTCAAGGCAACATTTCTTGGCTGTCTATGATTTAGAACTGAAACAATTAGTTGATTTAAACTATTTGATTATCAGTTTTTTCAAATACCAAATATTTGCTGTTTCCAGCTTCTCAAATGTGAGGATTTTCTGCTTTTCCTTGTCTTACATTATATTAAACTGAGTATTTTGGGGGTTTGGACTGTGCGGACTGACTTTCTGACATTTTATACACCAAATGATCAATCCATAATGAAAATAATCGTTAATTGCAGTCCAATCACTTGCTTAATTGGCCTGTTGGTAAATACAGCTCATCTGCAGACCATCATTTCTTTCAACCAGTTAGTACTTGCTAATAAATGTTAAAAAAGGCTTGACAGGGCCAGAATTTGGTTGAAAATGTCAGGACCATATCTACATTGTCTTTGTTGCTCTAGTGTCATTAAGCAATAGGGTGTTAGGGCATTTTTCTTAAGCTAGGATTGGCCCTAAAAAGTTATATGGGCTTGAGCTAAGAGTTTATTGCATGCTGTAGGTGTTTTTGGCATTATGTCATTCAAAAAGGAAATAACCAATGGAAATCAGGAATCACTGTCAAAAGAGTAGGTGGAAAGATTGAGACAGTAGGCGTTGTAATCTGTAACCTGGCCTTTCTGCACCCCTGGTGGGTGTATAATTCATGAAGACAATGGTCTCCATATAATTTAATTAACGAGCCAAACGACAAAGCAAAGCAATTGTCAATAAAGACTTCCTCTGAGAAACTGTGCGCAGCTGCCTGGTGCGTCTCATCAGAAACCAACCTTCCACCATGACAGCTCCCACCCCACAGCAGTGCTAATTATGGACATTGTAGTTTAAACACAGCGCTGGAAAAGAAAGAGAAGCAAGAGCTGGTTGTTTAATTACTGGGGTTGCTTCCCGCCGTTACCATGGCAGCTTGACTCGCACATACAAGAGATTATAGGGTTCGAACTGAACAAGGAGATATACCGCAGCTCTGGCTGATGAGCCTGCAGGAGGACTTTTTTTTCTTTCTGGTCAGACAGTGCAAGAGACACACAAATCAACATGTGCAAGAGCGTTTTAAGGTCACTGCCCAGTCCCTGCTGCTCTACATGACACGTGCCAAACCACCTCAAGGACAGTGGCTACACTGTCACGAACTGTCAGGACAGTTTTTGCATTGTGCAGGCATCAGTTTTGTGTGCTCCCTGCTGTAGCACGGGTGGGGGAAAGAAACTGAAGTGGGTTCAAAAATGCTACCATTGTACTGTCATTGTAAGCACCAGATTCATGTATATAAATAGCTTGTCATCATTATTGTGTCTTCAATGCAGGGGCACAGGGAGGGGTTGCGACCGCAGTGGGTTCATGTAGCATACCTGGAGGAGGAGGTTGGCTCAGTGGTCTGCCTCTGGATCTTAGCCTGCTGGCTGAGCTTCTCCCTCAGGGCTGTTTGCACCTCGGCAGGGATGTCCGGAGACGTCTGGCTGATCTTCATGGCCGCCTCCAGGAGCTTGACAGTGCTCCGTCCATTCACTTTCACTTCCAGTGGGTACTTCTTCTCCACCTCCGCAGCTTTACTCTCTGTGACCGGCGGGGGGTTGAGTGGAGGCGCCTCGGGGAAGCCCGCATGGAGGCCATTTTCTGCGTGGGCTGACAGAGCCTTGCTCCTCCAAATGGGCCAGCACAGCTTCCAAAAAACAAAGAGAGAGACTACCAACAGGGCGAGGCCACAGAAACCCACGACCACAGCAAGGAGACTAATAGAGATGTCTACATGTAACCATGGAGAGACCCATAGAGGAGGACAGAGACACATAAAAAGGAAAGGAGAAGCAAGCGAGGGACAAAATATGACAGACAAACATGCAAGGGAGAAAGAGAAAAAGGGAGAGAAAGCAAGCTGTAAGAAAGAGGGGGCAGCATATGCACCTGTTTAATAAAGCAGGACAATATAAAGTCATATAAAACCTCAGTCAAGGAGCCACAACATCAAGAGAACCACACGCTCAGTGTGGGGGAAAAAAAAGTGGTCTCCCATCTGCTCCTGACATCTCCTGTTCTTATTGATATTCAAATGCAAAGTTTGCACTGGCTGTGTATCATATGCAAGGAAGCTTAATGCAGCCTATGCAGCTTTTCAAAACGGGTTAATCAAACTGACACTGATTAAATCCCCCAGATTGCAAAGTGAAAATGGAAAGAAAAATGAGAGAAAAGATAATCATTTCTTCAGTCAGTTGGCCACCTCAGTCTGTCTTCCACCTGTTGCTATTTCATCAGTCTAGACCGTGCTGCAGCGAGATGCGTAACAGGTAGAGAAACACTTTCACAACAGTTCAGTAGCCTGCGATAAAATACATGCAACTAGATGTAATAAAGTTTGAACAAGTGAGAGCTGATTAATTTCTCAACTAGTCAATCTCATTCTTTCAAGGGAACAAACGAAATTGATTCATTGTGGGAAGTGGGGAAAGAAAATAACTTTATTCCATTTACCTGCGTGTCCTTTACCTGGTATGGTGCTCTCCAGGGGAAATATATCCGAACATTTCTCCCGGTCTACGTGTCCCGTGAGACAAAGTTCCGTGACGATTTGGAGAGCCCTGTGGCACAAGGTGATGCTGTCCTCCGTCCGGACACTCATGTCTCTCCTGTTAAGCCATTGCACGCCGGAGGAGCCAGGAGGGCGGCGGTTCATTTGGGCACCTTTTTATGCGCCGCAGAGTGCAGCCTGTCCGCAGGAGACAGAAGGGAGGCACGCTGCGTCCTGATCCATATCCAGCGCGCAACGAGGAGCGACTGGCAAGACGCTCGCTGCGTTGGAATAACAGGCGACGGGGTGCTGGAGTCCAACCCTAGCTACGTCCAATAGCAATGCGCATCAGTTTCCTACTGAGTCCTGTCAGATGGTGGTAGTAAAGGTATTACTTTTTCTAGTAACGACTAGAGAGTTCCCCGTGAGGGATTGGCGACCCGTGTGTGTCCCCGCCTTTCGTCTAAAACATTCTGGTTTATAGACTCCAGTCCTCCCAACCCCCTACTGTTACTTTATACTTCTACTCCACTACATTTCAGAAGGAAATATTATACTTTTTACTCCTTTATATTTATTTAACAGCAATACAAAACATTTTACAATATTATAGTTATAGATTAAACTATCCAATAGTATATAGTAGTAGTTAAAATTAATTCCACCTCCACCTGCTGTAACATTAAATGCTGCTTGTGTGTTAATGCTTCAGTCATAATATTTTATAACTGAAATAATATGCTATTATAACACTCTGAAAGAAACCATTATGCCCAATGAGTACTTTTACTTTTGATACTTATGTATATTTTGCTGATAATACTTTTGTACTTTTACTTAAGTCGAATCTTGAATTGAAGACTTTTGCATGTAACTTGAGTATTTTTACATAGTGGTATTCCTGCTTTTACTGAAGTAAAATATATGAGTACTTCTTCCACCACTGATGTGTGTGTGTGTGTGTGTGTGTGTGTGTGTGTGTGTGCATAGTGCATACACTGCTTTACATTGTATATTTTCATAGATTTGTTTGCATATTTAATTTTCATACTTATGTAACTATATTTATGTTACGTGTAGTACATACACTATAGCTACCTGACTCATAACAAGTCCTCTATCAGGATTTATTTTTGCTCATACAGTATATATTCAGACAAATATTTGCACATTTCATTTAAAAAGTGAATGAACTTTAATTTCTTATTTTATATCACTTTCTTAATATACACAATTATTTAGTCCTGGGAGTCCAGGACAATTGTAACGTGTCTCCCAGTTTCCCCGGTATAACTCAACAGTCACCATCACTTGACCTGCCAATTATTTATGCTATAAACCTATTAGGTGATCTGCAACTCAAACATTATCTGTAAATTCTATCAAAATGTAGAACTGATTGCAAAGCTGTTGTAAGCACATGTCAGGGACCGCTGTAACATGTCTAAATGACTAATCATTCATATTATGAAAATCATAATTTATCCCTCTTAAATCAGTTTAATTCATGTGTTTAAAGCAAGTATTACCTTTTGGCCCACTTGAGACTTACACTGTGTGATTGCTCACAGCGTGTTGTAATCCAAAGAACCCTTCATCCTTCACAGTTGGATATAATGTTTTTTTTTTTTAACATTTTCTTTGCATCATGTAACCACAGACACGTGTGTATCATCAATGCTTAAACCAATTGCTGTCTTTACTGTTGTTAATTAACACACTGATATTAAACTATAAAAGTCATTGAAGGATTGGCTCGAATTTTGAGTACCTTATCTTATGAACATAAGGTCTGTTATAACTTCAAATACATAATAAATGGGCTAATTATTATTGTTGGATGTAATTATATTAGGCTACTTTTATGAAATATATTTATCTATATAAAGAGGGGTGGAAGTAAAGCGTCTAATTGGCTTCCCAAAAGAACAATATCACCTAGACGCCAACAGAGAAAAATCCTAAATACTTTGATGTGCATGTGTCTGTGGAAAACTTCAATTAAATTTGCTTTATTCTCAACCACAGAACATCAAAACTCAAACATTAAAAACAGCCACTGCATGAAACACAAGTTACAAAAAAAAAAAAAAAAGTAAGGAAGCCAAAAAGTCAAAAAAGTCTGTCACTGTCACAACAAAGACAACATGGTTACCTCTACTGCAGGAGCACAGTCCTTATCCAGCCTATTTTCACTGGGTATTTCTATTATTTAACCTACACTCCATACCAGTCGGGGGCACAAAACCATAGCCAGGGGAAACTGGAAATTACGAGAATAACAGCTGTAATGAAAGCATGACAGATACAGCTGAGGGTGATTCAGAATTTTGGAGCCATTGTTACTACAGTACCTGTCCTGAAGGAAGGATGTCAACAAAGGAAATGAACCAGAACAGGAAAGAAAAACCCCTTTTCCCAATCCAACCAGAGCCATGTGATAATTAAGACCTATCACATGTGCAGGAGTGATGAGAAATTCGATAAATGTTTCCTTGTCTTTGCAATAAGATTTTGGTATTCATGTCCTCGCATGTGAAACATCTCCTGATATTGCACTTATATTGCTGATATTGCTAGTGTGAAAGGAAACATTGGACATTTTAACCTGGTGAATGGAAAAAATGGAAATTCAATGAGTCCATACAGTATTTCCATGCATATAAAGTGATATACATACACCGATCAGCCATAACATTTTGACCACTGACTGGTCATCTCGTTACAATGGCACCTGTCAGATATATATACAGTATATACAGTGTATACTGTATATATATATATATATATATATAAGTGTGTATATATACACACACACACACATATATACATATATATGTATATATAGATTCACACATACGTATATATATATATATATACTGTATGTGTATACACTCACACACATATACACACACATATAGTATATATATGTGTGTGTGTATACATATATATACTATATATACTGTACATATACTATATACATATACTGTATACTGTATATATACTGTATGTGTGTGTATCTATATATAAATATATATATATATATATGTATATATATATATATATATATATATATATATATATATATATATATGTATGTATATCTGACAGGTGCCATTGTAACGAGGTAATCAATGTTCCTTCACTTCACCTGTCAGTGGCCATAAAGATGTGGCTGATCGTATATGTGTGTGTGTATGTGTGTGTGAGTGTATACATATATACAGTATATATATATACGTATGTGTGTATCTATATATACATAAATAAATATATATGTATATACAGTATGTATGTATATGTGTATACAGTATATACATATATATATACATATAAACACAGTATGTATATATATATATATATATATATATGTGTGTGTGTATATAGATACACACATACGTATATATATACACTATATATATTTGACAGGTGCCATTGTAATGAGATAATCAATGTTCCTCCATTATGACCAGTCAGTGGTCATAATGTTATGTCTGATCGGTGTATGTATGTTCAAAATTTTAAATGAATGTTAGAGGTTACTTGGATCAGGAGCTTCTTTCTTCAGCTTTATGTTCACCTACTGTGAACTCATTTTCCATGACCAGATTGACACATTACATGTCTCTCTTCATCTGTTGAAGTGGTACCTCTTACAATACATGTATGATCCACACATGTATTCAACCTCTATTTCTGAGCCAGGCTAGCAACGTGGCTCTAAGATTGACAGTGACGGTCTGTCTGTCAGTCCCCCACTTTGGTCCATTTTGGAATATCTCAACAACTATTGGATGGATTGTTCTGAGAGTTTGTACAGACATTCATGGTCTCCACAGGTTGAATCCTAATGACCTTGGCGATCCTCTGCTCCACCAGGAGGTCAAAATTTAGGCATATCCACTGAAATATCTCTACATCTGAGAGATAGATTACCACAAATTTTGTATAGACATTCATGGTCTCCACAGGTTGAATCCTAATGACTTTGGTTATTTGTCCTCTAGTGCCATCATGAGATTGACATTTGTGATATAGAGTGAAATATCTCAACCATAGTTGGATGGATTGCCATGAAACTTTCCCAGAGGATGCATCCTCATGACCTTGTTGGTCCTCTGCTCAGGAGGTCAACATTTATCCACTGAAATATATGAGAGATAGATTGCCACAAATGTGTAGATATTCATGTTCCCCACAGGTTGAATCCTAATGACTTTGGTGATCCCCTTACTTATCCTCTTGCGCCACCAGCTGTTTGACATTTGGGATTTAGAGTGAAATATCTCGACATCTATTGGATGGGTTAGAATGCAGTTTAGTGCAGACATTCATGGTTTTTGTGAACTTTGGTGATCCCTGGAATTAGGGCTGCAACTAATGATCATTTTAATTATCAGTTAATCTGCTGATTTTTTTCTTGATTAATCTATAAATGATTTGGTGTATAAAATGTCAATGTCATAATTTCGCAGAGCCCAAGGTGATATCATCAAATTGCTTGTTTTGTGTGACAGTCCAAAACCAAAGATGTTCAACTTACAGTAATATAAAACAGAGAAAAGCAGCAATCGATCACGTTGGAGAAGCTAGAAGTATTGAAAGACTGGCATTTTTCTTTAGAAAATGACTTATAATAGTTTCAGCTCTGCTCTGCATTTTCATCAAGCACCATCACCAGGTCAAAATTTCAAGTCATCCAATACTTTTATTTATATAACAGTTTGGTTTTCTTTACAATGTAAAGAGCCTCACAAAGCTCTTAGTGTGGCTGTATACTCTTTTTGATTCTGTAGCAGTTTGAGACACCAGATTATTTAGAACTAGACAGCTGTGTATGTACACAGTCAAAGTCAACACTCCTGTCTGCTGTCGCTTTCTAATTAGAGATAAACATCCTCTGTTAACATTTTTTACAGACTCTCCCATAAGAGTCTCCCATCATATTTTTGAGCATCGTGCCCAACGCTGTCTTAAGCCATGAAGCCAAAACCAGAAAGCTGTTTGGCAGACCTCCAGAAGTGGGAATTAAGCAACAGAAGGGCAGAATAATCAACTGCTGTACTGAATTGGAGTTGGCGAAGCAGACTCAATTTAATATCATGCAAGTGATATGAACCACATACAGCCAGCAGTTTGGCAGTCTGAGCTGTGTGGACTATAGTAATGTAATCATTTAACAGGACGATGCTCTTTAGGAAAACAGAAGGACGATTAAAACATCTGCTTGTAAGCCTCCTGTGGCATTTTGCAGTCATGGATAACTTCAATATCCATACCAGACTCCATGCCAAACCTCGTCTCAACCTTTTGTCAAGTGCTTTTGTGTATTCAACACAAATCTCTTGCCCCCAGAGTGTTTCATTTCCCATGGCAGTTTATTCCCAACCTCAAATCTTCTGGCATGAGGGACGTGAATCTAAAAGGGCCTGTCTCCTAGACAACAGTACATACAGTATATATTCAGTAAACTGTCTGGGAGATTGCCTTTGTCCTGTGTTTATGTCCAGAGTAGCATTGTGGAGAGAAATAAACAGCATTTGTGCTGCGGCCGAGCCTGCTGGGACGTTGGAGTAGTGCTCGAAAATCAACTCCACTTTAAAACGCATTTTAAATGGCAGTTATAGGTTACTAATTGGAGCTCTGAAAGGAGGGAGCGCCTGATGATGAAAGGTTAGTGAGTGATTATGTTAATGCTAACTTGTAAACACAAAAGTAATCACTGCCCACGCAGTCTGTACTGCCCCGTTCGTATTTCCTCCCAAACACAAAGAAAGAAGCAAAACATTTAGAACACCAACTGTGCCGCTTAGCGATGTGAATTTGCAGGCATCAGGTCTGATTTACATTATAATCATGTTTCCATTGCAGCGTCGTCAAAACAAGTCTGGTCAAGATAAATTATGTTATGAGTTCTTTGGAAAACATTATGGTTTATTCTCATTTTTGGTGCAAGCACACCACAGGAGCGATAAGTCCTCATACATAAAGCACATAATTGTTTGAGAGTTCCTTCCAAAACAAGCCATACGTCTGCAATAAGTGTTTTCTAATCAGCCACGTCTACTCTATGGGTAATGTCTGCTTGAGTTTAGGCAACTAAAACTACTTAATTTAAACGAAACAAACGTTGACTGATTGTAAGATATGGACACGAACCCTACTCTCCAACATCAAATTCACGTTCTTTGCATACCCAACCCTCCTCATTAAAGGGACATTCATATTAGAGCTGCAACTAACAATTATTTTTATAACCTGCAAGTTATTTTCTTGAATAATCGATGAATCATTTTGACTGTAAAATGTCAGAAAATATATTGAAAAATGTCCAGGTGACGTCTTCAGATGTTTTGTTTTGTCCCACCAACACACCAAAACCCAAAGATGTGCAGTTTACTATCATGTATCACAAAGAAAAGCATCAAATCCTCTCATTTGAGTAGCTGGAACTAGCAAATTTTTGTCATTTATACTTAAAATAATAAGCAAAACTATTAATTGTTGCATCTCTAACTCATATTATTATGGGAATACAAGGTTCTTGCACTGAACATGGTGGTAGACACACACTTTATTAATTTAGCCCAACCAGTATCCTTCAGGTCAGCACATATTGTCGTCAAAGTTCACCATTTTTTTACTTTTGGAGTAGCATGGCCCCACGCAGAGCACCGCATACACCAGGACAATAGCAAGACTGTTGCACAAGATGTTTGTCTGAGACTCTCCTTCTAAGAGAACTGAGTTGCTTCAGCAAATGCCCACTATGACATGTTTGCGTTCAAGCAAAGGTCTTGTCTGTCAGGAGCAAAGGAGGTGTGACGTTATACGTCCACAGATGGAGGAGGTCAGGGTGGTTGGATGGATCAAAAAAATGTTGGACTTTACATGGGAGACCACTTGCTTACCATTTGCTGTTGGCTTCTTTTAATTAATGTCCACAATCGGTCCCTAACCTCCCTAACCCAAGTTGTTATTTTAACCCAAACCATAATCTTCCCCAAACCTTAACTAAAAAAAAAATTTATTTTTGCAACGCTGATTTAGAAAATGATGTCGTCCTGTCGATAGGGGCGTCAGATCAGAAAACTTTATCTTCCCATGGGCAGATTACTGATTAGATGAGTGATTATGTACAATTTGTTAAATAATTTGTCCCTTGGAGACTAAATTATCTTGTACAGATGTTTAAAGAGATCAATCCTGACTGAGGTTTTATAATTTAGTATTGATTTCTGACAATTTATTTGACCATTTCTCTCTTGGTAAAAGACTATGTTTCTCGATCTATATCAATACTATCTTATTTAAGCTTCGGCAATATTGTTTTACATTTCATGCCTGTAACGCTCCAGGAATTAAAATTGCCTTCCAATATTCATATAAAAAATGCAACTACTCCAATTTTGCAATAGTTAGTTTTGACACATTACACACTTTCCACACATTGTTGAGGCCCATCAGCAAATAACTGGCTCGACAGTGAGATTAGGAAACAAGGGCAGTGGTGTAAGAAGACAGAAATACTCAACACATGAATCTGCATTTAATGTAAGATTGTTAATTTTTGAGAATAGTGCTTTCATTGTGGCCAAACTTAGAAAATCCACCCCGAGGCTAAACACAGCAGAACACAGACCAAATCTTTAACACATTTTCACACAGTCATGCTACCAGTAGAGAAATATGTGCATTTCTGTGAGTAAAACTGTTGATGAAAAGCTTATATCTCTATTTCTAAACTTTGGTTGTGTTTCCTTCTGTTTTGGGTTTCGAGAGGACAGTCTGAGAATGTCAAATGTCATGGTAAATGTCAGCGGAGTGGCCACCAAGACAGCAAAGTGTTCATATCTCTGGCGTAGGGTACAAAAGAGGGTAAACAGCAAGTTATATCAAGCAGAGCAAATATAGGAAGAAATATTGTTTGGATTCAAGTGTTTTAACATCAGCAGGAGTTTTTTTTTGGCATTAACAAACTAACTTTCATCAAATTGAGAAGAAAGCTGTTCAACATCTTACTGTGTTATGATGTTGTTATGATATTTCAGTAAAAGCAGGCAGCCCAGGAGCCTCGTGGAGACAGACATGCTTTAAGAACATGGTCTGTTACATTGGCTGACATTAAGGGAGACTGCGCGTGAGAAATGATTTAATCATTAACATTCATGAGCGGGAACATGGGTGGCTTCCAGCACGCTTCACTGCTGCCTAAAACAAAACACAGCCAGCACAACACAGAAATTACAGCCGTAATTGATTATTTCGGAGACAGTGACAACATCATCAGAAATCTGAATGCATCAGCACAACTTGGGAAGAGAGCCCGTCCTCTGTGGATGTCAAGCACACTGAAAAGAAAATCACAACAAAAATCCCACTTAGGTTACACAACGTTTGTTTCTACCAGTTGTGTTAGTGGAGTGTGATGATTGCTCTTGTTTGTAGCAGCTTTCAGTTTTTCTTGACTTGCATCCCTGTGTCAACCACGAAGGCGGAGGTGTGTGTGTGTGTGTGTGTGGCTGGATCAATTTGTTACTAAACAGTTTAATGACACCCTGGCTGCGCCCGTAGCACGCTCCCAAAAAGACAGTTTTGTGTTAATTATGCTCACAACACTTGAAGCCGCTGAAACTGGGATTTGTTGGCTGTGAGTGCCGTTTGGCAGATTTAAAAGCCTCAGCAACATGACAGGGATTATTTTCTTATGTTTACACACTCCAGAGAGGGGTGCCTCCACGCTTAATATATTTTTTGAAATGAGAAAGACACTTAGCTGTTTAAACACAAAAAACTGAAGGAGTGAGGTGCTTATTCTCAAGTAACTGTGGAAGTATGAAAATGAAAATATGTAGCTTTTACTCTCCCGTTAGACTTATTTGGAATCATGGGAGTGCCATAAAACAGAATAAATCTGTATAAGAAAAAGAAAATAAATGTGGAAATATAAAGAGGAATAAATAAAATAATAATACATGTGGAAATATAAAGACAAATAACAAATATAAAAGAATAATTATAAGCATTTTTGTTTATTTCCACATTTATTTATTTATTTATTTATCATTTAATTTATTATTATTTTATGGTACCCCTATGACTACATATATAGTGCCTTCACACTGGAAAAGTGATAAAATCATACTCAAAGATGCCAGTGTCAACACAAAATTTATTTTATTTCTTTATTTTTGATTTGCCTGTTCATAGACACTATTGTCCCACAATGCAGTGCATAAATGGAGGATCTACTTGTAGCTATAAGAAATAAAAGAAATATGTAAATGGTGGAGATACACCTCCAGGAACATCTCTAAAAACAAAAAAAAAGTTTTGATTGTTGAGACAAATATTTGAGTTGCAGTACTATTGACGTCCATTGGCACGAAATGATAACACAGTGGTAGTACTTTATTTTCTTATAACTGCAAAACTGGTGTACTATGCAGCCCCTTAACTACTAATGTATATTTCTACATGCAAAACCACCATGTTCCTTTAAACTTGTAATAATTGATTTTGGGTTGTTTTATTGGCCACTTGGGGGCAGCAGAAACAAGTTGTGAACACACCATGGACATATCATTAACCTTTTAGGTTGATATGGCGAACATCTAGCAGATATGGAGCAACATTAGCATTCATTTGGAGTCATGTTTGTGTCCACCTGATGAATGAAGGTCCAATATGTAATATTTAGCTCTGTTTTTGGTCTCTACCAACTCCTGAGGGAAACATCTGGCTCTTTAGCTGCTAAATGCTCCACTATGCTCACCAGCTAGTCGCTAATATTACAGTAGACAAGATTACCATACTGTATAAAATATATGGTAAATAAAGAAGCACAGCAACAAACTGCATGCAAAAGACAATGCAGCACACATGCACCAATGGCATAATGTAATTTTCATCGAATGGCACCAGCCAGATGTTAACAAGAGTTTGCACCTAAACAACGAACTTGTTAAAGCTCTGTAAAGCCGGTGTCAGGTGATTATTCTCTGTAGCTTCATCACTATGAGCAACCTCTTTGACATTGTCACAGTGTTTTTCACATTGTCATTTGATACATGGCTCATAAAAAAATATTGATTATAGCCGCTTTAAGTGTCTTTTTGGTTTCACACAGTGAAGTTCAACTGATAAATGAATCAATTACGGTGCAAAGGAGATTGGAATACATTTAATAGCCTCCTGTTAAAGAAAAACGTCTGATTTGCGGTTAACCTGTTAAAAAGACATCTTTCATTCCCCTCATGGAGCAGGTCTGATTTAATCGCGGATTTCCTAATGGCTCTGTGGTTTAATTAGGCCATTTAAAGGTTAACTGCCAGGTCTGCGCCCACATCCACAACGGTCAGTCATCTTTCACCACCGTGCTCCCTCTGCACCAGTCCTATCAGATCCACATGTGACTGGAAAAACAGATATGGTGCCCAATTTTCCTGTGTACTTATTTATATAAAGAATGACATTTACCCAGCATACATTCACTCCTTGCACATTAATGCCTACAGACTCATTTGTTCACCCACTTTGTGGCACACACACTTTATCTAACACAAAATGCAATTAAATTATTTTAACTGAAACAGTAAATCTTTGGAGTCAAGCTCCTTTTTGTTTATTCATTTGATCATTTATTAACCACAAGACATTTCTAGCATGCATCCTATGACACAGGAGAAGCAATATTTTATACTCCATGTGATGTTTATCTACATTTCTTTGTAGCTCAGTAGTTAAACTGATGAATGACTGTGTCAGGGATATTTACCACAGTTTTATTAATATTGATCAAACTGTCACTGTTGTGTGATTTTAAAGTGCTCTGTGTTATATGTGTATTTATTGTCCTGCCATGCTTTAACTGATTTTATTCTATTTCAAGATTTATTTTTATCCAAGCTAGCAGCTCTATGGAGGGCAGTGTCAGCCTGTTGGTCCACCACTTTGGTCCAAACGGAAATATCTCACCAACTATTGGATGGATTACCATGAAATTTTCTACACACATTCATGGTCCCCAAAGAATGAATCATACTGATTTTAGTGAAGTTTCCTCTAGCGACACTTTTAATAACTAAAAACCTGCAACACTAAAACACTCCCATCAACCTTAGCTGTACTTTGTGTTTATTAGCGAATATTAACATGCTAACACACTAAACTAAGATGGTGAACGTGGTATGCATTATACCTGCTAAACGTCAGCATGTTAGCATGCTGACGTTAGCGTTTAGCTCAAAGCACAGCTGTGCCTGCTCAGCCTCACAGAGCTGCTAGCATGGCTGTAGACTCTTAGTCTTGTCAACATTGTCTTGGTGGCATTTGATGAAAACTGTATGTTCTGCCTTTGGTGCATGTGTGCCGTGCTCTTTATTACTGTGCTCCTTTATACTGTATATTTTATACAGTATGTTGATATTGTTACAGTTGTCATTTTAGTTTGTTTTGCAGATTTTAAACAGCCGAAAAGGGACATTTTTAAAATTTGCCTTCACTCATCCTGCTAGCCCAGTGGTTAAGGCGCATATCACATAACTTTTGTTAAAATAATAAGAATAAGAAATTAGGCTTCTTGGCCAACTCAGGCTCCTTTAGAGTTTTGAGATGATCATTGTCCCTCACACATAAACTAATAAGATAAAATACAACAAACTTCTTCATATGGTACCAGCTATACCAGGGCTGTAAGTAACTTTATAGTGCTCCATTTCATAATAAACCCCAGTATGCATTCATAAGGCGTCGGTCTTTCCCTCTCTTCATCTCTGTTTCACACACACACTCTCACCACGGACGCACTCAGGTAAGCGATGACTGATCACGCTGAGAGCGCCTCACTGAGATGTTCGAAACAATTACCTCTGCCTCGCTGCCACTCAGGACCCCTCAGGTGAAGTCATTACCTTAACCAGAGGCTGCTCACTACAGTCACAATTAATTCACATTAACAGTGGAGCCTGGGCCACCAGGGCCGTCTGGATGCATGGCTCCAATTATACTCATTACTGGACAAGGCGAGGTCCTCGAAATTGGGACTTTTCAAAAAGGCACCGTTGGGAGGCTGCTATACAAAAGGAATTAATGGTCGGTGTACAGCAGTGGTGGAGGAAGTATTCAGATCAGATCTTTTACTTACTGTACTGTATTGTAGTACTAAAACCATACTGTGAAAATACTCTACTACAAGTAAAAGTCCTGCATTCAAAACCTTACTTAAGTAAAAGTATGCAAAAGTAAAAGTACTCATTATGCAGTCAAATTGTCCCTGTCAGTGTTTTACTATTATATATGATGTTTTCGGATTAATATTACTGCTGCATTAATACAAGAACATGTATCTTGTGTCCCTGACATTCTGACCCAAACCACTGACTTTATTGACAATATGGTCATTTATTTTCTCATGTTCAATTATTAAATAGCTGCACAGGAGATTTGGCACTGATGGGCTCTCTTTCTCTCCTCCATCCTGTCCCTCTTCTTCTTGTTATCCATTTCTCTCAGCATGAAGATGAACCTTAAACAATGAATCCAAGAAGGACGGTGGCATCCAAACAGGTGGTCTGATTTTTAAGTTAAAAGTACCACCTTTCCAATGACTCCAAAATCAGTATTCTTGTTTGTTTACTTCATGTTAAATATATGTAGAGCGTGCATCTAGTATAAATAATAGACGAAAGGAAGGTGCTGCTCCTGCCTCGTGTTGAATGGGATCACACCTTTAAGAAAGTAGCAATGTCAAGGGGTCTCTTATATAGTGAATATGAGTTGTTTAAAGAAATACTCCACCAAAATATGAATCAAACACTCACTGCAAGAGTCTACAGCCATACTATCAGCTGCAGACATTGGGCTATTAAACTAAAAGATTAAAATACCCATTCTTTCAATCTGCAAAGAACAGGACTGTTTTTCAGGCAAGCAATATACAAATTCATTTAGAGCTATATAGATAGATAGATAGATAGATAGATAGATAGATAGATAGATAGATAGATAGATAGATAGATAGATAGATAGATAGATAGATAGATAGATAGATAGATAGAGATCTGCTGAATGTTTAAACAGGCAGCTTCCTTCTTCAGGACCAACGATAAACTTTATTAGCCATTTCCTTGAGGGATGTTGAGTACCGAATATAATAGGATACATTATACATATTCACAGGCACTAAACGCAGAGTTTTAATATTGCACCATGTTTGTGTGGTGTGTCTTAATAGCGTGTTAGATTATTCAATGGGAAATCAGCTTTTCTATTTCATGTTCTTTGTTTATTATGTTAAATGCTTGTGTGTTCAGCTCAAAGAGCACTACAAGGACATGCTGAATGCATTAGGAAACATTGCAGCCTTGCTTTGCTTTTAATCGTCTTCACCTGCTTTTCACTTCCGACTAATTTTCCCTTTTACTGTACGTTCAGTTTGAAATAACAAGTCTGACGTTAGGACACTGTAATCATAATAATCAATGTGCTGCTGCAGTCATATCTCTTCTGATTAAAGGCACTGCAGTGGGGATGGCATCAGCGAGGCTTAGCTGAAGTTTGCGGTTGCTATTCAAGTGTTTTTCACTTAACCTGATCGTCAAAAGAAACAGCCTTGTTTTCACTGCAGCTGCCTGAGTTTTGAAAAGACAAAGAATGTGACAACTTTGTGCACTTTAGCTTGTTTCATCACAACATTTGCCATCAAAATAAATCAAATGTGGACAAATTAAAACTTTGACTGACAAGAAAGAATCTGTTAATTCATACATGCTCTTCCCTCCCAACACTCAGACAAAAGTGTGTGCGTTGTATCTAATGTATGCTCTTTCAGATTAGCTAATCAATAACTGGGTGCTGCTTTCACTCCTACCAGGAAATGGGAATAAAACATGTTACTATATAATTCATGGAATTTGATTTTTTGTTTTCTTCTCCATTCAATTTGCAAATCACCTCCCGCTACACTTTCACCCTTGGCTTTCTTCAAATATTACTCCTGAGAAAACAAGACCCACATTTGAATACTATGTAACATGAATTATTAATTGATTAATAACATTAATTGTGTGCAGTAAAAGCTTCATGAGCAGATATTGCAGGTATTTCTTCTTCGTAAAAAGTGACCCATACTTTTTATATTTCCCGTTTTCATGGGGTAAACCACCGCATCTGATCATTTCCACCCCTCTGTCCGGGGACTACTCCGGTGCAGACAACCACAATTCAGTGGTGTTGGTCTTTGATTGAGCTGTTGTCATGGTTACCTGTATGTTCGATAGATACCGGGCTGGACCGGAGAGACTCTCCCCACTTCTTGCAGAGCTATAATTAAACACAATTTAGAGCAAACCGCAGCGTTAATCTCTCTCGGTGGTGGCTGGCACAGGTTGTGGATATTGCAGGGATGTGGAGAGCACGTGTCAGGCAACTCGACAAACTCTCAGTGTGATCCTCAGGAGAATAGGGCGACGGCATGCTAAGATGTTGATAACCGCACATCAGCCAGAACAGTGGCATTAATTGTCCCCTTTTTTTAAGTGGAGTTAAATAATTTAAATGCACTTTTTGTTGATATCTGGTTTGTGTGCGTGCATGCATGCATGTCTCATACATTCTATCAAATAAAATGTGATCATCATGGTTAAACACTGATGCTCTAAGATGGCAAATTTAAATAACTCTGGAAAGAAGAAGCATGATGACACACGAATGTCATGAGTCAGACTGAAACCGAAAAAGTTTTTTTTTCAATTACGCAAGTCACATTTCAGAGCAAACATTTCGAAAGATGAACGACTTGTTGAGATAATCCCCGAGAGAGAGAGAGAGAAAGAGAGAGAGAGAGAGAGAACATGTTCATTTGTTCGATGTGACCATGCTCTCCCTCCCTGAATAGCTGGAAACAAATCTCATGAGAGGAGAGCAGACGAGACAGGAACATATAATCCCTGATAAAGTCACAAGGCCTCGGTGACTTTATTAGAATCCTGAGGTACATTTGACAGAAATCAGCAGCACAGACACCCAAACAAACAGGACTGAAGAGCCTGGTATTGAGCCACTCGCACTTCATTGTCTATCTACACTGCCTGAACACTGGATGGCCTATTCTTAAACCCTCGCCCACGCAGAAAACACAACTGTGAACGAAGCTTCATTTGACGGACTCCTTCTTCTTCTTCTTCTTCAGCATCAATTTTCTTCCTCCCCCCAAGGTTATGAAAGGAGATATTAAGGCATAACATCGGCTGTCTGGTTATTAATAAAAGGCAAGGCCAAGATGCACTACGGCGGTTACATAAGAGTGGATAGGTGCTGTGTTACGTAACACCTGCTGTGCAAAGCGCAGCACCTGTTGTTATGGACACACACGGTGCAAAAATCATCTTTTCACTCAGAAAAACACGGCTAAAGTCATTCATCAGTGATAAACTGAGTCGTGGTTGTTTTCTGTTTCCAACCTCATATATCTGGAGTCTGGAGTGTGGCACAGGAATGATTATAGACTTTTTTCACTTTTTGTTTAGTCAATTACTAAACTGACCAATTTTTATTTGCATGTAAACAATGAAGTGAAAAAACAACAAAAATATGCTTTCCATATTAAGGTATAACAAAAACTAGAAATGCTATTTAAACCTCTCGATTGTAACCCTACTTAAGATCAGTTTTAGTTTCCTGTATAGATACCACATACTTATTGATAGATAATTGCTGTTTTTGCACTGTGTTTTACTATATTCTTATTTTTGATTGACGTACTTAGTTAAAATATAGATTAAATTACCTTTTTAACCCGAAAAACGTAGTTCGCGGAACCTTTTTCTGCCCTGAGTAGTGTCTGCAGGTGCCTCTGTAGTCTGAGAGGCAAAACTTCTCTCATGTGTATTTTAGTGGCTGGACAGTAAGAGAACAATGTTCAGACAAACTTCAGTAAGAAAATCAACCTGAAACAATAAAAGTGAGTCTCCTCTCATATCCCCAGTGGAAAAGATTCCCTTGCTGGAACTACTTAAGGTTAGAGGAAGATTGTTGTCATGTTATAAAGAAACCAACTCTGACTGGCATGTGAACATGGTCTCCTGTGTCACACACTGTCAGGTTAATGGAGTTTGTTGGTTTTTAAAGGAACGACCAATGCTGTCATTTTTCTGATGATGACAGTCTCGCAATTCGTCTCGCAAACCCCGGACTCCATGCACATTTACATCACTTGTTGATTCTGTCTTGCCTCAAAGCCACACAGAGTCTGTGAAGGACAGAGTAGATGAAACCTCTTGCCTCTGGCTTGGACCTCTTGCAGGCAGGCCATGATCCTATCTGGCTGTCTGCACTCTCTGTATGGGTGAGCCACAGAGATAGCGTGCCTATAGGGAAAAGCAGCTCATCAGCACATCACCTGGGACAAAAGGCCAAAGCAGGAGGAGGGGATAACACTGTTGTGTAATCACAGCTAACAGAGACACCGCTTCAGTCTTGGTCTATCTCCTTTTTATCGGACTGGATAATCAGACTCGGGGTAATGGTTCGGGGGAATGGACGGGGCAGGGATGTAAAAGCCAGGGATGGGTTGTCAGGCTCTACTTTATTTCAGGCTTTTAGGAGGTTTGAGAGGTGGAGAGAGAAATAGCAAGGACAGAAAGGATGTTGTGAGAGAAATAAGATCTTGATGGATGTTTTTTTTTTTACTTCTTAAAACGGTGCAGATTAGATAAGTGTCCACATTTTTTGCTGTTTTGAAAGTAAATTATAGGGCACAGGAAAAACACAAAATTGGTATTCCGCCTTCAGGACCAACTCCAATTTACTAATAGTCCTATTTATATATTTTTGGCAGATTCTGCTGTCTTGTGTCATGTGTAAAACAGTGTCTTCTATCTTCAGTTTGATCATCAAATGCATTTTGTATCTACTGAGCCGATGGATCTGTCAAACTTGGCCAACAATGCAACATCATCTAACGTGTTGGATCAGAAAAGTCAGCTTTAGGTAGCAATTGATCTATAACAGCCAGTTAGATTTCTTTTTATTTACGTGATGGTTGTTCACCTGCATTGGGCTGCACCAGCTAAATCCATTACTAAGTTTGTGATTATAAATCAAGTTGCACCATTAGAACTTAAGAAATGTCTTAGCTAGTAAAGACTTTAGCTAGGTGCAAATCGGTGGCTGGGAAACATCTGTAGTGCTGTCCAACCAGAAGCCATCAATCTAGCATCAGGAGCAACCAAATATAATAGTTTGTAATAGTCTTCTGATTGCAGACTCCTGCCTCTTTGATGCGCAGTAATGATGCAGTAGGTGGGTGTGACCGAATCCCAGCTGGTTGGCTTTATGTGCACTGTCAAGTCAAAAACACTAATAAAGCCAACTTTGTCTGATGAAACATTTAATTGAACTGCATGGAATCTGAGTGTGCAAATGTCTCTTTCAAGTTAAAGGCACCCTATGGGGCTTTTGACTAATAGTGGCACTATAGAGGAATGTTTTGATGAGCTGGTCCCCGATTTGTTTGCATGTTGTGCTCCTCACTGATTATGTGATACACATTATTTTACACTATTACTCCAATACACAGTGGTGGAAACGTAGCAAGCACTTGCAAAATGCAGGGAAGAAGAATACTGGTAGCCAAACATGGATGTAAACATTTCAGGGTTTCAAATAATCAACAAATTGGCTTGTGAAAGACGAAATGTGTTCAACACGTTTTTTTTTTTTTTTACAGTACCTTCACAAATACACACAGTGCATTATAGTGAGAATCACTTTCTGTACATAATGTAAACGTGTTGTCTTGAACTCTTTTCCCATCGTGTAAAACAATGATCTGTCTCCCCAAAAAATGGCCAATGAAAAGAAAATCATAGTAATCCAGGGTTGTCCTGTGATGTATAATTTCTTACTTGCAAGGTACAAAAAGAACGATGCATTAAGTCAATCAATGGCTACCCCCATTGTTGGTGCAAATAGTAGGCTGTGAGATTTCAGTCCAGCCCACAAGCCTTCAAGTGTGATCACCCTGGAACCATTATACAGCCCCATTACACTTTTGAGAGCAGCTCTACCTGCTCATTAATGCGAACAGTGGATTGCCTCGATACACATGAGCAAAAAGTCTATCTGTAGGAAAAATACCCCCCTTTATTTCACTTTCTCAAACTGTGAAATCAAATGGATCCACCTCAGACAGGTCACATTTAGAGTAAGATTGTACTTTTCTGACAAACACGTTCTATCACTGCGAGCATGAAGAGAAGCCACTTGGCAGATCTGTGCTTGTTTGCTAATGAATTAATGGCAGTCATGGCTCCTTTGAGCCTCCTGTGGAGAGGATGAGCACACATGTGGGTGAAGAGAGGCTTCACAGACTGAAGGTTCGCCTGACTTTCATTTATTGCTCTCTTAAAACTGAATATACCACTAGAAACACTGCACACTGTAGTAGATGAAGCAAGGTAATAAAGTCTATTGACATCTGGACTGATAGGCTGATGATTATTATTATTGTATTTCTCTTGCTATGAAATGCTATGAAATCAACCTCCTTGTTTAACTCAACATGCCCAGAAATCAGTCTGTTAGCAGATTTCTACGTCTCATTTGTATGCCTTCTGGGATTAAGGTGTGGGTTTTTTTGGCAGTAAGTAAAAAAAAAAAAACATTTACTTGGGAAGCAAAAGGTTTGTCTTGAATATAAACTCAAGTGTTTTTCCTCCAAATTGTTCTGTCTGTCTGGGACTGAATTGTCACTCTGCGACTCCAACTGAATGCTTTCTTTGAATTTGCCTCAATTCAGCTAAGTGTTCCTCGCCCCAAAACCTCTGAAGCAGTTTGGCGTGGCATTAACAAAATGATGGATTCAAAATGGCTTTTCTGATTACTTCTCCACCATCAGTGGGGTAATGCTGGCAGTTTTACACACTGCTACACACAGCGTGTCATAAAATGGAAGAAATGGCATTTAAGGGAAAGGAGTACCATTTGAAGGCTAGCCTTCAAGAGATCATGCCTTCTTGTCAGATAGGTAGGCAGAGCTATCCATTAAATATCTCATTAAATATTTTAATATGGCCTTGGGCAGAGATCCATAGAGGATCAAGACATTTACTCTCCTCATTACCTCATGGACCTAGAAATAACCATCTACATAGACAAATTCTCATATTGTCATGTACAGCACACACTATAGATAGAACTTTACTTTTCCTATACTTGTGACGTTGCTTTTCCTGCCTGATTTTGAAAAGAATTATCTTTACTCACACAGACTTACAGAAGTTGTGCCATCTGGACGAGGCAACAGAATAAAATTAAAAACTTCTTCGCTATCAGTTTTCATTTTAAGCATCTTGTTAAATTGACCCTGATGAATTTAATTAAACAGTCAAGTTATTCTGCTTCCACACAGTGGTGGATTATTACAAACATGTAGCTGTTGCCTCCTCTTGGCTGTCCTCTTCTCCTGGATGCTTTTGCATTTTCTGATCCAGTCCAGCGTGACTCTGGCTGAGGTCCACTGCACTGGCAAGGTTAATAAAAAAGTTTGCTGCCTATAAATCTCAAGGTCACAGCAGGCATTTCTGCATGTATGCATGCTCTGAGAGTGCTTTCTTTTCTCTTGTCCATACTGAAAAATCTTTCTTTGCCACATGTATGTGGGTGTGCTTGTTGCTGCTACATGCTGACATGTTTGAGTAGCTTGCTCTGGATTAATGTTGTGTTTTCATTGTCAGTAGCTGCTGGTTGTAATTTTGACAGCATGGGTGCAACACACTCACAGGTTTTTATAGCTGGTGTCAGCCATGTATTTACTTGTATGAATCAATATGCGTGCATGATTTATCTTCTTCTTATAGCCAAATTATATGTTTTGCACTGTTGCATGTGTTAAATAGCTTTAGTTCTGCCAATTAGCAGAGTCTGGCTCAAGAGTTATTGTTTTGTTATTGCTTTGTATTATGTATGCCAGCTGCCTGTTGGCTGCTGTTAATCAGGGCAAACCTGTAAAAGGAAACTGCTAAATTTCACGTTTCAGAGCTTTATTAGTAAAGACTAAGATGATTTGTGCTGCGCAGTGCGGCGAAACCTGGGTAGGAAATCCACAACATTTAACAAGACATTCACACAATAAAAACCCAACCCAAACACCCAAACACTGTATGTGTGTATGTATATGCATAAAGTACTCACAGTAGCCACTTTGGTTCCAATAATAAATATATCCAACATCATTAAGTCCATAGTGTAAATGTTCCCAGAATACGGGAGCAAGTGCCAAGTCAGCCTGAATAAATACATAAATTACATTCCTAAAGTGCCTGAGATAAAATGCATTACATGCAGTTTAGATAAATTAATATGGCTACATAATTGATTATTTCAAATGTCAAAAACTGCCAAGGGGTCCTGTAGGTTTTGAATTGACAAGAGGTCCTTCACTGAATCGTCTGCATCCTTTTTTCCGCTTTTAACAACAGCTCTGTAAAATTGCACCAGTGTGTTTTATCCACTCCAAATTTCCTCAGCTGCTGCTATTAGTCTCAATAATCAATAGTCAGTAGTGTCTGGTGGAATTTCACTATTATAGTAATGTTTTTTGTATCATTGATCTCCCACTTCTTCCAAAAATGTCTTCCAACAGCCATTAACATTATAACACATTAACACTTGATCGTATGGTGCCCTTTGCTACTCCATATCAAAGACAAATTTACTTTTCTTTAAATTAGATAGTGGAGTTGGTAAGCGCTGATGGATCCTGATGTATCTCAATCTCATTATCAATGTAGTTACTGGATGGACGGTTTAAAAAAAAGAAAGAAAGCGCCTCACTCATTAAATATGTGGCCTTTGCTGTGTGATGTAGCACCACTGCTCATCTTCCCTGAAGCTTAATAAGCCCAATTTCATAAAAATTTAATAATTTCTTCTGATGTTAGCAGAGGCGCTCTTTATTTCAGGCAGTTAAGTGTGGACAACCTTGCCTTGTAATGTGAAATTATTTTATTCTGAATCTGAATCTTAGGAAAGTGAGGAAAACATGTCCCTTAAAGCATAAAATTCTCTTTTGTATGACTGCTGATGGCCAAATGTAGCAATCCCCTCCGTATCTGTGGAAAATACATCACCACCTCTCTGGTTTTATCAATGTCAAGCTGTAATTTCTTTAGACTGCAGCATTTTACCCAAGCGTTAACCTCACTCCTGAATGCCTTTTTATCTCTCTTTGTAGTCAAACCCACCGATGCCGCATCATCTGCTAAATATTTTCACATCCTCGGAGAGATTGCTGGTGTACAGTGTGAAGTGGAAAAGGTGAAAGGATACAACCTTGGAGAACTCCTCTGTTCAACCAGAGATTGAATAAACGGTTCCCCGGAGAGAATACATACAAACACTTTGGTGAGCATGAACAGTAATTTGTGTGTTTGTGTTCTTAGATATCCCACAATCCCCCCCCCCCCCACACACACACACACACTCTAGTATGTCTTGTGCTTCATTACTCCACATCTCCCCTAACCTTTAAATACAGATGCATTTGCTCCCCTCCCAGCTAGCTGGGTGGTTCTCCTGCTGCCTTAAAGGTTAATAGATTTCCCGCCCCCCTTGTGCAGCGAAGCGCACCGGGTTGGGAGTCCATGGTCATGTTGTAATTGCATCACATTTTTCCATTTGAGACGTACAGTGAAAGCAGGATGACGTGTATTTGACAGGAATTTAATTGTGCCCTTCTCTTAGATTGACTTGTAAATTTGGGTTTTGTTTTGTTTTTGATCTTCTGAAAGATTTGTGTAAACATTTTGACAGAATTTACACAAAAGACCACACCCAAACACACCCAGACACACTAAATCTGCTAAATGTTATGCAAAATACTCACACATTCGCAGTTACAAAACCGTTTGAGCGGTTTAAACCCAAAAGCACATATATTTTGTCTCTGGGCGAGATGTTTCATAAAGAATAAGCTTCAAACTCAGGCCAAGCTGTCTTTTGGTTTGTGGGCAGAGTGGTAGCCTTACTAGTTAGTAACCATGAAGGGACTCCCACTGTTCCCCAATACAGGCAGGAAAGCCTGTGAACACATGCCAAAGAGAGAGAAGAAAGAAAAAGGATTGAGCTATTGGAAAGGGCAAGGCGAGAACCAATGGGGCAAATTGATTTCACTCAGGGAGACAGCAGTGCTGATGATCATGCATCGTATGTTGTGTTACATAAGCGTCTTGCCACAGCTGAAGGGAATGACGGAAGTAAACAAGGCATAATTGCGAATACAAGCAATCTGTAGTGACAGGGTCGGAGACGTGGGGCCGCTGGAAACCAGGGGGGGGAGAATTCTGCACTGGAAAGTCACCAGGAAATCCAGTCGTTCTCCATGGTATGATTGTCTCACATCACTGAGGGCTTGTTAGCCGTAAGATGCAACATGACAGACAAAATCAGTTTTTATCCACAATACTTGTTGGGCTTTCAAATGGTTCTAAACTGACAATATTTGGTGGTGACAGCGGTATTCAGGGGTGATTTTTCATTTTAGGCATAGTCATTTGAAGACATTTTAAAATTTGACTTTTGTCATATTTTAGTCAGTAATAATGCATTACCAAATATCACTTGTTCAATGAATATGTGAGATGAGGTATATGGTGAACTGAAGGTGAGAAAACCAGGAGAAAAGTACCTGAAAATGACTAATACACTCTTGATGAAACCTGCAAACCTACAGACAAGATGATGATTGTGTCCTTGCTGACTGGACTTTCATCACCATCAAATCGTACCTCAAACCAAGAGCGCAGAAACTGTATCCAGACAGGATGAGAAAAACAAACAATCATGCAATCATGATTATAATGACGATGATGATTACTTTGTGTGATTGTAATAACAACAATCTACAGCCATGCCAATGACTCTGTGAGGCTGTACTTAGACACAGCGGTGCTGTTGTTTAGCAGGTTTAATGTTCACCATGTTCACCATTTTAGTTTGTTAGCATGTTGACATTTGCTAATTAGCACTAAACACAAAGTCAGTAGCTTTTCAAGTATTTGTTCATAAATGTTTGACCTGATGATGGCGCTAGATGAAAAGTTGAGGAATCACCAAAGTTATTACAGTTCATCCTGATGGGAACATGAATGGTTGTACCAAATTTTATGGCAATCCATCTAATAGTTGTTGGGACGTTTTACTCTAAACCATAAATGTGAACTTCATGGTGGCTCTAGAGGAACAAGTCAGGGGGTCATCAAAGTCATTAGGAATGATCATCTAGTGACCATGAATGTCTGTACAAAATGTTGTGCCGTTTCATGTATTGGATGTAGAGATAGAAGTGGATAAGTGAAAACTTTGACCTGATGAAAAGACAGGGTATAACAGAAATCCTTATGGTTCATCCTCTTGGGACTATTTAAATCTGGACCAAATTTCATGGCGATCCATCCAATGAATGTCATGATATTTTAATTGAAACCACAAATGTCTACCTCATGGGGGCGCAAGAGGAATATCCTCTGGGTACCATGAATATCTGTACAAAATTTCATGGTGATCCATCCAACAGTTATTGAGATATTTCATGTTCAACCAACATACTCACATTGAAACACACATGAAAAAACATCTTAATCTATTATTTATTTAAACGTATTTATTATTAACAACATTGTCTTCTATTTTCTTCAGTTAAACTGCAGCTAATAAAGTATATGCTGCAAATTGATTCATCATATCACCATCATATAGTTATTCACATACTGTATATTAATTATAGCAATCTGATAGTTTTCGCTTCAGTGGTTACGTCATACCAAACAGTTGCAAAGGTAAACCTCGTCAGAGAAACATAAAAGCCACACTAAAAGCCACACTAGCCAATATTTTTATGCAAGTACAATATAAAGCTTCTTCTTCTTCTTCTTCTCCGTCCACAGAAATCTAATAAATCTCATGAAATATGAGGAAGACAAGACCGTCTTAATAAAAGAGTGAGCTTCTCATCCAATACAGTGATAGTGAACAATGATATAATAATCACATTATAGGGATTCATTTGTAAAACATTATCACTAATACATACATTTCTTAACTGAAAAATGAATAAAATAAATGAATGAAAGCTCATAGTCTCATTCATATCATATCTAATTTATAAAATATCTATGTACTATTCACAGAAAAGTATAAAGGTCAAATCGGTTCTTTTGTATGGAAATTAGATTTTTTTGTGCCATCATTCGTTGAACTTGTTGTACAGCATTGATTCATGTAAGTGTCAACTGCTCTGATGGGAATGATGCACTGTTCATTTCAAAAAAGACAGAAACCCATTCATTAACAGTGGAGTAGTCCTGGCTGTCTCTCTTGATGGCATCGCTGATTAGATCCTTAGCTCTGTACTTTCTTAACGTCGTGTTCGTGCTCATGAATTTAGAATAATCCATCTAGCACAGTCATTTTTGTGTACTGTCAGGGAGGCGACATTCACTGTCACAAGACCAGTTCAATGCCTGGCAGCAGCAGACAACTAATTTGCAAGATTTATTCATTTAGTCAGTAGTCTTCTTAAATGCTGTTGTCATTCTTTGATGTTTTGTCTGATTTTATGTTTCAAAACACATAAAATAATGTCAGTATAGCTGAGTAAGTTGTTACATATTTCAGCACAGTACTGTACTTTTGCTAACACTTATGTAAAAAGGAATTACACTCACATTGAAGGATTCAGCCAACAATCAGTGCCTTTGCAGGAAGTAGTTTATATGGTGCTAGTGGCGGGGCTGTAGGGATAATGTAGGTTGGTTGCTAGGTCTGTTGGTCCACCAATTTGGTCCGGAGTAAAATATCTCGAGAAACATTGGATGGATTGCCATGGAATGTACGTCCACCTCAGGATGACTTGTAATAACACTGGTGACCCTCTGACTTTTTCCTCCTATTTTGGTTTAGGACCAAATACCTGCAAAACTAATGCCATTCCCATCAGCCTCAGCTGTACCTTGTGCTTAGTGCTAATTAGCAAACGTTAGCATGCTAACACACTAAACTAAGATAGTGACCATGGTAAACATTACCTGGTAACCATCAGCATGTTAACATTGTAATTGTGAGCATGTTAACATGCAGACTTTTGCATTTACTACAAGTACAACGTGACAGAGCCACTTCAGGTGTTTTAGTTGCCTTACCTTATTCATACCTCACCAGGGTCTCACAGCACAAACCAAACATAGGTCTTAACATCTTACAAAGCAGTTAAATAATTGAACTATAGGCTGTGTCATGGCACAGGTAGTACTGGTATTTAGTCTAGGGAATTAATTACCACTGAGCCTTATGGCTGTACCAGCCTTACAATAAATGCCTTGGTTGCCAGCCAACAAGAAAAGATGCAGGCCTTACCGTGCACTGAGCTCACGTTGGTTTCAGTTCATTGAGTTTAACAAATAGACGCAGACAGAAACTAACAAAAATACTTGCCAATGTATGCCAGCCACTCTAGCACTCCCTCCTCTGGCGTCTGCCCTCAGGCTGCTTAAGTACGGCCCGCTCTCGTGAGAATAGCAGCAAATCTATGACCACGATAGCTGCTTTCATAAGCTTCATTTCAATCAGAATGTAAAATGTGTAAACAACAATTTTCCACTCCTTGTAGCCGCATGCTCTTGAATCGCTTGACTTTTACAATTAAGCCCCACTGTGATTACCTGTGATTTACACAACATCACATTCTCTGCTCTTCTTCGCCATCTAAATTGGCACCGATGTAGAACTGTTTCACTTAGACGTGATAAACTTCAGAGTGTTTGCTTGTGTTATAAATTTCAGTGTTCCTTGGTGTACGAAGTTGCATGAAACTAGAAATGGTGGACATGATTCACACTTGTTGTCAGTCCCATTTATCCCATTTCCACCAAGCGTATTACAACATTTAAAACCCACATGCCTCTTGTAAGCCCAGAACAGGACTTTATCATCAGAGCAGGATCACAGGTTTAGAGCCATAGGTGAGCAGGAAATGCTCAATGAGTTGAAAGCACTTTGAACTGAGAGTCCATGCATTTATTTTTTATTTTTTATTAAAACGGACTGACTCATGAGTCACAATGCAAAACTGTTGAATACACTTCATTTTGTTCTAGCAGCGACGGAAATGTTTGGCGTTCTTGTGCCAATGTACCATTTGGCTGTGACAAAGTTGACTACGAAGACGGGGAGTGAACCGCATCTCTGAAAGGCTTTTCTCTGCTCATAATCAAAATTGCTCACTGGGTAGACAAGTCCTCATTGTACCCGAGTGCAGTGTACTCTGCTTAATGCGTTTTTGTTTGGTCCTGGAAATTACTGTGTACCACTATATTTTACTTTTCATAATTGCAGCTTCAAATCCGTTGGAAACTATACAAAACAAATACTGAAGGAACCCTCAAAAAGACATTATTACTCAGTTACACACTATTCATTTTCATGTCCACCTGAAAAGAGGTGAGTTGCAAAATTGTTCATTTTGGATTTTAAAAAATATATCTTTTAGAGGATTAAATTAATTCAGCTTCAAGACGTCTACCAAGCTCTTACTTTTACTGAACATCATTGTGAGTATGCCTCCTGCTGCTGCACAAATCTTTGTAAACTGTTGTTTTCTTCTCCTTATTTGCCTTCCTTTTATTTTTGGAATTGATATTTAGATTTATGTGTGTTTTCTCTTACGACAGAGTTGGGTCTGGCCTCTGGCTTTATCTCTGACCTTTTAATACCATTTTGAGCACGAGTGCAGCCTGGGACGATTTTGGTTTATATTAAGTCTAGCCTGAAAACAAGAAGCCTGTCTGGCCTGTTTCATCAGGTTTTAGAGACACAAGGCCTGTGGGAGAGGGATGGCCAATTTAACTTTCTTCTGTATAGTATTATCCTCCTTCTTCTTTTTCTTCTTCTTCTTTTCCCTCAAAGCACAATATTAATCATAATTGTAATATTTAATGATAGAGTTAAGTTCTAAAAGAGAAAAAATGAAAATACTGTTTTAAAATGTTAAAATATTAAATTAGATTCTCCTTTTGTTTTATTGAACCAAAAGTTTAAGACAATTAACAATTATTAAGTGCTTTGATCATTCACTTAGGTAAACGTATCACTACAACAATGTAAAAATACTGTAAAAGTCCTGCATTCAAAATCCTACTCAAGTATGTACCGAAGTATTATCAGCAAAATGTACCTAAACTTAAACGTAAAAGTAAAAGTACTTGTTCTGCAGAAAAGAGCTAGTTTTTACCACTTTATATACAGTTGGATAGTTTAGCCCAGTGGTTCCCAACCTAGGGGTCGGGCCCCTCCAAAGGATCACAAGATAAATCTGAGGGGTCGTGAGATGATTAATAGGAGAGAAAAGACAACGAAAACTAAACCTTTATACATATATATGCGTGTTTCCATCCACTACTGTTATGTGAATATTAGTAGTTGGTTCAAACAGCTGGTGCCATTACAGAATTACAGAAGAAGAGGACGAGATGATGTAATTAAAGGGCGTCAGTCAAACCTCAGACGATGGAAAACCATGTGGAAAACATGATAGAAATATGGCACTTATGTTTGTTTCATGTTTGATGTATCAATTTGAGGAAGGTTACAGTCTCCTTCCACCACTGTCCATTAATTTATTAAATGATGAAACTTAACAAAAGGTGGAAGAAAGGCTGCATCCTCTCCTTTGTTGTCTCCTGCCAGCTGGGCTCTTAAACAAATCACAGAGTGCTGCCAACAGGTCTGACCACACTGGCAATACAATTACTGGATGTCCGCTCACTTTCCCTTTTTGTCCTTCCCAAATCCATTAGGGCCTCCTGAGAGCACACTGTGATGGACATGCAGCCAGTTGTCAAACTAATCAAGGTGTCTGTGAGGTGCGCTGCTCTCAGAGTGATGTTGAAGCCGTGAACAGAAATAATGAGCTAAGTCCTGCCTGTGACCCACAGCTAATGCCGCACACTACAATCCCCCTACCATTCTACCTTACAAACATCAATGTCAGCAAACAACCACGCTTGTTTCCCGCAACAACCTGACTGTCGCAATTTCTCCTTCATGTATAATTGCTAATGAAGTAGCTTTAGAGATTAGTAATTGCCTTGGAAGCCCAGTAAGCCATTACATTATTGAGGTTATGGGGTAATTGCAAGCAAGCTAAAATATGACTGAGTACATGCATGACTTCGGCAGAATCCCATTACCAGAAGCGAGGTGTACATATCCATGTTGACATGTCTGAGACATCCCGTAGCTTAGGTGAGCTATAAAGCTATATTTATGTCCTGGGGTTTGCTGCATGCACACACAAATTAAGTAAATGAATGCATGAAGCATTGCAGGAAATGAAAAGGAAAAACCTGCAATTACAGTTGGTAAAAGAAATGACTGGAAGAGCGAATCCCTCGGAGAAACAACTTTATTGAAATACACAAATGCCTATACTATAAATAAAGGTTTTCAAAAGGGTTCTTCTCTGAATAAACAGTATTTTAATAATAATTTGAATGATTCAATTGCCTTGTTTTGTAGCATTTGTTGTTTGTTAAAATTCTTTTGTTAAAAGTTCTTATGTTGAAGTAGCGTGATGTTAAAGTAGAGCAAAATTTGGGTGGATTGTTGGGCCTATAAAGTGTCTGACTTTGAGAGCGTAGACCGCTGTTTGCATCCCATCTCCTACCAGCAGTCTTTCAACCATATTCATGATCTTTTTCTGACCTTAAGTTTTAGATGACAAAACAATTTCACCACAGGGGCCATTTAGTAGTTCTTCTGGTGCTTCAGATCACATCACACAATCGTCCTCAGCAGATGGCGTTTCCCCAGTTATCAGTGGAATTGTAGACGTACACATTTCCATTTTTCTGAGCACTTTAAGGACCTCTTGTCCATGCTTGGCTGTAGAGATTGAAAGGTTATTCGGTAACACTTTATAATACAGCCCGCAATTTACAGTGTAATTGTGTTGTATGAATTAGGTACCAATAAGATACTTACTGGTTCCTACTACTACAAGACACAGAACAAGACTATCGGTAACAAGGGAGTAACAAGTGGCCATTTTAGAGAAAAGGAGAAATAAATAATACTCTATAAATATTATTTAATTTTGGAAATACTGGGTACCTTTGGGGTACAGTACTGGGCAACAAAACAGTTACCTTATACTGTACCCTCTCACAGTTTTGGTAGCATATTGCAACTGTACATAATTACTCTATAGGTTTCGCAGAATATTAGTGTTGTTAACACCATTTCCAGTGTTTTCCAGTGCTGTACCTCGTAAGTAACCAGTATTTACAAAAATACTTAAAGTATAATTTATTTCTCTTTTCCTCCAAAATGCCCAATTGTTACTCCCTTGTTCCCCATAGTCTTGTTTTTCAGTACCTTTATTGGTACCTGATTCATACAACAAAATTACACTGTAAATTGCGGGATGTATTATAAAGTGTTACTGGTAATTCTTGACCTTGGAATCTCACCACAAGGTTTATGAGCTGTTCTGGAGCTTTCAGTAGTAGTTTTAGCTGTCTAAACTTTTGCCATTTTGCCTTTATTTGATAATGTCAGCAGAACTACAGACAGGAACTGCAGTGAGAGATTGAGAGGGGTATAACAGGCTGCCTTGCCCCAGAGTCATTTTGCAAAAAAATAACGAACAACCAATTTTGTTGTTTAGCTACGAGGACTTGTTGCTTGTTTTGTAAAAAATAGAGCTCAGACAGGGTTTTGATTTATTCACATAAGTTCCTGCAAGGTAATAAGAATGATGATAAATGTGCAATTTTAAAAACACAGAAAGAATTAAACAAGAGAAAGAAACAACTCAAACAAATTCAAGACAAATATAGAACAGGCAGCTGAATGCAATGAATGTACTGAAATCCTCTGAGGTGAAGCTCAGACTCAAACAAGAGTGTCACAGAATGCAGAAAAGTCTGCAAATCAAATCTTGCTAGACGAGAAGTTTCTGTTTGTATAACTTACTGACATCATGTGTGTGTGTGTGTGTGTGTGTGTGTGTGTGTGTGTGTGTGTGTGTGTGTGCGTGTGTGTGCCAGACATCAGGAAATGGTGTTCTATAGCTGAACTTTAAAGGTGTCAGCTGAATGTCCCTGGAATCAAAGTACAGGGTGTTGCTTTTCATTCAGGAGGAGAGAGACTGGAGGACCAGAGGATGTGATGATATATCTACAAAAACGCGGCACTCATGTCAGTAACATCATGTGCAATAAGCTTACAGTAAATGTCAAAGAAGTTAGGCTTTAAAAAACAAGAAGTTCTCATATTTTCATGTCAAAATCCTTTTATGCATTTTGACACGAGAAACTACTGCTTTGAAAGAGGAAAAGTCACCAGAAAAAAGTGGTAAATAATAGCAAAAGTAATAGATAAATCACAAATGACTCATATATCTTTTATATTATAATTTTTACTTTATTTGTAGGTTGATTTTCTTCCACAAAATTGACAATAATTTCATTGAAAAAAGTCCTTCAGTATACCACACAAGATGGCTTTTTTATATGCCATGTGTGAAATGTGAAACTCTTGTTCACCCTGGTATATCCGCTGTCTCAGTACTAAGCTGCTATAAAAGGAAAAGCCAAAGGGAACTTCAGCAGGCACTGACGGGCTGCCACCGATCTGACGCAGTTAACCGCAGGCCGATCCTTTAAAGCATTACAGAGTGAGAGTGTTGCTGACCCCGGGTCTGTGTCAGATGCTACTGCTGCTACCAGCTATTAATATATAATGGGAGGATGAGATGAATCAGTGGCTCCAGCTTCATCCATCAATACCGCTGAATTGCAATGTGCTATTACTTAACAATCAGCAACCAGGCAGTGCTACAGAGCAGGCTAACAGGCACTTAGATTGATTTTTCACAGGTTGAGCTTCCTTTTATATGGTATTAAGAATATTATCATTATTGTTTTTATCAGATATTAAATACAAATGTTATATCTCATTAAATATGAATATATTATGTATATTTAAAATATCTCATTTAATATATATTGTGTATAAAAATGATATTTGCAGCACAAACACTGTAGTTTAGCCATTTATTATTGCATTAATTACTTTGCTAAGTATTCACCATGTTTTACTCAGCCCCCAGAGTATGTTGTTAGGGGTCAAAGGTCAGTGATCACCTTTAGCCCAAACAGGTAAACTCAGGTCAAGTCTACAATTCAGTACAAGACCAACTTTTCACCTTGTCACATTGAAGGACTGTAATTTAATTTTAGCCAAGGTCTGGAGGGCTTCCAGTTTGACATTCAACTGGTTTCTCTTCTATTTGCAGATGAGGTTTTGGCCTCGTTGGAGGAAAAATGTAGCCTGTCCCATTAAGGTGGGGAGTGAGGAGCTGCACCAAGTGGAGAAATTCAGGTATTTGGTCTTTCATAGTAAAATGCTAACTTCTAATTTGTACCTATGTTGGTTGGTAATTAATACAACATATAACAAAGTATTTATTTTAAGATCACTGTTCTACAGTATACTGTAGGTCCTTTTATTGTCCTGATTGTCCTTATGATGCAGAGAAATAGTAGTAGAGTCTACAGACATGCTAGCTTAGGAACAGGGATGCTTTGAGCTGAATGCCAACGACAGCATGTTCACAATGACAGTGCTAACATGCTGATGCTAAGCAGGTATAATATTTACTATGTTCATTATCTTAGTTTACTGTGTTAGCATGCTAACAATTGCTAATTAGCACTAAACACAAAGTTCAGCTGACGGGAATCTCATTCATTTTGCAGGTATTTTGGTCATAAAACAAACTTTTAATTAAAATTTTGACCAGATGATTGTGCTAGATGAAAAGTTAAGGGTTCAATAAAGTGATTACAAGTTATCCTGAGGGGTACATGAATGTGTGTACCAAATTTAATGGCAATGCATCCAGAAGTTGTCATGACATTTAGCTAAAACCCATCCGTCCTCATGGTGGCGCTGGTCAGGGGATCATCAAAGGCAGTTGGATTGATCCTCTGGGACACTGAATGTCTGCACAAAATGTTTATGACAATTTCATCCAATAGTTGTTGAGATATTTCAGTGTGGATCAAAGTGGTGGACTGACAGACAGAAAAAAAAAACAAGCAGTACAGTTTTTATCATTCAGCATGTGTCTCCCGAACCTTTGTGATCTGTGAGCATCAGGAAGCACACACTTGATCAAAGCCATCAAAAGTAAAAGAGACTCTAGTTGCGAATTCTGAGCTTCTGTCCGGGGTCATGCAGATCATTTTGGTTTTATCTGCCCAGGTTTTGAGATATTAATATCTGCAACCTCTACCACCACTTCAATCAAATGGAAGTGAATACAGTTTTGTTTGTGGTGCTCAAAGCATTGAGAAATGGTGCTCGTTAGTCTAGATAATCTCCACAGACCGTACTGTCAACACTTTTCACTGGAATTACTTTCTAAATAAAGAAATAATAGTCTCAAGAAAGAGAAGCACCTGTTGAGTTTTTCAATTTTCATTTTTCAGTGTTTCAAAGAGCTCCAATGAAATTCCACTCACCTCTATTGTACTGCTGGCAGCTGCAGTAACACAGGCATTATATAAAACTATGGTAGTGAAGACAGGCTGTTTAACCACAAAGCAATACACTCAATTTATTCTTGACACTCACCTAATGACACAAACCTTGGCTGTGACTGAAAGAAGCTACTGGGAATGGCCAACTGGGATTAGACTCTAAAGAGACTTATTACAAAATCTCAGGTGGCCTGAGGGTGTTTGGTTGTGTTGCTCCACAAAGATTTGTAACAAGCTACAAGAGGGACTTTTGAGTTTTGCTGCTTCTGCAAAAACACTGCAATCATGAGAAATCATTTCAGTGTAACAGGTGGCCTTTTAAATCTGGAACAATGCAGAACTAACAGCACATTTAACTTCCCAGATTACCTCTTGGGTCCTGTTTGAATTGAACTGGTTGAGAGGAGTGTTTCACATCTCTGCAGGACAAAAGAAACACCTCGTTTGAAAGAGAAGGGCCCATAACATATAAAATCGCACAATCGCTAAAGAGAAGACATCAGCAAGAATCATGCAGCATTTCTTTTCAACACAGCAGTCAGGTTTACTGGAGCAGGAGCGAGCTGTCTAGACGACGGCTGACCTTTCTGTTGTGACCAGTGTTCCGCTGGATTTCAAGGCTTTTTGCTTGTTTTTGCGTAACGTAAGCTGACTGGTTACAAATCTTGACCTTTTTTCTCTCACAGACAACATACTAAATATGGACTCATATGAATTTGTAACAGAACATGCATATTTTATCCTGTTTTTCCACATTGTTTTCATTTTCATTTTCTAAGAACAAGAAAGTTTACCTAATTAATAATGCATTCTCTCATAATTATTTGAAGAGGGTGTGCAGGGAATATACTATTCTCTGTTTATTATCCACCAGAAGATTGACATCCCCCAAATCCTTTGATACGTATCATCATCATTCTGTTGCAGCAGCACAGCAGACAGACCCTGAGCAACCTTTCCAGACTTTGCTTCAGTGCACGACCCTGTTCGTCAAGTGGGATTTTAGTACGTTTGTTTGTCTTGTGATGTTACTGTCAAACACCTCCAGTGTGGCGTTTGAAAAGCGCACAGTTGGTCTTTTCCTGGCTCCAATCCAGCACCGCCTGCCGAGGCTTTCCTGAGGAGTTCGGGCTGTTCTCTTGTCCTGTCATAAACAACAACAACAACAACAACAAAAATCACAGATTTATTGCAACTTTTCACAATTTGAAGAAACTGCCCCCTCACATTTGGATTAGTCCCGGTGAGGAAATCACATTGCTTCAGGATACAGCAAGAAAAAAGTAAGGTGAATAAAAGAGCAGATGAAGGACAGAAAACAAACACAACCAACTGTAATATTACAAATAATATTACAATGCAACAAGTGTTAAAAAAGAAAAGAAAAACGGTAAATATGCAGGATGTTTTTTAAAGAGGGTTTTAATTAGCAGCATATCATACACTGTAATATACTTCTCTTATATCTCGGTTGGTTAGTTTCAGCTAAAGTTCATCTTTGTTGACACAGCTTGTCTGTGTTTGGCATCATTTTCCAGACTGTTCCTATCAGCATATGGTGATTTGACAGTTTTTGACTGATGCACCTGCAGTCTGGGCACAGATGATTTTGGCTTCAAAAACTCTATTTTCTGTATTAAAGTCCTGATTAGCAGCAGCAGTGTTTGTCATTATGACTAAAATCCCTTTTTCTTTAATGAGTTGACCATATAATTAACCCTCAACAGCATCAGAAAACATGAATAACTTAGAGATAGTTTTTGCCTAGTGTTCACAGGGTTTTCAAAGACTTTTCAGTCACAGTATAGCAATGTGTTTTAATTTTGTTGATCTGGTCTGGTGACACTTTTGCTGGATTTCATATTATACTTTTAAAGTTATAATCCACACTAAGATTTTCATTGTATGAAACCCCATTTTTAGCCATGCTAGCAGTGTGGCTCTAGGGTTGGCGTTGTTGGTCCAGACTGAAGTATCTATCAACTATTGGATGGATCTTGGTATTTCCAGTCTTCATGCTAAGTTAAGCTAACCAGCTGCTGGCTGCAGCCTTATATTTTAGCCTTATATGTTCTCATCTAACGCTTCACCAGAAAGCAAATAAGCATATTTCCCAAAATGTTGAACTCTTCCTTTTAGGGTTATAATTAAACCAGATAGAGGAACCACAAAAAACAATTTCTTTCATGCACCATGTCGTATTCACTGAGTTTGTAATGAAACAAGCATTATATTTAGTTTATTGTCAGAAATAACAGACAGAAATGTTATTTTCTGTAGTAGCTATAGTCATTTGGTGTTGCAGGAACAGAACCTTTTTCTGTTTTTCTATGGATTGTTTGAGTTGATATATGAAGTGAGGGACTGATTATTCATTCGTACATTATTTAATCCTCAGTATACTGAGAAATCAGTGTAAAGCAGGGAAAATATTTTTGGTGTTAGTGCTTGGTTTTGCAGAGGAGAGTCTGTTTAAGAGGAAACATACTGTATTTTATACTGTCACAGTTAATATTAGCTCTTTATCCCCTCTAGAAATGATGTAATATTATCTCAACGGAAGGCAGAGGTGGTGTTTACTGTACATGTGGGTTTATCCCTCAGTCATTCTGAGAGAGCTTATAGCCTGCAGGAGATTTAGAACAGGATTACTAAAGCAGGGACTCAGAGGAACGCCCACGCTCAACCAGTTGTTTAAACCTGGGGATTTCACTGCACAACTATCAACACTTCATATTCTAACTGAGCCTTTGTAGGTCCATTTGCTGTTTTCTCACTTATGAGATGTGCAAAAAAACAAATGCTCCCAAAAGAGCCAGAGTCGTGTATATCAACTGGAGGATGTAATGGCAGAGATATTTACTGTAAAATAATGGCGTCTCTGGAGTAATGGCTCAACGCTACAGTTCAAAACTGTCAGAAGATGAAAATTCATAGTCAACCCATAGACCCATAAACCCATAAACTATAGTTCTTATAGTTTCTTTGTTTATATAGAGATTTTGGTTTATGGTTGCAGACTAAAATATGATTACTGCGGTGTTAAAACCTTATTGAGAATCTACCCTAAAAAGTAGTTGTTGTTTTTTTAAATTAGGCTCAAGTTTTTATTTAACCCTATTTTCAAATAGTTTATTTTCAAAGACAAATGTCAGGAAATTTGTCATAGATGAAATTTAATCCATTAAAGCTGCATAATTCATTTTTTGGTCACATGGGGAAAGAAGACCTCCACAACAAGTTTAAACACAGACCTTGCATATATTACCAACTTTATGTTTAACATGTTAGCAAAAAAGAAAAAAAGAAAAGCACACGTCCAGCGCACATGGCGCAACATTAGCATTAATTTGGAGTCGTGTTTCTGGGCACCTGATGAATGTAAGTCCATTATTCACTCTCTTTTTAGCTCTGTTTTTGGTTTCCACCACCTCCTGAGGGAAATAACTGGCTCTTTAGCTGCTAAATGCTCCAACATGTTCACCAGCTAGTCGCTAAGTTTGTCTGTCTGCCGTTTGATGCTGAGCAGGTAGTGTATGGTGGGTTTTGAGAGCTTTTTCACTGAAAACAGCTGGAACAAAGTTGATGAGAGCAGTGAGACTAAAATGAAACTCATTGTTTTGGGCTGTAAAACCAAAACAATGAGCTGAAAGATGCTAAAACACTCTGTAGAGCTGAAGGGAGCTGCAGAGTCAGGTGATAATTTTATGTGGGTTTATCTCAATGTGAAAGCACTTTCACATAGTCATTTCATCCATTGTTAATATAAAAATATAGATTGGAGGAGCTTCATGGCTGTCATATGTTTCTTAAATTAACAAATTAAGTGATAAGACTATCACTTAATTTGTTTTCTAACTGTTAAATATAATAGTTGTCATCAGCTGTTATGGCAGAGTCACGCTGGGAGTTTTATCGACTCCTCCATCACAAAATGTGTAAATGTTGCACTCACCTTCAAGTACCTGTTCGAATTGTGTAATCCCTCTTTAACACATGTACACACACACACACAAGTGGAAGCACATGCACACAAAAAATGAAGTGTCTCTTGTTTGGAGAAGGACAAATCTTCCAGGACGAGGCAGTAATGGGATCTCCTATAGTCAGACAGACAGCGGAGTGGAGGCTCAGTATGAACATAATTACATTTATGACGGAAACTCGCCACATCTCATCAGTCAGCGGAGGAGAGAGAGGCCGGGTTGATCCGTTTTGTTGTCCGTCCAGAGAGTGGAGTGGGGATATCACTTCACTCACTTCTAGCATATTAGGCTACAGCTAATTGAATTAATTGGATAAGGCTTAAACCACACCACGAGTCTACTCTCCACGTCGCCCACTCACAGGCTCATCTGTAATCACATCCCTCACACATTTGAAGATTCTCATATTAAATGTTTTGTCCTCTTTGATCACATCTTCACACTTACTTCAACTATTTTGTGTGTTTATCTTGTTACAGACCTGTTTGAGGAACCAAATTAACACACATATTGATAATATTTATTCTACACATCCTTCACAGTTACAGTATTGTAGCCTTTAATTACTTCCTTTCCTTGTGCAAAATAGAAGTAAATTGCAGAACTAAATCAACAGCTGATTAAGTGTATGTGATTAATGTTCATACTTTACTAAATCCCACACCCTTCTGGTACAGCCTGTGTCAACATCCAACGGCTTGATTCCTGATTCTTGTCCAAATCCATTTTGTACTCTGTATAGCGTGGGTGGTGTTATACTGGTACCAGTACACAAAATGCAAACAAGTAGAAATAGAACAGCGTGTGGGAAATAGATCTGAGCATATGTACCTTTTGATTCGCATTTATTTCTCAGAGAGACTGGAGGTATGTTTACCAGGCTGTGCTTACCCTCAAGATGGGTTTAAACTTAGAAACATCAAACTTGTTCGCCAAGACAGTTTTATTAGATGCCAAATCAAGAAGAGGATTTGGCAAGAGTGAGTTTCAGCGAAGCCAATATACTGCCAGACGAAACATCAAACAACTAAACACACATCAGACAGACTAGAAACGTGTGTGAATCTGTGAGAATTACAAAACCTTGCCTATAGGGCTCAGTTACACACTATTCAAAAGAGAAGCAGAGAAAAAAAGGTAGCAAAATATGATAATATTCCATTAGAAAGTCACCTTGGGAAGACATTATGGGAAATATATTGTTATTTAATTAACTGCTTAAAAGAAGCATGTTTAGTTTTAGCCTATAGCCTAAACAAGAGTCTACAGCCATGCTAGCAGCTCTAACATGCTCACAGTTAAACAGGTACAATGTTTACCATGTTCACGATCTTAGTTTAATATATGCTATTTAGCATGGAACACAAAGTACAGCCGAGCATGATGGGAATGGCATTAGTTTTGCAGTTATTTGGTCATATTTATATATTATTATTTATTTTAATGTCAGTCTACTACTTCACACTCCAGCCCAGTAGGTGGCGGTAATGCACCTATAAGCTAGCATGAAAAACAAACCAAAAATAAATACCAAGAAGAGGAGGAAGTAAAACCTTGACTGCCTTTACAGCCTGCTAAATCTCTTTCTAAAGTCTGAAAAAATAACCTCGATGTTGTCATCAGGGTTGCTAAGTTGCATTATGGGAAACGTAGGATCCAGTGTTTTTGCAGCTTGACCTGTGCAACTATGGGCTGAAAGTCAGGATATCTCAGCCTCTGCTGCCCTGATTTTAACCACACTTTTAAAATCTGTCAATACTGAATTGGTGCAGTACCCCGTTAAGTAATGTTCTTTTTTTGTGTGTGAAATTGTTTAACAGAGACTTTAGCAGACATTATGAGTAATCTGAAGACATCTTAAAAACCATTATTCTGTTTACTTTTTGTAATGTACGGTCTTTATTGTGATTTCTATGTCATAAGTGTATTTTGGACATATGAAATGGTAATGTGTGTATTGGAATTGATATCACAAGCTGCTGAGTGTACTTCTGCAGAAACATTTTGCTGTTGTTGCAGTAAATAAAGAGTGTTTTGGAGCACGGTGTGGACAACAGAACGTCACATCAGAAGATGTCCTGCCTACAAATTATTCCATTTGTGATTTTTTTTTCTTTCTTTCAAAAAGGCTTTTAAAACATTACCCATGATCCTCCAAAAAATCTTGCCGGGCTTTGCTTGCCAAGAAGCAACAGCCAAACAGCATATTTTATCTGCCTCCTTCCAGGTTATGTTTTTCAACAAGGGACAGAGCGATAAAAGCTTCAGAGCACAAACAAAGGGCTTCGAATGGTGCACATTTAGCTGAAGCACAAAAGGACACATTTTAACAGATGAATCATTTGCCTGTGTGCTTTTTGATTAAATACGCTTGGGTTTATATAACCCATAATGTCATATAAAATTGGGTCAATTTAGAAGCAATTGCCAAAATATGCTCATCTGGGTTTTTGTATTGGAATGATCAACATGGCTGAATGTGTTCAGGTCAATGAAGTGTGTAATGTTCCTCCCATGGCACAGTGTGTCCTGTCTACCCAACTGAGAGCTGCAAGTGATGCTCACGTGTGTGTTCACATGTGTGAGCGTATGCGAGTGTGTCGTTGTCTGTGCCTTGATGATCCGAGAGCACAGACGAGCTCGGTCTGCTGCAGCCTGTTGCTAGGTTTCCCCGCGCTCTACCTGGCAGAAGATAAACCAAGCAGATGCTTTTGTCTCAGGAAACTGTCCAATTAGTCAGTGACTGGATCGGGTACACACATAAACATGGTCTGAATGATGTTTTTAAATAAAAGAATAGAAACCGCGCGTTTAACTTCTTCTAATACATCTTTATTTTTAACCTTCTCTATCTCTATCAGTTATGAGTGTGCATTGTCAGGTTGTCATCGTCAGGTAACTATTTATGTCAAAATGGTGTTTTCACATTTGATTGTATATATAGTATATTAGTGTTTCCATCTGTCTCATTACCTACTGTTAAATATGGACTGGTGTCTGTTGTTTCTGTTTCTCAGAGTACGTGGACAAATAACAGAAGTGAAAATTATAACATTAAACATCAACAACAGCGATATATTAAAACACCAACAGAGCTGATATGTCAACAGATCTATCTCCATAACAAGCTCAAGAAAAAGCTAGTAAGAGGACCTTGAGTTGGAATTGCTTTGTCAAAATACTATTTTGAAGGTCAAGAATGAACAGAAGTGATGTACAAAATCTAACAGAAGCAATATAGTTCAGTGTACGGACAGTATTGGAAAAAGTAAAGTTGTGATATTTCCTTTATGTTCGTGTCTTATGGACAAACATTAGTTTGCTCTCTCACAGCAATTGCAACCAAGTCAAAGCTACATATTTGCAGGAAATAAAAAAGGAGTATAGCAAGTGCTGGTAGGTACGGAAGCCGAGAACGACCGTGCTTGCAATTATTATTTTTAATGCCGTTATCGAGATAACAAAGCTCGTTTTCACGTGATAACGAGTTAATTTATCTCAGTGTTCTCCTTAAATGCCAAGGGCCGATCTGAATGTTATCTGCATAATATTTGTTTATATATTTATCTTTAAATTTATTTTATTTACATTATCCGCAGTATCATTATTCATGTACTGGTTTTAGTTTTTAATCACCTTACGTTTGCACTGCCTGCACTGTTAATCACCTACATTTACATTTACTCTTTACGTTTAGCACATACTCTGTCATAGTGACAGCTCTCTGTAGTAGTTGTGGCGGTTAGACTATCACTTCACGGCTGTGTTTTTGTGTTGTTATTCATATATTCTTGTGTGTTTTTGTATGTGTCGATTAAGCTACTGCATGCCTAAATGTCCCTTGGGATCAATAAAGTATCTATCTATCTCTTTATCTCTAACAGAAAGACACAATGCAATTTCTGCCTGTGTTAGACCCTGCTTGAAGGACAGTCTGATGCCATGATCAATAATGGGTACTCCTTGACTGACATTTTCAGGTTAAACAGTTGCTACAGGCACTCCTGATCTCCGAAATACATTATAAGTAGGCTCATAACGGGAAACAATTTTTTGTTTTCTCATGATAACGGGTTGATTATCTCATTATCTCGAGGTAATAAAGCTCGTTTTCTCGAGATAACGAAATAATTGCAAGCACGGCCGTTCTCAGCTGTCGTAGGTAGGCATCACTTTTGAGGCTAAATAGTCAGTTTCTCAATCAATTAAACAATAAATCACTTTATGTCAGCCAAGCTAAAGTCTTTGTGCAACTCAGATAAAACAGACACAGGATGATAAATACTTACATACATCACAGTATAGTCATTGTAACGAATACTATATCCCAGCAAGAGTGCAACAGTATTAAAAGGTTAATCAGGCTATTTAAGTTAAGCGAGTAAAGTTTTGAATTTAAATGCCGTCAGGGTATGTAGTGTGTTTGAAGGGAGAAGCTCATGATCTTAGTCCCGCCCCTGAGTGGAACTAATTTTCCACAACTTTAAAGGTGCCCTGTATAGTTTTTGACCACTAGTAGCGCTATGGAGCAATGTTTTCACGAGAGGGCCCCTGTTTGGTTTGTTGTCGTGCGCGCACACAACTATTCCACTGATCTACAGGTGGTGGTAACGCACCAAGAAAAGCAGCAATGCACCAGGCAAAAGCTGAGAAGAAGAAAACTGCTAGCTAGTCATTTTAGTTGTAGCAGTTGCTTTCTTTATTGTGAGTTGTTACGTCTTCTCTGGAAAGGCGCTATGACGTTGGATGCTGTGTACCAAAGAAGAATGGAAAAGGTGAATCACAGCTTTCTAGTGAATCATGGTTTTGTGACTGACATCAAACTTTTTCAGCTGTGGAAGGAAACAGAGTCACCGTTGAGCTTTTCCGACAATAAGTTTGGTGTTTAATCCCCATGATGGGGGACTGGTGGATGGTCGATAGGGAGTTGGAGGATGGTAAATGTCATCTGCAGAAAAACAAACAAGCCCCGGCCTCACGTTGTGATCTGGATACGACCACTTTGTGAACCGCAATCATAGTCAGACATGAGTAGTTAAATGAGAAAATCAGTTTCTTGTAGCTTCAGTCAGGGCTCATTTCTCATGCCAGCATGAAATCCTAACCACTGTTTCCATTACAGTGTTGGAGGTGACTCTGACATAATAATACATATATAACAAATGGAGCATGAACATATGCCTCCTCCCACGTACATCTGTTGTCACTTGCATTACATGATTTTTATGACGTTACAGTTTTGTATGTAAGACTTTTATTGAAATCTTTGTGTAGATTTTACATTCAGCACATTTGCACCTTTTATCAAGGTTATATTTTTTCAATAATCGTCAGACTGTGAAATTCTGAGTATAGTTGAAAGAGTTTAAAGTTTATTTCTTCATTTGGGTCTCCACAAGCATCACTTCCTAGGCTAAAAAAAACAATGAAGTTTAGTCTTTAAGGGGGTACTCCTCTTCTGTATGAGTTTTATCAAGTCTGAGAAAATAACCCTGAAGACGTCATCATGGTGATCTCCGAGTGCACAACATCAACATTTTAACAGATTTCACTAAGAGTTTGAAAGACATTGGTATTTATCATGCAGAGAGGAGTCTAAGTTGTCATATAATTTGTGTGCGGAGATATAATCTGCATTGTGGCAATGCCCATTTTAAGGGTAGTTCTGGTATTTGTCAACCCTGGGTGTTATTTTTTATATTTTTGTCCATTATGACTATTAGTCAACATTTTACTCACCACCACTGCTGCAGAGATTTTGGAAAGTCTGACAAGAACGAAGTCAATCAAAAACAACGAGTGCACACCTACTACAGCTTTCCAAAAAACCTCAATTCCACAGAAAGTATCTCAAACACTTGTCTGTGAGTGTGATTGAAAGTAAGCACAGAAAGTAGTCCCTTCAAAATGACTGTAGGCAGTAGTTTTGTGCATGCTACATCAACCCCCGTCTCCTAGAAATTACATTTATTTAGTACTAAACTGTCTGGATTACGATCATTGGAAACATTTTTGTTTTCAGCCTACATTATTGATTTTTATTCTTGTACTGCACAGAAGTCGTAAGCAGGAGATCGTGTGGATAGTGGGTGTACCAAGTGCAGGACTCCGAGACCGAGGTTCACACCCACGTCCTGAGCGAGGTATAGGCTGCAAAAGCACTTTGGTCAAGATTAGGAAAAGACTGTGCTTTTGGTTCGAATATTGAAGGTCATGTCTCATGTCACCGTTGACTTTTTCAATATTTAACCTATATTGTACCTTAATGAAGTCCTTTGAGTTGTTGCAACATGCTTTAGTTGCCATGAGCAGATATTGAAGTAAAACAAATTAAATATGTTATATGTTTTTGCAGATACGTTCATTAGAAATGTTTTCTAATTATGTTGATAAAAAATGTAATCCAGACGTATTTGCAGTTGCAAAGTATAATAACTGAACTTTTAGGAAACAGAGGTGGCTACAGAAGTAGTAAACACAAGAAGATGTCAGCAATTCTTTGAATTGCAAGAATAAAATGACAAGGGATACGACGATCATTTTCTGTTGTGTTAACGCGTAAAAATACGACGAAATTCGACGTGTTTACACGCATTTTAATGTTGTCTAAACATGAAATCTCTAAGATGTTATTCAGGGTAGTTCATGGTTTTCCTTGGGATCTTACTTGTGGTCAGGCTCAAAGACAAATGTTTGAGGTCATTTCTATTCAGCTGAAGTTTTCTGAAAAGCTGTAGGAGGCTCCCGCAAATCTCTACCATGGAGGTATTGAGTAAAACATCATGACAAAATAGTAATAATGGAAAAATACAAGAATAACAACCTGGTTAATAAAAGCCACAATTTCCCTTATAGAACAAAAATCTCAATGACACTATTGTCAGTTGCTCGTCCACTTCTGGTTACACTGTTCAAACCATTTTAGGCTATTAGCTTTTTTCTGTTACTGCTGAAGATCTGAGGACCTCCACTACCTTCCAACATGGCTGCCAGTGCATCACACCACCTCAAAGAGCCACAAGTTGCTGTTTCTTCTTCCTGTTTGTTCTCTCTTCATCTTAAATGCAGTTGAGTCAACGTCAAAGTCATTGCTACTTTGCAGCTCATTTGTGGTCCATCTCTGTCAGCTTCTTCGTGTTGCCGTGGCTTCTGTCCACAGCTGAGCGCAACATTTCAATTGGCTCTCCGCTGGGCAGCCTCAACTTTATTATTAGCCTCCAGACAATCAGAGGATAATTATGGAATGTCAGGAGGTTCTCTGTGGCTGATGGACAAAGTTATTTGCGCTGTGTTCCTTTCATTCAACGTACAACTTGCACTTAAGAGACAGAAGGGACGGCATCCGTGTGACATGCAGGGCTGAATGACTCTTTCCAGCAGCCTAGGAATAGAAATGTAGAGCTCAGTGCCTGCAGTCAGTGGTGACGGTTGCTAGTGTCTTGTCACAGTATGTAAATCAGTTGTCACATGAGATGTGTAACTCCATATAGGCGACATGTAACGCACGCTGGATGAATGCTCAGTGTGCAAAGAGAGAAATAGTCATCAAACTAATCACTCAATTGTTGAATTTGAAGAACGATAATGATCAGCGTGGGATGAGATTCCTTGCAGATGGGTGAGAAAAGTGAGCAGAGATGATGCTTTGAAGTGTTGTGATGAATACCACTTGCGCACATTAGGCCGTGGATTTGAATCTGTCACTGAGGGGGGACTCATCACCCTGGGGCCACCTGAGCTCTCATCTCATTAATTATCACCCTGTCAGGTGCGTACATAAGAAATAAAGTAATAACAAAGGAATGTGATCTCCCGGCCCTCATCAGCAGGCAGCTGAATGATGAAATAAAACCGTCTCAGCATATCTTCCCTCAACTCTGGGCTAAGGAAGGGATCGCTCATCCTTTCAAAATTGATCTCGGCAAATCCTGCGGGCTCGACGACAGGGAGCATTTGAATATTGTCACTCCAGCTGCTCTTCACCTTCTGCATGGTCCACTTAACTATTCTGATTCTCTTCAGACTGATTAAAAGCTCTTTTGGCTGGAGATCCTGAGCAGAGTCAGCATTTGTTTTTTTATTTCATCACAAAATCACTATCTTCTTTTTTTATCAGTAAAACATCAATATCTATCGGTCTCTACCAGTGAACAGCCTTTTAGCCGTGTCAGTGGCGAGGTTTGCTTCTGAGTGAAATATCTCTTCAACTATTGGATGGATTGCCATGAAATTTAATACAGATGAGCCCCATTTCACTTTCTCCAATACTTTGGTTTATGACCAAATGCCTGCAGAACTAATGACATCTCCATCAGCCTCAGTTGTACTTTGTGTTTAGTGCTAATTAGCATCTTAGTTTAGAACATAACATGCTAAACTAAGATGTTGACTGTAGTAAACATTACCTGCTAAACATCCGCATGTTAAAGCAATTGTTAGACATTTTGGGAAATGCATTTTCTTGCCAAGAGTTAGACGAGCATAATGATCCCACTCTCATGTCTGTATGATAAATGTGAAGCTATTGCCTGCAGCTGGTTCGCTTAACTTAATATAAAGTCTAGAAACAGGGGGAAGCAGCTAGCTTAGCTCTGTCCAAAGGTAACAAAATCCACCAATCAGCTCCTCTGAAGCTCACTAATTAACACGTTATGTCTTGTTTGTTTAATCCATACAAAAACCAAAGTGTAAAAATGGCAAGTGGTTTTACAGAGGCCCGGCGCAATGACTTCCTCAAGTCTTGTCATCACCATGAACTTTCCGGGAAACCAGTGGAGACTCCAGGAAGTCACTGCACCTCTAGACAGAGCCGGGTTAGCTGTTTCCCCCTGATTCCAGTCTTTGTGCTAAGCTAAGCTAACTGGCTGCTGGCATCGATCTTTTCATCTAACTTGGCAAGAAAGCAAATAAGCGTACTTGTATTTTCCAAAATGTCTGACTACTCCTTTAACATTGTCATTGTGAGCATGTTGCGATGATATTAACTTAAAGCACCACTGTGCCTAAGTAGAGCCTGACACAGCCACAACCCTTAAGTCTTGTTTGTTAAGTTTTGCTGCACCAGAATTAATATACAGTAGTATGTAGTAGAGCCCGTCTGATCTTCAGTCATCGCTCAACTACATGGGTTGCATAAGAATTGAAATTGCTGATTGGGGTTTTAAACTCATTTGTGTAAACAGTCATGAGCCGCTAAGAATGGATCACCGGCGTTCAAAGCTTGACATAAAGCGATTTTAAACTGCAACAAGGTATGACATGTTAAATTGTTGTTTCTTTCCATTGTCCTCCAGGGAGAAGAGACAGCTTCTGCAGTAGAAATAATATGTAAGGCTTCACGTAAAAGGAGAGAGAGAGAGCTGCAGCAGAAGCCGGCAACAAAGAGGAATAACAGCAATTATAAAAAAAAAGGGAGAGTCTGGATTTACAGTACGTGTCCTCATGCATCCTTTTCAGGCTTGAGCGTCCATTGAGCTTTTGTAGTTATTAGACTTCCTACTCCTGCTGACAATAACAGCACAGCGAAGGGTCACATACAGATAGGCCCTCTCCAGCTGTCCTCCACAAACCTCATCTTGGTGTGCTCTGGATGTTGTGCATTTGTCTGTGGACTTGACATTTATCCAACAATATGTCAGTGGAAAAAATGGCCAAAACTAATGATTGTTTTTAGTATTTTGATTGCCTATTGATCGTCAAATACTGTGGTTTTTGACAGTGCGTACACTGAAAGTAGTGGTGCAGCTACCGAATAAAAAGAGCCCACTGTGAGATCTACTTCTTACACACAACTCACCATGTAGAGGAGCTTTTAGGACTGGCATGTGACTCAGATATGAATTATGATTTCTTTTTGCTCTGTTGGATATTTCTGTAACCTGAGTGCCTCCACCTCCATTAATGTGCACCAACAGAAGCAATTGACCTCAGCCTGGAGCCTCACGCTCCAGCTTTAACCAGAACAACTTGACATCAATTCAGCCATGTAGGTTTCGAGTTGTTTCTGGCTCCCAGAAAAGAAAAAAAAAGAAAAGAAATTAAAAATTGCAACAGGGTTGTATTGGTACTTCCAAGCAACAAGGTTGCCATGGCCACTAAAATCACCATGCCGCATGATAGGATGCTTTGGGGCATTGTCTCCAGAGATTGTACTAGATAGGCAAAACACTTCATGAAGCCAGAATGACAGCCGGCTGCAGAGTTAAAGCTTTCAGCAGCATAATTTCCCTTTAAATGATCAGAGTAATGTGTCAGACTTCCAGTCAACTGCAGCAGTTGTTCAGGATTTCATCAACAGTAAGTGCTGTACTCAAAAAAAGAAAAGACTGAAGGAGGTTGTAAAAAAGTACTAATTGCTTTTACTGCCATGATTGCTATATGATGCACAGGGACAGTGTTCCCCTCAGACTGAGTATCAGAGGATTGTCTTATGAGAGTCATTTGTGAGTTAGCCAGTTAGCATATATGCCACCAGACATACTGACACAGATGCATTCACAGAGAGGCACTGAGGACTATATTGTCGCGGTCCAAAGAAATCCATAAATATCCAAATTTGGTGATTTTGTATTCTTGAGGAAACTGAAGGATTAGGTGTTCCTTTATGGCTTGAGAAATTTCTCCTATATTCTGGAGATACAGGGTTTTCATAAGGAATATCATATAATATTTTTGAATGCACTCAGGTCTCCATTACCCTGGTAATAAGACTTAATTGCCATGTTGATTCACTTCATTATTTAGTCTGACATTGTGTTTGTGTTGGTCTATTTCTGTTTGGGAGGATGGGTTGATGGGATTTTTGTTTTGTTTGTGACTGCATCACATGACTGTATCGATCACAACATTACCGGTCCGAGCTAAGAGACGCAATGCATTTTGGGGTGGTTGAGTATGTCCAGTAAGCTCACACCGCATACTCTCGCTAGTCTAGTTTACATCCAGGCATTTCTCGCGTATACAAATTCCACACACTACATACTCAATTTGACGTCACATTTAGTATGAATAGTGCGTTAGTGTGCGAACACAGCCTAGGTCTCTCTTGAAAATGGGATCTCATTTGGACAACATACAAAACTTTTGGAAACAACAAAATGTATATATATATATATATATATATATATATATATATATATATATATAATTTTGTTGTTTCCAAAAGTTATATATATATATATATATATTATGTCTTAGTGTGCTGTGTCTGACAACCAGCCAGATGAGATATTTACTAAAAAGTATGGATGCTTAATTTCTAGTGATGTGCCGATGCGATAGAGGTATCGAGACCAGCCAGTTGCAAACATTAAATACGTTTTTCAATGTCAATGTCACTATAAAATTCCAATATCATTACATTTGTTAAGTCACAGCAGACCGCCGACTCAAGTCCTAGAGTCATGCTACCTTACATAAAAATTATGCCAATGAGTTCCACACAGCCAGGATTAAAGATTTCAAGTTTGGGAAAAAGAGAGCACTAACACTGCAGTTCGATGTCTACCTTACATCCACATACTGTGATGTTTTATTTAATGAATATGATCTTCAGCTGTAGAGTGATACTTTAACTGACAGTCCTGTTTGTTGAACCTGGATCAGTACGCACCATATTTACCTTCAAATGCAGCCAAAGAACTAATGTATGAAAGAGAATTACATTTCAAAATGGAGTGTAAACACTTCCAAAATGTAACTGCTGAAACTACTGACTCGTGTTCAGTCTTACTACATCATTCTGCGCCAAAGGCTGCCATACCATCATCTATCTATTCCTCAGTGAGTCAGTGCTGTTTAAGCTCATACTGTGATACTGTGTTCTCTCCAGACTACAGTCAGAGAGACAATTTCCCTCCAGTTATTCTGCTCCAGGGACATTTTGTTACATCATGTCCACTGTGCATGCACTTGTTGTATTATGAGACAAAGTCAAGGCTCCTTCGTAAGGGCAACTTGCTGTGTTCCTTATGTATTCGCTCCAAAGATGATGAGAACACCTCTAACTCCACCTGCTGGTTGAACTGTCTGTGTTTTTGTCTCAGCCCCCCCTGATATCAGAGCAGAGAGAGACTGTGTGAGAAAATATTTATCAGGAGACTTTTTTTTGACAAACAACGGGTGATTATGAAATGGAGTGAAAATGGATATGACTTTTCTGGCAAAGCATAGGGCTTTTAATTTGCAATCAGTGTAATGTGATTTGCTTGCACACGCCCACGCACTGGCCACTTTATTAAAGCTGAGCTAACTCTTTTGTGAAATGCCGTCACTTATTGCACCACTTAGCTTCTTTTCTTGTTCTTGCTGATGTTATGAATACTGTAACAGCCGTTAATTCCTGATAATATGATAAACGTACTTTTTATCTTATTATATGTGGTTTGCACAGTCTTACGCCATTCAATATTGTCCTGTATTCAGTTTATTTAGTGTATGTTTTATACTGTCTTCTTTGTCTATGTTGAATCGAGGACAAAAGGTGACATACTTAGTTACTTTCCACCACTGATTCTAACCCATTTTAATGAGGTAAGACAGTTTATATATAAAAGTCTTTATAAAAAAAAAGCCAGACAGAAATGGATTAATTTTATAAAGTGTGTACACTTACTTTTAGTTTGACTTAGTGCACTGATGAATTAAAGGGTAAAAGCCATTGTCACAACAACAGAAATTGAATCAAACCATTAAATGCAAATTAAGGGATGTGGAGAAAAGAAGCAGAGGAGCACCTGAATGAAAATTTAAAAGCATCGAGGCAACTGAGACATGGCTGCAGCTGGCTTGAGATGTCTTCCACGTGTCCTTTGTTTGTTTGGTAATTTTTCACCTAATTACTGTCTGACACTTTAATCACAACACTTGTGCTCTGAAGCCTTTCTACTACTGCCATCACATATTTAGTAGTCTGATAAACTAGATTAACTGCAACAAAAAGGTTGTTTATTGCTATAAAGCTGATTTCAGGCTTTGCAGGTGTTGCCTTCAGGATCTCCTCGTAATTTTTAATGTTAAATGACTTTGCGGCCATTCGTTTGATTCTGAAAAAATATTGTTGTCATGTTTTTTTTTATATATATATATATATATATATATATATATATATATATATATATATATATACTTTTTGAAGAAGCAGAAGAACGAAGAGGAGTGGTACATGACACCTGGGATTTACTTTTTGCTTTCTTGCTTTTTGACTACAGAATAAATACAATTACTGTAAAGCTGAAAACTCCCACTTTTCCAGTAGTTTAGGGTTTTACCTTTCTTGAAGGATTGTTCGCGTTTACTAAACAGGTCCAAATAAGTAAAAAATAAAAATAAACAAGACAACATTTACCTTCATGTAGCCTACATTAGACAATTAGCTTTGCATTTTTTTTTAAAGAAAACAAAAATTGTGTTAAACGCATGCGCAGTGTAAAGCCAGTGGAATAACAAATACTGTTTCCGGTACGGACTTTCAAAATAGTAATCCCCAACTCATATTTCATTCAATTAACGCGATTAAAAAAGTGAAAGAAACCAAAGAAGCCAAAATTTTACATAAATTAATTTGGGTGTTTAAATGTCACTATTATTAAGGATGTTTCTGGATTAATATTACTGCTGCGTTTATGTGTATGTTGCATTTTACTGCTGAAGTTGTTTAAGGTTGTGCTAATTTTAACTCCTTTATATACTGTTGGGTAGTTTAATCTACAGCAATGCATCATATTCTTTAAGATCATCATGTGTTTGTAGCGTCGCAGTCCTGTGAGAACCACGTTCAGGTAAACAACCCTGTTTTCAGCTTCGTGACAATTCATTTTCCAGGTTATCCAAGGAGGGGGTTTAAATTGTTTATTTAGCTTAAGAAGTAGGAGAATCTCCTCAACCCATAAAGGAACACTTAATCCTTCAATTTATCAGAAAACAATCGAATTCAACATCACCAAACTGAAATTGCAAGCTGAAAAGTAACTAAAGCTGACAAATGCAGTGGAGTAAAAAAATACAATATTTGCTTCTGAGATGTAGTGTAGAGTAGAAGTACACAGTTGCATAAAATGGTAATACTCAAGTAAAGTACAAGTACCTCGAATTTGTACTTATGTTACAGCACTTGATTGGATGTGTTCAGTTCCACAATCCCACACGTTGGGGGTTTTGACGCTTTTATTTTGAAGGCTGTACATCCAGAGGTTGTCGCGCTGTCCGTTGAGCTTGACGCCGCTCGAAGTGTCTCTTCAGCCGGGACGAAAACTTCGGTTTTCACGGAGAAATTCAATGGGAGGCTGAGCGACGACCATGGGGCGCCCGTGAAAAGTGCCGAAAGTGTTTGGAGTGAAGCTGCTGGAGACCGCGGGACCCCCTTCGTCAACGTTTCTTGGTCGAAAACGGTAAAGTTTTAAATGAACTTTAGAGACCGAGTTAGTCTTTAACGGTTTGTTTGTCCAAGCTTCGTTGGACTTAATTGTGTTAAAAGTCAGTCTAGTTATTCTCCTTTTAATTGGATGTAACGTTGCTAAATACAACGTATTTGTGTTACCTTGTTAGTAATATTTAGAGTATCTAATATATAATTTATTTATATAGGTAACTTACAATATTTACAGTATCTGTGGTGACTTAATAGAGATTAGAGTGTACTTATTGTGGTTCATTGTTTCATTTTTATTATTTTAATTTTCTTGCTGTGGTATCAGAAGAAATTCCCATACCGTGTTATCATTGGGACTTTAAGCGTTGATGTGATATTTTCTTATAATTTTATGGTTTTTGTTTATGGCAGAATCACTACACTACTCAACAAAGTCAAACAGCTGCATCACTAGATTTCAAAGTAACAGAAAATACACTTGTAAAACCTACTAATTCATATCATATACCATCCATGAAGAAGAACACAGAAAGAAATATTATGAGAAAGTGACATTTACTCGGATTTGGGCATTATAGTTTATTTTAGTAAGTTGAAATGTGTGTGAAGGCGTTTTTTTTTTAATGTATCCAGACCTAATTTATGCATCACATGTCCATTAATGTTCAAGCCAAATCATGAATCACTGTGGTGAACTTCCAGTCAGACTCAGTTTGGCTCCCACTCACATTTACTGTAGAAAAGACAGTAGCAGCCAGCAGTTTAAAGCTACTTCTGGTCCAGTGTCAGCTTCTTTTATTGTCAGTCCCAGACTTCTGCAGCCTTTGTTTGGGTAAACCTCTGTAGTATATAGTTGATCAGGAAAAACCTCCCTCCTGAGGGGCTACATGACCTGCTGGCAGCCCTCCACTCTGCGTAAGTCTAATGATGCCTTGGCCTCCAGGCAGAGAACTGAAAGCATAACAAAGGATTTCATTTCCTTCTCTGAGAATAACCATATTTGTATCCCACCACCCTCTCGCAGCTAACGGTTGGCTGCTCAGAAAACCCCATGCTGTTGCACACTTGCTTGCACAGCCATATCTGATGTTGCAGTGGGAGAACCAGCGAAATAAAACTCATTTTCACAAATAAATAATTCTAATCTCCTGGCACCAATCATCTTGTTTGCTCAGGCAACAGGCACTTGTTTGTTGTTCAGTCAGGTAAAGAGGAGACAAAGTCCATTAGCAGCAAACTTGGCCTGCAGTAAGATCAACATGGCACAGACCCCAACGTTTTCTACTTTTTTAGATTTTTCTTTTTCTTGAAGCCACGTGTCAAAAAAAAATCTACCGGGGGCCTTTCTATCTCAGCCACCTTTTTTTCCTTGACATTTGCATTCCTTGCATTCTTGGTACAGTTCTCTTGTGGTGGTGTGTTTTGAAAGAAGGGAGGTGTCACTTTTAAGTCACATGATATATTGGGATGTTTACACGCTTCTGAAATTAAATTAAAAATCCTAACTTTAATCTGAAACATTTGTCTCGCAGTATTATAATTAAAGGCCCGGCTTTATATATGAGGGCTTTTTGGAATTTCAGCTTTTAGTTTTGCTAGTGGGAAATGGCAATTTCTGACTAAGAGGAAGACATTTCTCCAGAATGTGCCAGGAAACGCTTCCTGACAGCACTGAGTGAAGGTCTTCCTGAGTGTGGGGATGCCTCTGTTGCAAGCCTTTTTTATGGTTTCATTTACTGTAGGCTCCTTTGTAGAACTCATTTGCAGTATTTTACTTGTCTTCTGAGTCTAAATTTACAGCAGCACATGTGAAATTATACCCTAAATAAGACTTCATAGTTAGAAAGGGCTGCTTCTGCTCTAAGACCTTGATATCAAAAGCAATAAAAGGCAGTTTTTCTTGGCTTGCTGTTAATGTTACTCAGTTCCTCCTGCCCCTTTCCACAATCCTCTTTATTTTTTCCCCACTCCAATGTGATTTCTGAGTGTGATGTAGATCGGGCCACATGGAAAAACTGTAATAACTTGGGATCAGTGTTTAGCGGTGCTGTCATGTGAGTCTCTGAAAGACAAAGAGTTGTTTTGTGCTGTGTCTCAACGTGGCCACCGCCGCTGCAGTGAGAAATAAAGCACTAGTTTAAAGTCTGGGCTGTCGTTTCTGTCAAACAGTCTGACCTCACAGCAGCCCAAACTAAAAGTCCACCTGACTGTCTCTCATGGGGGAAGTGTAAACAAGGGCAGGGTGTTTGGTTGGATTTCACGTGGGATTGACTTCCACAAGGCCATGTCACGCTTCATGTCCACGTTACCTCCTCAAGTACTGTAACTAATACTGTACTTCAACTAACTGAGGTTAGAGCTGAAGCAATGAGTCGATTAATTGGTAGACAACTATTTTGATAACTGGTTAATAGTCAGAGTAATTTTTTCAGGCAACAGTCTCTGTTTCTAGCTTCTCCAATACGAGAATTTGCATCTTTTCTTTGACTTATATGATACGAAAGTAAATATCTTTGGGTTTTGGACTGTTGGTTGGACCAAAAAAAAGGCATTTAATGTTGTAACCTTGTGCTCTAGGACATTGTGATATTAATTGAGCAAATAATCTGCAGATTAATCGATAATGAACATGATAGTTCATTGCAGAAGCTGGAAAACTGATACTAATTATATATAAATAGCAAGGGACCTAGTATTGAGCCTTGTGGGACACCTTTTATTTATTAACATTTTTTAAGGGGATTTAGTTTAAAACTATCAACAAGAAGAGTTTGATATATTGAAAAGCAAATTATTTGAACTTGTTTTGATTGATAATTGTTGTGATTTGAAGCCTCAGACAGACTCTCAAATGGACAAACACAAACATAATTTTACTTTTTATCCAACGAGCAACAGTATCATCCATCATACTATGACCAGTTCTAAACTCTTGACTGCTGCTACTTGTGTTACTCTGAGCCAGTTCAATTCTGAAATGCACATCTGTACCACAGCTGGAAGTAGGCTATTGGAGCACGAGTGTTTGAGGCACCAGCAGAGGTGTGTGTTTGTGTATATGTGTGTGTCTGTTTTAGTGCCCGACCACTCAGCATAGGGTCAAGCAATCCCAGACTATTTTTTTTTCAAATGTGTTCCCCCTCCCCCTCCATATCTCTTTCTCTGCATCTGGTTGACGTTAAAGCCACTTTACAGCTTTAGAAAACAGATTCGTCTTTCTATGAAATAGACGTGGAAATACTACTTATTTAGATAAATGGCACTGATTCCTTTATTAACAAGTTTGTGTGAATGTTGTGTGTTTTGAACAGAGCCATAAGTGAAGTGTGCTCTTAATGTGGTTTTATATAAGCCTCAAAAAAAGTTTCATCATGTTTCAACTAATCTCACGAAAAGACGAAGGGTACAGAGATAATACTTATCACAGGGTAAGATAAGATAGACTTTTATTGATCCCACAGTGGGGAAAGGTCACCGTTACAGCAGCTCAAAAGACAGAGATAAAACAACAATTAAAGAAAGAAATGTTCAAAGTTAGGCATATGCTTGAATTTCAATTTACTCCTTGCAAAATGCTTGATTTTGCAACATACTCTGGTGTTTCGTCTACACAATCACTCATCTAAACAAAAAAATCTTTTAATATTTGAAATGAAATGATCAAATGGCGTCGTCGTATTTGTTTGTTGTCTTCTGGAATTTATAGTTACAATTTAGATGTAATGATAAAGTCTAGAAAAATTCTTGGTTTAGGTACCTTGAAAGTGCTTGAAAAGTGCTTGAATTTTTCTCTTAAAAAGATGTACAAACCCTGTTATTAGTAGGATCAGTTCATTGTCGGTTTTGGTCTTTTAAGGGTATAAATTGACATTAATTGACAGAAAAATAGCACCAGCCTGATGTCTCAGTTTTCGACTGAATAAAGTCCTCCGGGTTTTGTCTGAGGGGTGGAGGGAGGGAGGTCACAGAGGTCGGCGGGGATGTCAGTACCAGGCGTTGGTGTTTGGTTTTCGGGGAGAAGTAACCTGCTCAGGAATGTGTGTAGTGCTCACTCCTACACCGTGTGGTGTTATCAATCATCATTGCAGACTCTTCTTCACGTGGCTGGAGAGATGAACCCTCATCTGTGGGCTTTTCTCTTGAGGTTTTGGTCAGAAAATTCTTCATGGATGACCTGCTCATCACTGATGCAAAAAGAAGTGGAAAATGTCAGGTTTTAAGAGTCTGAAGGATGGACAGACTAGTTTACGTGGCAAGCTTTAATGCCATTTTCTGCCACATGACCAGCACATAAGCACATGCAGTTCCTGGTATGATTCTTTCTCAGATATAAATGATAAGACTGATAAGATGCTCTGCTTTTCACTGAATGGGATTTCTCAAGAAACGCATAATACCAGATTTGATGTGGCTTTTATCACGACAGCAAAGAAAGGATGAGATCAGCCTCCACTATGGTGACACACTATTTGTTTTATCCTAAAATGTTTTCATACTACTTTTTTTCCACACACGTTGTTGCATAATGACCAGAAGACTGTACAAGATAGTTGAGTAGAGCGTAAGATAGCACACTGGTGTTTCTCTCTTTATGCCATTTATTGTTTTCTGCATTCACACGGAGAGAGAGAATATTTGGATTCTCAACAAAAAAAACATCTCTTTTTGGAAAACGGAACCAGCTTTAGGTTTCTCCCATGGGGTGAAACAAGCAGCTGACCAAACACAGCTTCCACCCTGGTGAGAGTGAGCGATGGTTTTCCATCAAAAAATATTTGTAGTAAAACGTGTATCTGTGGCGCTCCTCCACTCTGAATAGCCCATGGGAACTGTAAAATGTAATTGCAAAGCAGGTTGTTTTATTTTGAAATCTGAGGTGTTTTCTGGCATGCTTATTGACCAGAAGTCCTGTTTTGTCTCGCTTTAAGTGACATAAAATGGTTCATGTGTGCATCTTCATCACCAGAATTATGTTATGTTTGGAGTAGGGCAAATACACAGCAGTGTTGGTGATGTTTTGGAAGAAACATACTCCCCTGTCTGTGGAGTGTGTAGTTGAAATTTAGGCAATGAAGCACTTAAGGCTCCTTGTGTTAACAGCAGCACCCAGCCCCCAGCTCATATTGAGGCCATTGGTTTAATTATGCTCTTAATGCCCACGTTTTACCCTGCTGGGTGTGACACTGTGACCCCAGAGAGGGAGGAAATTAAGTAAACCCTGCAGCCCCTGGCCCCCCTGCCATGAGAACAAGCAGAGACGCTGTTTTTATGTTGTTAGTTCTGGACTTTAGCTGCTCTCTCTCCACATACTGTGCACTATCTCTACCCCTTTAAATCAGATTTTGTTTTGAAGTGATAAGTGGTCAATACAAGCAAAAGCAGAGACATGTGATAAGTGTTTGAATCCAGCAGGGATACTGTCCAACTTTTGTTATGGAAGTTTGAGATGCCGAGCATGCCAATGCTACGAGGCCTGAGACCCCTGGGAGAATAGTGCCATTATTCCAGATAGGAGTCTGTCCATGAGCACCCGTGACTGCCTGTCTGCCGGAAATAAGGCCTGCTGGGTAATAAGTCTTGGAGATCACTTTGTTTTTTGTCTCTCAGGCAGCCAGTTTTTTTTTTGTGGCTGCAGGGTTAATTTAATGTAGACGTCATTTGAAAAGGAAGAATGAGAGCTTGTACCATAACAGGATTAGTGATAACAGTTATGTTATTTTCAAATGGAAATGTAAAAACATGCATGCGGGCTTTGTAGTTTGAAACTGATGCTTGTACAAGAGCACAACAGTCCAAAACCCAAGATTGTTTGGTTTACTATCACACAAAACTAAGAAAAGAAGGCAATCCTCACAATTGAGAATCTGGGATTAGGGATTAAATGATTGATAATCAAAATAGTTGCTGATTAATTTTCTGTGTACACGAAACATTATCTTACACTTCCCGGGCATATGATTTGTCAATTGATAGAAATTTAATCATCAGCAATTTTGACAATTGCTTAATCATTAAGAAAATTTAAGCAAACATTCTCAAACTTTTCTGTTTCCACCTTCTCATTTTTTAATATTTGCCTGTTTTCTTTGAGAGTCTTCTCTGATAGTAAATTGAATGTTTGGTTTTTGGACTGATGTTCGGACAAAACAAAGCAATTTAAATACGTCAACTGAGGCTCTGGAAAATTCAGAAATGTTTCGCTATTTTCAGTCATTCTATGGACGAAACAATTAATCGTTAATTGTAGCTCTAATGAGAATAGAAGATTAATATAACCTGCAGTTTTTTAAAATCTTTTAAACACCTCTCTCACACTGTTTTGTGTTTGAAAGACCCTGAAGCCACAAGTTTGTAAGACGTCTTTATCAGACTCTGCCTTATGCACGCACAGTTTGACTTTCTAGAACGATTTGAATCTGTATGAAAATGACCCGATTGTTAAAGTATACTGTCATTAATTGGCACAAATGTCACAAAATGTCTACTGACTGAGGTGATGTTTAGTTTAGTGAGCTGTTGTGGTCTTTGGTTTTGTTTAATTTAATTGAGAGAGTTGACAAAATAATCTCACCACAAGGTCCTTTCTGCGGTTGTTCTGGAGCTTTTGACCAAATTTCCATTTTTCTAAGCACTTTAAGGACTAATGGAGATTACACTTTATCCTCTTTTTAAATTTACAATACTTAAACTATTTGGAGGATGGCTATGTCTCTGGATTGAATTAGTCACAAGGCCTGTTAATTCTTTTTTTTTTTTTTTTTTTTTTAAGTTGTCTCACTTCCATAAACACATATTTAAGGTTTGTTTATGAATTGGGGGGGAAAAAAACGAGCTGCTGCAGACATAGCCGCCTACGTTATCTCATCATTTTGGGGATCCCCCAGTCTGTACAATGGTTGAGTTTAAAGCAGACTCTGTTATTCTTTGATGTCTTAGCTTTGGCAGAGTGCTTTATGGATCCATCTTCTCTTTTCCCTTTTGAGTCTTTTGCTCAACACTCTTCTTCTTTTCTCTTTTCAGATTCATTGAGTAGAAGATGATGTCTGACGCAAGCGAGATGTTGGCAGCAGCCTTGGAGCAAATGGATGGCATCATAGCAGGTAACCACATTGTACACTTGGACTTTAAGACCTGGCTATTGCGCTTTTTTTAAGTGGGCATGGTCTACTATGGGGTCTAGCCACATCTGGAAACCATTGAATTGAAGACTGGGAATACTACGTCCAGTGGACGGTAACACAATGTGCCCTTCTCCTTCCACTTCTACTGGCAGTTTAATTTAATCCTCCTGAATATACATAAAAGTTTGGAATAATGCTGAAGTTGTGCTGCTGGTTCACTGGCCCTTTCTGCCTCCACTGCATTCCTCCACCATGAGAAATGAAAGCAAGTTTCCATTGTCCCCGCCGTGACGGAAACTAATGATTATTCAAGCTCTGTGAGTTTGGAATACAAACTCCTGCTTGGGAAGTTTTGGCCACACTCTGGGTAGTTGTGCCGCTGCAGATGAGCAGAGCAGTCCCTACTTTTCCGCTGATGTGTGTAATTATAGCGCTGACCTTTCCAATGGGAGCGAGGCGGCTGATCACATGACATCCCCCCAGTCCCCCTCTGTTTCCGCAGAAACCACAGCAGTCATCAAGCCCCACTCCCTCGCTACTGTGGGGAAGCCATGATTGTTTGGATATTTATTTATCTAGCTCCCCCTTTGTTACCGTTGGACATCTTCATTATGGCTGACATTTAAGACAGATGACAGATGGTGTGGAGTAGGCTGCTGCTGCACATGATGGGAACATCACGCACTTGAGTTCAGTCAACACCGTGCTGCTTCCAAGAAAAATGGATTTAATTGTCCTAATTTGCTTTTACTGCGTCACATGATGTTTTGATAGAATCCCTGTAAACATTTGGTTGCCCAGTATGTTTGCAGGAGTGTGTGTTTGTGTTTATGCATGGGTGGAGAGAATACCAATAAGTACCTAAAATATAGTTATTATGCTGTTATTTTGCTGAAACGTTAGCTTGAGGAGGAGTAAAACTATTGCTCAAAGTCACTCCTCAGTGCAAAAGTGGCTTAAAAAAACTGTATGTTCTCAGTTTTTAATTTAAATACCTTATTAAATTAAATAAGTAAACAGCAGTAATTATCAAACTGCTGCAATGCCCTTGGCAGTTATTTTTTAATGAATGGATCAGTGAGGATGACATGTAAAAAGTTTCCCGGCCAGATGTTGAGGTTATGTATTAGACCGCTGGCAATCATGATGCAAAGTAATGGATGTAATAACACTAAAGCCAGACCATATAGTACATACTGTATGTAAAATCACTAACTTAGGTACTGTAAGGAATGCAGTATGCTCTCAGCTAAATTGAGTCTGGTGTGTTGTCAGACTGTTTTCTGAATATGCCACTATGAACAATCAGCAGTGCATTACACTCAGACTCCAGGGGCCAGACATATAAACAATGTACAGTATACACAACCATGCATATGCCCAATCAGAATCAGCTTTATTGGAGTTTGATGATGATCTCAATGTACTTACACACAGAACAATTTACAGGAAGACAAGAATAGACACACAGCTAAACAACAAAGCTGAACAAAGACTGGTCAAAGTAAACATAGAACTATTATGTACACACAAGCTGGTGAAAAATAGGTAACAATGACCAACAACATAAATCTATATTCAAGTCAAGTGTGTTTAGGTTGTTAGCCAATTTCTCTACACAGCAATCTGTAAAATGCCCAACAGTGCGTTTTGTTAGATTTTTTTTGTGCGATCAATCATTTTGTAAAGTCTGTTTTGATGTGAGCGTTATTATCTAATCCATCTCTGATGTCAGATATCACTGCTGATGGTTTACAGGTAGATCTGATGAATTAATGGTAACACTATAACTAGCTATAAATGGCCAAAGTGGTGCGCAATGACCGCTGAAATTGCGTTAATTTTTTGCTGTTCTTTTAACTGAAAAACTGGTGGATTAGACAAAAGTATTTATGTGCAAACATATGATTAAGGGTTTGTCTTACATTCATCTTTGGCCAACTGTGGGAGAGGAAATAAACCAGGCACCCTATTTTCCAATGTTTGAGGTTTCTAAAACAAAACCAGGAGTACGCACGGCTTTGTAGATCTGGTGAAAATAACGTGTATGTATATTTCTGTCTTTGTTCGTACAGAGTTGTAGTCATGAACCTACAGAGTTTTGTGAATCTGCTCTGTTTAATGGCACCCACACCAGATGAAGATGTTTGGTAGCATGTGGCGACAGACACAATTTGCAAGTTCTGAAAAAAGAAGTAAACATACAGTTACATAAAAACAAAAACTTACAGCTTTGGGTCATTAGTCATCCTGCTCCCACCACCGTAAATCCTTCCTTTTTTGTCAGAGTCTGCCAATTCGTCTGTGAGAATCCAACAAATTAGATTTTTGTTTTGAACAGCCTTCCAGCCCAATGAGCTGTTGTCTTTTCACAGCTTCACTTTATGATTTGTGAGAAATAAAGTGTCATCCCACATCTAACTCTTCCTCTCTACCTCCGCAGGCTCCAAGGCCATGGACTACTCCAACGGGCTGTTTGATTGCCAGTCACCCACTTCACCTTTCTTGGGTGGCCTTCGGGTGCTGCACCTGCTGGAGGACCTGCGGGGAGCTCTGGAGCTCATGGACAACGAGGAGAGGGACAACCTGCGATGTCAGATCCCTGATTCCACCGCAGAGGGTCTGGCAGAGTGGCTGCAGGGACGGCTGGTAAGAAGTCCATTTACAAAGTGCCATTTAGCCTTCCATGTGTGGTCTTTGCTGTATGTGTTGGAAACAAGAGATAAGGTATTTGGGAATAAATTTGACAGTTTTATGTGTTTGCATCTGTAAAAGGAATCGTAAAACGTGTCGGCCAGGAAATCAGACTCCTCTTTGACGCACATTTTTACTTGTTGTTTGCTGTTATGGTTTGTGCTAACCCAGACTTTGTGCTGTGATTGGAGCATTTCTCTCTGGCGCCATTTACACTTGTCATTTTAAGTGTCTTGTGTCTGCATGAAATCCAGGTGAGATTTACTACATTTACACTTAGCCACATATAAGTGTTTCCATTGACAAGATCATAAGCTGATTGCAATCCGTCTTGGTTTTTTCAGGCTACGTGCAAATAAGGGTAAACCCCCGTCCAGCCCAGAGGGTGGTGGTAATGCATCTGAAGCTGTTTGTAAACGACCAAAAACTTCTGCACTTTAGTTACAACAATAACAGTTAAGCTAGCAAGCTAACAATTATCCATAAACTAACACAAACACATGGATGAATCGTATTTAGGCATGATAAGGCAAGGCAGATTTAAAGTGCTATAAAGACATTTAAACATTACGGGCACTCATTCACGTCTCCCTCTCACTCACACAGATCATACTGTGATTGAACTGATCAGGGAACAGATAAAAGTTATACCAGCTCGGTTGCCCCTCTATATGTGTTGAAATCCCTGGAGCCTGACGCTGTCACTTTAATGAGACTGGGTGAACAGCCGCTAACTTCAGTGCAATTCCAGTGTAACTTCAGCTGTCATTATCACTCACTATTTCCACAAAAGCGCTTACTGACGTAGTTTCACTGTGGAGGAGTACAGATTACGTATGCGTCTCAGAGAGATGGATGCATTTACACCTTTTCAACATCTGGATAGAATGCCTCTCAAAGATATCCGATACCTAATCCCATCCACCCAAGATGCATGAAGCGTAAATGGTGTCTCTGATTAGTCAGCCAAAGTTTATGTGTCTTTTTTTTTTTTCTTTTACCTTTTGTTTTGATGTAGCTCATGTCTGTGTATGATAATGTCAGTGCCCAGTTTTAAGACACAGCCTGGTATGAATTACCCTCTGATCTGCTTTGCATCTCTTGATCCTGCTCCATTGTCTATACCGTGACTCTGTATATTGTAAAAATGCTGTTAAGACGTGCCTTGTGAGTGATGTGAGTGTCTATAGGAGTCCCTCTGCAAATAGTTTCCATCTTCCAAAACTCACGTTGACTCGGGCGCAGGCTCTTGTTTTTCTTCCCTTACGGCCTTGTCTCTCCACGTGTGATATTTGAGAGAAGAGTTTGCTTTTCATTCCATTTTCAAATCACTTGCATGTGAGAACACTATTGAGCCTCACATGTTTCTCTGAAAACTCAACTCGCATATCTGCTCTTTTCTTCAAGGGGAGACCATGTGAGTTCATTGCCAGGGAGGTTATATGGTTATACACTTAAGTGGTTTTATACCCATTAGAAAATCTATGTGGCTCAAGGCTGGTGTGTGTTTTCATTTGGACTCCTCAGCCAGACCTGTATTTCAACATGACAGCTAAAGGCCTTTTACCCCCTCCTTTTTTTCATGAGCTCTCATCTCAAAAGAAATAACCGTCGAAAACTTTATTTAACTGATGCAGCAAATGCAGCTGTTTGTTCAGACATACACAAATCAAAGCATATTGTTTCTCATTTCAGACTAACGGCCACAGCTCAGAAGCAGTCTACCAAGAACGTCTGTCACGACTGGAGAGTGACAAAGAGTGTCTTATTCTTCAGGTTTGTGAGCAGAATTGTTCATTGTAGCTACAAAACAGTGGAACAATTGCTCTTAAATGGGCAATTAAGTAGTACTGTTTGTGGCTCCCCCTTGAGTGATTACCTCTGCCAAAGACGCCACCTTCTTAGTCCCTGTTGTTGGTTTGCATGTTTGTCTGTTAGTCTGCAGCATATCGCAAAAACTACTGAACAGATTTACAAGAAAGTTTGGTGTATGGGACCACAATATTTGTTTTTAATGTGAACTTTTTACAAAGCATATTTTTGAACTTTGAACCATGAGGTATAGATGCAAAGTTGCTTTTTTTCTGGTTTCTTTTTAGTTCAAGATAAACCGATAAGCACAGGCCGACCAGAGTGTCTGATAGTTTGAATTTTTGGTGAAAATTTAAAACTCCTTCTACAAATTTGGTCCAGTCGTCACCAGTGTTGGTACCTTTTTTAAATATTTGGAGGAGTAGGAAAAGGTTATTCATTTGTTTTTTTGGTTGGCTATACCCCTTTTTCTTTAAGTGGTTGTAAAATTCTTGTAGGCATGGCTTATTTACATAAACTGGCATTACTCTTGACCACATTGTGCAAACGCAACCAAATTTAGACGATATGCACATATCTATTCCAAGTGACTCTGCAACATATGATGGCATTCTATCTAAAGATGGCGCTACAGCAATTTGATCAAATTAAATGTTACGGTTAAATTTGGCGGCCTGTCTCTGAACACTTTCCAACTTCCCTGCCCTGTCTGTGGCCATTTATTCATACTGAAGATGCAAATCTCAAAACAGAGGTCACAAGCACATAGTTTTATTTTTCAAAAATGCTTAATAATTTTCTAAAACAGTTGGGAACTGTCTTTCAGTATGTATTTTTGGGGACAGATCTGGTGTCGGATGCATACTAAAAACTTCCAAACATTTTCTCTTATCAAAATAATATATTTTAGATGATTATGTGGCCTTGGAGGACTTACAGTATGTGCTCTCTGAGTGCTTTCTAGTTAATAAAGTGTGATTAATACTTATGTCTTACCATTGTACCAGGTAAGTGTTCTAACAGACCAGGTGGAGGTGCAAGGTGAAAAGATACGGGACCTAGACACCTGCCTGGAGCATCATCGGAAGAAACTAAATGCTACTGAGGAGCTGCTGCAGCAGGTAGCCAGCCCATTTCAAAACTGTGATGCCTTCTCTTGATATATTAATGCAGCTTTATCAAGTGTGTGTCTCGCTCTGCAGGAGCTGTTGAACCGGACAGCACTGGAGACCCAGAAGCTGGAGCTGATGACCGAGGTGTCCAGTCTGAAGCTGAAGCTGACGGCTGTGGAGAGAGATCACAGGAACAATGAGGTACAGCTCCGTCCGTAACATGTACTCTGTGTAAAATGCAGAGAAGTTCTCAGTTGCACCTGCACATTGTGTTATGTGATTTGCGACTCTGAGTCCTGGCAGCCTCACAGACTTTGTTTTAAAGTCACGAAGGTCTGTCTCACTTGACTGGAGGGCCCAGAAATCTGTCATGTGGTGCAGGGTGAACTTCTTTAAGGGTTACAAAAGAAGCTTAAACACCCCTAGTGCTCCAGCAGCTGTTTCCTGACAGAAAGCCCCCCACCCACCCACACCACTGTGAGAGTTATAGTTTCCATACACTCTGTCCACTCGCTGGGACATATATTGGGAGAATATTATGTGGTGTTTCCAGACAGTAAAAGCCTGAAGGGAGTTGACTGAATTGAATGCAACTGCATGTATTTATTTTTGTTTCCATTCAGCTTTAAATCAAACCCTAAAGAACACGTCAGTCCCATCTAAGCAATGCTGACGCACTCTGATTTCTGTATTTGTTTAACCTTTCACACCTGATCAACGCATTTTGTGTCATACCTTCTCAGAGTCATAATATAGTCAAACCAGAATGCACAGACATCACACACATACTGCCAGAATCTGTGCAACTAACCCTTTCCAGTGATAGCAGATGGTCTGTTTAGCATAAGAATAGTATTTTAAAAAGTGCTCCTTATAACTCCAGATCTTGCATAATGATCATCAAATTCACACTTTTCTTCATTATTAAAAGTAATCCAGGTGATTGTTGTCTTTACAGAGCAAACAGGAACTGCTAGCAGCTAATGCAGCATGACTATTTATGGTGCTGATTTGCCAAAATGTGGGGGGAAAAAAGCAGGGGTCAGACCACATCTAGACACACTTACACAGCCCACACATACTCATTTTCAACTAGTTTTTAACTGTGTAGTGTGCTCACATGTCAATGATGGCATTTCTAAGTAGCCCAATTTATCCTGAAAAATACAATATATGACTATGCCTGTAAGTAAGCCTGTAAAAACTAGACAGCCTAGAGTTCAAAGTTTAAAATCTTGGGTTGAGAGTGATGTGAAAGTACTCCTAAATAACAATACACATTGCATTTAATGACAGTTTCTCCAAAGCACAGGGCTCCTACACTGTTGTTGCTGATTGGGATAAAAGCACTTTAATTTTTTTTTTCAGTAATTGACCATAACGCTTCCCTTTAGTCCAGGATTTGTCTACATGTGTGGACTGAGCTTCTCAAATTCTCTCCTGTGGGACATCAGTCTGAAAACAATGTTTGGTGCCTTTGGCAGGAAATCCCCCCCCCCCCCCTGTTAAAAAACTTTCTCCCACACAGTCTCCATAAACCTCCCCAGTGCAGGTTTCTCTCCGAGTTTAATGGGTAATGGGGGTTCTTTTCTCCTCCCCAGGGCTTGTACCAGGAAGTAACGGACCTGCGGTTCAGGGTGACTGACATAGAGAATGAAAGGCTGCAGTGTGAGAAGAAACTTAACGCTACAAAAGTGAGTGTGTACAGTTCACTGCTGGAGCTCCAGTTAGCAGACACTTAATTGTTTTACATTATATGACAGGAGATCTGTATTTATTCTTATCCTGAAACGCATCATTACATGTTTGAACCCTGATTTCCCCCTTGACATAATTTCTCTTCTCATTTACCCCCCTTTCCACCTTATTCTGCTCCCCCATTCTCTACTTTGATTTTAACATCTTTCTGCAACATGCTAACCTGTCAAGCGTCCAAAGTGGAACACAGAGCGGTTCACTGGAGATGAGGTGAACAAGGTTTAATCTCCAGCCTGAACTCTTCTCCTTTCTGGCCCTTTTTAAGATCCTCTAAACCTGCTCCTTCTCCACTGCTGCACACTGCTTTCCTGACTTTCACCACACCCGCTGTAAGTGCTTCCACCTGTACCGGTTTCAGGATTTGTACCAGGTTCAAATCCTCTTTTAGCTTTTTTTGTTTTTGCTTTTGTATTAACACCTGTAGACTGAAACAACATATTTACAGAATCAAGTCACTCAGAGATGCTGTTACATCCAGTAAGCATTTTTCTTTTTGTGGTATTTTTCTCCCATTACAAAGCTACACATCTTGTTAATCGGTACATCTTCTTCATTACATTAAGTAGTTCTATAAGCACCTTTTGCATTAGTCGTTTTGTGGTAGTTTCATATGTGTGTCCAGTTTTTCAGTGTGTCCATGGTTTAATGAGTATGAGCTTGAACTGAATCATCTCATAAGACCCAGAGTGTGTTAAATAGAGCACAGGGTGGTTGAACTAACTAACTAAATCACTAACTGACCTACTGACTGACTAATTCTCACTAATGTTGTGTTATACACCGCGTTGTCCACCAATTTCACACATAAAATTCAGTTTACCCATCACGAGGAGCACTACTCTACACTACTCAGCTTGTAGAAATGATGGTATGTTTCCAAAGTTTGAAACAAGACTAAGAGTCTACAGTCATGCTAGCTGTACTTAGGTGCTTTAAGCTAAATGCTAAGGCCAGCATGCTATGAGGCTCAAAATGACAATGCTAACAGCAGGTCTAATGCTTACCCAGTTCACCATCTTTGTTTAGCGTGTTAGCATGCTAATATTTGCTAATTAGTGGCACTAAACACAAAGTACAGCTGAAGCTGATGGGAGTGTCATTAGTTTTGCAGGTGTTTGGTCATGAACCAAAGTGTGGGATACATTTAAATGTTCACCTGATGACGGGGCTAGATTAAAAGTCAGAGGAAGGTTAATAAGGACATGAATGTCTGAAGGGAATTCATCCTGGACTGTCACGTTCACTGAGCTTGTGGTGGACATTTTTGACTATTTTCTGACATTTTATAGACTAAACTATTAATTTGATAATCAAAAAAATAGTTGTTAGTCATTAGTTGGGTGCCTGGTTACATTTAATATGATGTCCTTGTCTAATTTTATGGTTAACATTGTGTATGTTACGAGTTTGTATAGGCCTTCTGTGCTTAGCAATATGTGTCTGGGCACTTAAAGCTTGTAAATAAAAAGGCAATTCAAACATTAAAACCTAGACTACATTGATTCTATCTGCCTACCCAACTCTGATTCACAAATGAAGTAATGAGAATTGCAGAGTGATGACTTTACATCTTCACTCCTTTTTTATAGGAGGAGCTGCAGCTTCTGCAGAGGCAGCTGGAGGAGCGAGAGGTGGAGCTGAGGAGGCTGAGGGTGGAGAGCAACAGCAGAGCTGAGGGAGGAGAGAGAGGTGGGAGCTGTTTTAATAATTGTCCGGGAGCTTCTTGTTCCATGGAGTCCGACTCTAATATTACAAAAGGGTTTATGAGGATTACACAAATAGACATTTCACATTCCAAAAACACCACATCCCCCTGCAACAACCTTCCCAAAGAAATAATGGGTACCTTGCTTTCATCTGGATTTCTCCATTAATTATTCTTCACTATCTTGCATTTCACACACTGTCTAAACTATAATGAGGTGTTTTCTAAAGCCTTTTTTCTTTACTTAACTCCTTATCTGTCTGTAGGCTCCATACCAAACATATCTGACTGTTTTACTCCTTCCACCCACTGCTGACCTTATCTTATCCACTCTTTTGGTAGAGGAATGCCATTTATGTAAAGGGGAGTCTCTTACACATGTCTGCCTGTACATTTGATTTGTCTTCCAGCTCACTGTACAGACACTGGTTGTTTGTTCAGACACTGACAACATCACATCTACACAGCTACTCCCCTGACCGGGTCAGATGTCTGCTTTTTAAGAAAAAAAACCAGACTGCGACAAAAACAAATATGATTTTGAAATTACTTCAGAAATGTGGTATTTGCTGGCTTTTCTTCACTAAGATCAGAGGTCAGGGTCACTGACAGGACAGCAAGTTTTCCTCATGAACACTTAAGCAAGGTAGATGCTCATTAGCACTGAGCTTAAACCAAAGTTTGTCCAACCAAGTTGTTAAAATACCCACATTTGTTAAGCTCAGAGTCTAATGCATCTCTTATCAAATCTTCTTTTTTTTAATTAGCAAAGAGCCATGTACAAAGCATTCAGGTTGTCATTTAGCTTAATAGCCCATACATAGTCTTTCTTATAGATTTTAGTTCTTTGATGTAAATTTGTGAGTTTTAGTTCTCAAACATAATGTTATTCATATCTTTGGTTACTTAAAGCTGCATTAACTGATTTTGTGGCCCATTTGGGAGCAGTTGAAAACACAATACTAACTTATATTATACTTATGGTGAACGTGTTTGCAGACAGTTGTTTATTTACACATCGAGCAGAAAAGAAACATTATTAAAATTAATTTGGAGTTGTGTTTCTGTCCAACTAATGAACGTATGTCCAATATTGACTCTGTTTTTAGCTCAGTTTTTGGTCTCCAACAACTTGTGAGGGAAATACAGTATCTCCAACACCAACTCTATACATCTACCTCAATGTAATAAGCCCTACTGTCATGTAAACACACTTCAGTTCACATGAGGTTTGTCCTGTAGATAAACACAGTTTGGATTACATTACAAGTGGTTGACACGTTTAATTGTGTAGCGCTCCTATTAAAAGTTGAAGTTGAAGCTGAAACAACAGCCCTACTGACCAGCACACTGAGCCCCAGTGGCTTCATTATTTCTGCTTGTCAGAGCGATGGGGAGTTGACGCTAAACTAAGCCTTCAACAAGTATAAATCATCTGTTGTTGTTTTTTAGATACAGAAGTGTTGAAGATGAAGAGGGTGTTGGAGTCACTGGCGTCGTCCAACGATGAGAAGGTACAGTGTGATGTGACGCTGTGGTCGTTAGCAGCAGCTGAGCAGCCGCTTTGATTTACTTAAAGCAGTCATAACTGGAACATAATGAGTGTTTATCTGCAGGAACGAAGGATAAAAGAGTTGGAGGAGTCGCTTACAAAGTGCAAGAAAGTGCAGGAGCTGGTCAAAGGTCAGACTGTGTTTACAGATCATACTTACCATATTTGCATTGCTGTCACTACATCAATATTGAATCAAAGTTTCAAATTTACAGTATTTTACATTTGCTTTGGCTCAATTTTCACAACAGAGTTTCAATTAGCAAAACTCACAAAATGCTCTATTCCTAATTTTGGCCTCAAAATCTCACATAGCACACGAAATGAAAACATCTGTGTCTAATTAGGTGATACAATGAATGTATGAGGTCAGTATTTGAAACGATGCAGAGCAAGACAGACTTTTGAAAACATTAATTTTATTTATAATGTGCTGAATTACTGTACACATAAATAATGAAGTCTAGACTCTGACTTAACTATAAAGTACAGTAAATCCTTCCTTCATACAGGGTAAAATGATGGTAGTGAGTGTACTTCACAGCATCAGTTTACTTTTTCTGTTCTTTATTCAAGACACCAGACCTCATTTCAATCACTTGTAAGTTAAATAATTTAATATACAGTAAGCTACAATACTGTAATATTGTTATGCTAGAAAGCTTATTATAATATTAAACCACAGTCTACACTGCTGTAACAGACACTCAATATATTGCAACATTTTGACAGTAATCAAAAGGAAAGTAATTGCATTTCTTTTCTTTTTTTCCACTACTATCATTCATTTAAAATGTATGGTAGTAGCGATGGTGAAGTAATTAGAAATTGTGTTGCAGTGCTTCACACCAGTGTAAACAGTAATAAGCATCAACTTCTTGTGCTAATATGAGATGGCAGCATTCGGAGGACTGAACATGTGATTTAGTGTTTGGCACTTTGTGTGTAACGACAGTATCTTGAGTTTAAAGGTAAGAATTTAGTCAGTTTGGCTCTTTGCCACATTGAAACTCTGCTGTGTAAAGTGAGCTGAAGCGATCATAAGATATTGTAAAGCACGTTTTCTCTGTTGCAGCTTCACTTTTTGTTAATTCTGATACACGATGAGCATATTTTACACAAGATGCTTTATATTCTTTAGATCTGTGTCAGAATAGAGTACAGTAAACGGAAACATTTATCACAAATGTTGATGAAATGTGCAATTATTTGGATACTCTTGAAACCACTAAACAGCCACTAATATCAAGAAAACAAAACTGAAGAAAGACCTATTTTCCTGAATTGTTTCCTTGGACATATACTTTGGATTTATATCATGAAGGTTTATGGCAGCCTAAAAAGGTGGATAAACTTTAAAAGGATAAGCTGAACTCGGTGTGTTCACGCTGCAGTACATCCCAGATGACTGTCGTAACTGTCCTCTCTCAGAGAAGTTAAAGGAAGACGACTATGACGATATCCCAGATGATCCCTCGGTTCCTGTGTCCATGGAGGTGGATCAGGTCAGCCTGGCGTTGGTGGGGGAGGCAGGAAGGAGCTCTGGCGAGGTAAACACAACCTCTGTCAAAACAATTCGCACACAGGATGAACCCCAGACTGCAGACTTCCTTTTAGAAAGAGCTCAATTTCGGCCTCCCACTCTGAAATTGTTTCTCCCAGGAATTCAAAAGGTTCTGTTCGTGTTCTTATTTGTTGAGCTGTGTAAATCTTCTTCTGTTGAGAAAATGTGTTCAGTGAATCATGTTGTTTTCTCTGTTGTCTCAGTCTATTCCATGTATAGCAGTGCTCTCCGAAATGAATGACCTGGACAGAGAACGACAGTTAAAGGCAGCCGAAAGGTAAAACTCGGTCATCTGAGTCTCAGATCAAATTATTGTTCCGACATGTTATTAAAACCCATTTGTTTCTGCTTTATTTTGTCTCGTGGGTGGAATTAAATGCACTGAAATGTCTGCACAAAATATGAATTAATTCTAGTTGATGTTTTGGACCTTTCTGAAGTTATTTCACAGACATTTCTAAACGCATACAGTGTGTCATGGACGCTTTGTGACTGAAACATTAGATTTTTGTTGAAATTTCAGTTTTAATTGTTAAATTAACTAATAACAGGTCTAATGTCACTCATACCTACATTATTCTGGCTTATTGGACCTTTGCTCAGGTTGAAGGTGGGCGTAGCTATGCTGGGAAAGTGGAGGTCACCTGACTCCGTGTACCAATAAGAATAATAAAGGTGAAATTTGCCCACCAACAAGTGGAGAGTCGGAAAGATGTTAGTCTGTGCAGGTCCACACGGCCCTGACAAGAGGCCCAATCAAGCAGCACAAGTAAAAACACCTGTGTGGGTGCACCATGAGCGTGCATGGCCTTTAAGCAGTACATCTAAAATTGATTGTCCAATAGTGAAGCAGTGAGCAGAAAGGGGAAATCAAATTTTGCTTTATCACTTTATTGTGTAGAAGTTTGTGTCAAATAAGGGTCTTGTCTTGTTTTTGCATGAGAAAGACTGGAATAGCATTTACATTTTTTAGGGAAATCAGTATACTGTTACATGGACTGTTTCTTCTTTTTTGTTTTTACACCAGTAATCTGACTTTAATTATGTGGTATGTCAGCAAAGTAACAATACGTCTATGGTACTGGATGTGGAGAATGTTTCAGCACTTAAATACTTGAATACTCGCTCTTGTTATTTCAGTTCCTTAGACGTCCCACAGCCGGGCAGCTCAGCCATAACCAGCAGCACTGACCAGGTAAGACCAGGCCACCTCTGATGTGAACGTGTTGAGGATCTAGTTTAAAACACTGAAAGCCAAAGTGTCCATTGGTTTTAATTTTGACCTTTGCATGTGGAGACTGTCAATCTGTCCATGTGAGTTCTCCTGGTTTTGAATGAATGACTGCCAGAGTGTATTAGCTTCTTTTTATCAGTCTTCATGTAGTCACAGGACGCACTGTATGAGCCGGTCCTGCTCTGACACCTAGTGGTTACATGGTGCAACTACATGTCTTTCTCTCTCTTTTACTGAATTACTTGAATTTTAAGGTGAAATTGAATATCTTTGGCCATATCCTGACTTTTCTACTATCTTCTTTTTTTGTGGGTTTTTTTTCCTCACAGGCCAAAAATAAATCAGGACATGGTTCCCCAACATGTACCAAAGCAAACACCGCAAGTAATGAGAGTTTTGGCACCAAAAAGGCCCGTTCTTCTTTCGGCCGTGGCTTCTTCAAACTGCGTGGAGGCAAGCAGACGGCCAGCGCTCCAAACCTGGGTGATACTGAGCTCCTAATCTCCATGCTGTCCTGAAATCTATCACTAAATTTTCACTATTTTGAGATGTTTTCTTACTGATCCTCATGTTTCTTTCACGGCTCTGTAAATTGTGAAGATCGCACCCGGAGTGCAAGTGCACCTGCGTTAGGTACAGTAGAGCAGAGTGGCCTTGTTGGCCTGCAGTATGGCTGCTCTGGATTATACAGCTGGATGTGAATAAAGACAGTACTGACACTACAATGTGACCATTTACCTTACTGTAGCTGTCTGATGATCACATACTGTCATACTGCTCTCTGATAAACAACTTCTCCATACTTTTCTATAAATCAGTGGTTCCCAACCTTTTTTACTTGTGACCCTTAGTCACTTTTCATGTTTAATTGTGAGCAGTTCAATCAAATAATGATTTTCTCTGATTGTTTCATTTGAATTATTTTTAGGGCTTGAAGAGTTAAAACATGCTGTATTTCACAAGAAAAGTTGGGAATCTCTGCTCTAAATCATCGTTGAAAAGATGTGTCTCTAGAGTTTATCTTGCTCAGGTGTGAGGCGTTTGTGTCCAGTTGTCCCTTATCCATGACTTTAAACCATCTGCAATGAAGCCATTTTGATGGTACTCACCAGTTAAGTTGTGAAGCATTTCTCATTTGCTGTAAATGAGAAAATCTGTAAGTTCTGTCATAGTAGTTAATTAGTCTTTTCCTAAATTCCTAGTTCTTTAGTTTAACATCGGGTCGTAGTGGTGCTTCTGTAGTTGTGCTGTAGTTTTCCTTCAGTGCTCTGGTGGGTGCTCCAGCCTTGTTGAAGTACATTTGTTGACATGTTAATGTGTATATAATTATTCTTTACAGCTGAGGCAGAACGTAAAGGCACAGAGCACCTGGACTTGGCCGGCGTTGCTCCGCGAAAATCCCATGATGGAGCTCCTCTGTCGTCCTCGCCTGAAACCAAAAAGAAATCCAAAGGCTTCAGGAAATTCTTTGGCAGGTAACATTCAGGGGTGCGTCATCTGTACGTAAAGTAATGTATGACGACTGTTTTTGGTCATTTATAAAGTGATGCTCCCTCAGGCTGAAGAGGAGTCACTCGACCTCCTTCAACCTTGATGATGCAGCAGAGATGGAGTTCAGAAGGGGCGGAGTCAGAGCCACAGCCGGCCCTCGACTCGGCTGGTCACGTGAATCTAAACACAAGTAGGTGTCAAAGGAGCGCACATCTACCAGCCACTGCAAACACTGAATGCTGTTCTTTATCAGCAACAGTTTTGTCGAGGTTGTACCAGTTGATTTACTTTGATTTTAATATTGCTTCTCTGTCCCCGTCAGTGCTGTTGATGTTCCTTTCTCGCGGTGGAGTAAAGAGGATGTGTGTGCGTGGCTGCATGAGCAGGGCCTCGGGTTATATGTTGCCCAGGGTCAGAGCTGGTTAAAGTCAGGACAAACACTGCTGCAGGCTTCACAACATGACCTGGAGAAGGTAACGATGCCACCAGTAGGCATGTGAAGTTTTAGGGTGTTTTTCTCGCAGCAATACAGTCTCTGCAAGGCATGTTCTGAAACTCAGCATTTCAAATGTTGTTATACTGCAAACATTATTCCAAATTGTAGTTTTTACCATTCAAATTATATTTAACTTTCCAAGCTCAAGTCTAGATTTTTAAAACTTCACCGTTAACGTTTCAAATCTTAGTTTGGACAAGGCCAAAGAGGAGACATGGGATATTACACTCAGATGCTTTACACACACTATACTACTTGCTGCCAGTGGTGGAAAGTAACAAGTAGATTTACTCAAGTGCTCTACTGAAGTACAATTTAGTGTTTCCGTTTTCTGCTACTTTGTACTTCTACTACAATTCAGAGGCAAATATTGTACTTTTTACTCTTTGATAGCTTAAGTTACTTAGCAAATTCAGATTTATACAAAATATCAAATAAATTATTATTATTATAGGTTAAGATTGACTTCATTGATCTGCGGGGGGAAATTCACGAGCTACCCAGCAGTAAATTAATTAAAATTAGCTCCACCTTTACCAGCTGCAACATTAGTGACACTCGCGTCAATGCATCAATAATTATAAAATCCAATAATATAACATATGATTCTGAAATGGGCCATTCTTCATGAGTACTTATTATATTTTAATGCAAAAATGCAGTAAAGTCATGCATTCAAAATTTTACTTAAGTAAAAGTACAGAGTACTTCTACACTGTAGTATTGGTACTTTAACTTAAAAAGATCTAAGTACTTGTTCCGCCTCTGCTTGCTGCTGCCTGTAAAGGTTTCCTGCATGTGTGACGTTGTGTTCCTGTTTACCTGATCAGGAGCTGTGCATGAAGCAGCCTCTCCACAGGAAGAAGCTGCAGCTGGCTCTGCAGGCTCTCGGGTTGGAGGAGGACGATCTCAAGGGCAGACTGGACCACAACTGGGTGACCCGTGAGTGTGACGTCATCTTATTCAATAAAAATGACTTGAAATGACTTTCAATGTAGATTAAATACACTGATGTTTATTTCAGGGTGGCTGGATGACATCGGCCTCCCGCAGTACAAAAGTCACTTTGATGAGGCTCGTGTTGACGGACGCATGCTGCACTACATGACGGTGGTGAGCTGCCAGAGCTTTTTAAACCTTGTCACGTTGCACTGGAGCCTTTTGTGGAAGCTTGTAAAACTCCTGATATTAAAGTGACAAGAAACTTTCTTTGGCAAAAGGTCTTCCTAATAATTCTTTTATACCCCGACTGAACTTTCCCACTGAATAAATCATTCATCAGGTGGCATGACTTTGTGATAACTCTTCTTTTGTTGTTTGATCCGGTGGCTGTTTCCCAGGAGGACTTGCTGTCTCTGAAGGTGGGCAGTGTTCTTCATCATCTCAGCATCAAGAGGGCCATCCAGGTCCTCCGCCTCAACTCCTACGAACCCAACTGTCTCAGGCGACGACCCTCTGATGAGGTATCGCACAGGAAGCCACAACTCTTCTCTTCCTCTTTGTCTTTAAGCTGTATGTTGGACGTATCTGCCCCTGAAATCTGAGATTTTTATTCCCGTGTCGTTGTCCAGAACAACATCACACCAGCAGAGATCTCCCAGTGGACCAACCACAGAGTGATGGAGTGGCTCCGGTCTGTGGATTTGGCAGAATACGCTCCAAATCTGAGGGGCAGCGGTGTTCATGGAGGGCTGATGGTGAGGGAATCGGGATTAAATGAAGGTTTAGGTGACCTAGATGAAATTTAACAACCCCAGTGGGGAAACGGACCCTGATAGAAACAAATTGGAGGACGTGTTTAAGTAAATATGGCAACAAAAGTAATACAGGCAATTACAAAAGGTATTTTGTGAACTTTTCAAATTCAAAATCACTTTAAGGCTGGAGATCATACATAAAAGATTTTAATATATTTATAAAAATACAATATATAGACTTTGTCAGGATTAGAAAGATAAAGTCCTGAACTTATTGTCATTGTTGTCCCTGGTGTTTACACCATCCACCAATGTTTATCAGTGAGGATACAGGCAAGAAATATTAGAAAAACAAAACTGAATTATATGAACCAACAATTTCTAATCTTTTTTTCAGAAAGCAGACGAGCTAAAAGTATCAATAGGTAAATTAGGGTACATGTTAGTATATTTTGAGTTTTTGAGAGGGGTCTTTGTAGAAGCTTTTAACTTCCTACCTCTCCTGCACAGACTGAACTGTTAATTCACATATGAGTATATGTAGACGCAAGTGTATCTGTATATGTTTGTCTTTGTGTGCATACATATCGTATCTTTTACAATACTTGTATTTTTTAATGTGAAAAGTATGTTTAGCCTTTGCCTTAAAGGCTCAGACTCACCCTTAAAGAAGGTAGCTTATTGTAGTCCATGTCACTAACATACAGAAAGGAATCTGTTCTCGTGTTATGCCTATGTACTTCAACCTCTTTTCTTCAAATAGTTTTTGAGAAATATAATTGTGTATTAATGTTTGCAAACAACAAATTGTCCAGGATAAGACAAAAAGTTAGTCATTCATTGTGGTCCTCTGTGCACCCTCTGTTCAGTATGCTGCATCAACCTGACTTTATGATTGTAGAAAGAGACTAGTTTATTTTGTATTAAAAAAAATGTTTTCTGTTTTGACTGTTTCCCTTTTTGACCTCTCACCATGATGTTTTCTCAAACGTCTGCACGCTCTGAAGGTGTTGGAGCCGCGCTTCAACGTGGAAGCGCTCGCCCTTCTGCTCAACATTCCTCCCAACAAAACCCTGCTGAGACGCCACCTGGCAACACACTTCCACCTGCTCGTCGGCTCAGAGGCGCAGCGGCTCAAACAGGACTGTCTGGAAAACCCAGACTACACCGTCCTCACGGCCACTGCCAGGGTCAAGGTGACTGCCCGTCCACTGCATCACAAACACGTCTCTGTCACTGTGGTGAAATCAGCTTCACTTAATATCTCAGACAGAATCAAACTTGTTTTGTCCTCCTGCAGAACATTACCTCAGGAGCTGCTTCATGTAAATAATTAGCTTTTTAAGCTTTAATGTCTTTTTATGGTCTGAATGCTGTTTCAGTGGTTTTATCACCCTAACAGAAAACATGACTGGAAATCACGACTGTACCAAGTGGTCAAATTTAAACAAAATCACTATTCATCATAGATTCATCTGCCAATTTATTTTTTCAAATGATCAATCATTTCTGATAAAATATCAGAAAGTAGTAACATTTTTCACTATTTCCTTTTTTTTTTTTTAAACTAATAGTTTTGGGAAACACAGCTTACCTGGCTCAGTCCTAAAGGTGACAATCTGCCTACCAGCACCTCTGAAGCTCACTTTATATCTTGTTTGTTTAATCCGTACAAAAACTGAAGTCTGAACAATAACTTGTCAGTTTTTGTACAGATTAAGCACATTTCTCAAAATGTCAAACTATTCAAATTGCTTGTTTTGTTGACCAACAGTCCAAAACTTTTCTAAGATATGACATAAAAATGCAGCAAATCCTCAAGTGAGAAGCAGGAACTGGGGAATGTTTGGTATTTTGCTTAAAAAGTGGATGTAAGGATAAATCAAATTCATTTTTCTGTCGGTTGTTTCATCTCTGCTTATTGTCTCCTGTGTTTCCTCCTCCAGCCTAGACGCCTGTCATTTGGTGGTTTTGGCACTTTGAGGAAGAAACGTGTGGATGATGGCGAGGAGTACGTCTGCCCAATGAACGTGGAAATGCCCAAGAGCAGCAGCTTCCAGAGGGGTGTCCAGATCTATGAGGAAAACCTGGACCACCTGGAACAGGTACGGAGATACTTCCACTTTCATACGACTTAACAAAATATCAGGAAGAGGTACTGCGGCTTGTGATTGAAGCATTTTGAATGAGTTGAGTTCTGTATCTGTTTCCGGCAGATGGAAGACTCTGAAGGGACTGTTAGACAGATAGGAGCATTTTCTGAGGGAATCAACAATCTGACGGTGAGACACTGACCTGCTCCTGTATGACTACACTGTCCATAACACCTGAGAAAAGTCTCTTTTAATATGTTGGGTAGAAGAATGACCGACAATGGACAAAGTGTACAAACCCGAGTTATGAGAAAACTATTAATCTTTTGACTTTCTTTCATTCTCTGTCGTCCTGTGTTTCAGAGCATGCTGAAGGATGATGAGTTTTTTCAGGAGATCTCAGTCTGCCCTCCAGAGGTCGCTGTGGCAGAAACCATTGAGGACTCTGGCATTTGAGTAGCTTTGTGAAAAAAAGAACAAACTGTGCCAACACCAATCCAAATCTCTCCACCTCATGTGAGACCATTTTACAGTATTCATCATTCAGAAGTACAGCCATAGCTTTCATGACCATATATATTTATTGAAGCTGTCCACAATATAATGCATGAACTGAAAAGGCAAGATTTTATTTCAATGTACCTTTTTGCATTTTTTATTATTCAAGCATTTGTTTATTTTGAGGCATCACCCTCAGCTGCAGTCAGATTCATGTTTATTTGTGGTACGTAAAGTTGCTTTGTTATCTTTAAGATCTGTTCATGCTAGTGGCATCCAGCTGCAAACATAGCTTTGGTTTTATGAGATCTCGGCCTGGTGAATGGAGTTGCCTTTTTTACTGCAGTGTTTCCTTCCAGAAACTGTCCTTGTCACACTGTGTATAAACACACAGACCTCACTCTGAACAGTTTTCACTGGACAACTTTCTATTATGTAAACAGGTGATAGTGTCTTCTGTGTATTATCCAGAATACTGTTTATGGACAGATGATGCTGTTGAGGTATTTTTTTCCTTCAGTGCTGTGAGCGGCACACGTGTTATTCCATTCACCTCCATAGTGTCGCGGTTGAGATAGAAACCTTAAAACTTGGACGAATAAAACCAAAACTATCTGCATGGCTGGATACCACTAGAGGAAGTGAGAATTGTTTTTTAATAGCTGATATTTTGAAAAATACGCTTATTTATTTTCTTTCTGAGAATTAGGTGAGAAGATACCACTCTTGTGTCTCTACCTTTTTAAATACAAAGCTACAGCCAGGAGGTGATTAGCTTAGCATAAAGACTGGAAGCAGGGGGAAACAGCTAGCCTGGCTCCCTCTAAAGCTCTAATTAACACGTATCACTTTGTTTAACCCGAACGCTGTTCACCACAAAATAGTTAAAGCACTCTTACTAAAACCACATTGTTTTTCACGTTTGTTTTTATACGGATTAACCAAATGAGATACGTGTTAATTAGTGAGCTTTAGGAGGTGCTGGTAGGTGGATTTTTAAGCTTTTCCCTCTGCTGCTAGTCTTTTTATGCTAATTAACTCCTGGCTCTACAATTAACACACAGACATGAGTGGTATTGATCCTCTCATCTATCTCTTGGCATGAAAGCCAATAAGCGTTTTTCTCAAGACGTCAAACTAATTCCTTTTTAAGAAACGGCATGACTGATAGTAAATATGGAAACCAAAGTCATTGTTTTTACATTTTTTGGTAATAAAGGAGAAAAATGCATTTTTCCCTTGTCTAAAGTTTTAGTAGCATCTCCCTTTAAACAGCCCAAGGAGACGCTACAACACAGTTATCAAACACTTGACAGTGAGTCTTGTATCATAATACAAAATAAAGTGTCAAAATTCAATAGCAGTAGGTTTTTACGTTGCATATCCAAACACAAGTAGCCACTGTTGCCAGACATGATCAGTAACCACATCACGTTCAACAAATCACTGAGCATGTTCTACAACATATTGACATCTTTGACGTCACAATAGACTGAGGGGCAGGTATAGCTAACATTCAACAGCAATACTTAATACAAGTTCTGTATAAACGAAGCAAGTGGTCACAATTCTTTAAGTGTGCATATAAAAAGCTTTGCAAGTGTTAAGGCACTCAGAAAACAGCCAGTAAAGCTCAACTCCTGACACTGAAACCAAAATGAGGCGACAGCAGGGTTTGTTTGCGGCAGATTTTAAATCACATCCACATTTCCATCCTCTACATACTCATCTTCAAACCCAAACAAGCTCAAATATTCACCATTTTCCTGCCCTTCCCTGACACTTACTGATTACAACGAATTGGTCCGTGCTGTGATTCTGCATAAATATAGTATACATAGTGCAATACCCACTGCAGCTGTACGAGTGCTTTAATGCTTTCGGGGTAGACAAAATAATAACTGGGCGCCCTTATATGGCCAAACCTCGACTCCTTGGTGCCGACAGACGTCTAGAAGTTGAACCTGCGGCTGCTGGAGTGGCCCACTTTGTCCAGGTTGGGGTTGCAGGCGAACTGGATCATAGGCGGGGGTCCACACATCAGGATGAGAGCGTCGTCGCTGGGAGGCGGCAGGTGGTCCCTCACCATGTCTTCACTGATGAAGCCCTGGCTGTACTCCCAGTCTGAAACACAGAAGAAGTGTAAATACAACTCAACATAAGAATGTTTATCAGGATTTCTGTTAGCGATGGCAAAATGAGACTTTGCACCCAACTGTGTCACCAATACAAAAGGCCTCATTTAACGTTGTGTAACCCAAGTGGGTGCTGCAAGATTTATATCATTGGTCATTTATTGTGCATTTTTTAATAAAGTTTCACCACATAAAAAAAAGCAATTAACAAACTTTTATGTTGTTTTCAAACAAATCAAAATGGAAGAAAAAAGCCATAAATATAAAAATCACTATTAAAAACAGGCTTCAGCTAATGACACCTACTCAGGGTTGGTTGCCTGTTGTCATAGTAACACAGTAAACAGAGCTCAAAGGACTGCTGCTACATCTCAGCCCTCAACACTGTCTGACAGGACTGAATCTGAGCCCACCAACAAAACTACTCTGCTGCTAATGGCTCAGCGGACGGGTTTCAGCTGCGTGTGGAAGACATATCCATCATTCACTGAGTTAATGCACATTCACAACATTAAGAAAACAAGAACACAAACCTGCTGTCTGATTTGATTGAGAATAGGCCTATATTATTATTTAACTTAATACTGATGTACATAATATACCACCGCACTAGTGACACCTACAGGTGAGAATAATTTGTGTCAAGTCAAAGTGCAAGCATTATTGACATACATTATAGTCAAACTTAAGTACATTTACTTTTAATTAATTCATTTTAAAGTCATGGTTTAGGCAGAATTGCCAAAAGGTTCCTGGGCCTAGCTTCAATCTTTGCAAGATTTCTTTGTCTTTATTAATAATAAACTGAATATTATTTAATAGACATCACCTTGTGTTCTTAATTGTCTGACACTTTATGGACCAAATTATTAGTCAATTAATCAAGAAAATAATCAGCTGATTAATCATAATACATGGGAAATATCAGAACAATATCACAGGTATAAATGATAATGCCGTTTGTCACTTCCTGTTGACCAAAACCTGCTCTGCGTCAGAGCACCTAACACCTGAGAGTCAGCGAGACAAAGCAGTCGATGTTGCCAGTAGTAATTTACAGTGTGTCCTCGTGAAGTGCTGTTAGGGACCTTACCTTCAGGAGCTCTGTCCAAGGTGAACCACAGCTTGAACCGGTCCGGGTTGTTGACTTGAATCTCCTCCAACTCTGGTCTCAACAGGATGTCTTTCTCAGTCTGTGACGGGACAGGAAGAACCAAGTTTCAGCGCTCTTATTATATGTTCCACCTCTGTTTTGATACAATCCACTCCTTCCAGATTAAACAGGAAAACAAATAACCTGTAATAATACTAATCGCAGACATCAGTGCATCATGTGATCCTGGCTAATGAAACGGACCTGGTTGGCAAACAGCAGGTGACACACCGTCTGGTCCTTTGGATCCTTCATCACAGCTGTGATGAGCTGCAGCATGGGCGTGATCCCTGTAAGAAAACACAAAAGGTTTTGCTGAGTTGACAGAAGGTGGTCAGATTTTTGGCTTCAGACAGAATTACACTCATACATACAATATGTGGCCAAAAGTCTGTGGACATCCATGCAGCTTTTTTTTTTTTTTAAAGTCTAGGCTGTCATGGTTTTGGGCTGAGCCAATAAATAAAAATAAAAAAAGTATTTCTCTATAAACACATATTCGTGACTAAAATAAGCAATAGTGAAAGTTAAAAATTACAATGTTTAACATTGAGTCCTTACAAAACAGCTGAGCTGTGTGGGTGTGGTTCGATCAGATATGATTGACAGTGACTGAACAACTCAACTGAGCCCCTCCCACTTCAAACCAGCAAAAAGAGCACAGAGGAAAAAAGAAATAAAAGCAAAAAACTGTTCTAACTTCGGCAGGAAATAGTGTCTTCATGTGGGATCTAATCACTCAGAATTGAGGAAATAGGTTATCGGGCCTTTAATGCTACAGTATGTAATGATATTTTAGAAAACAGTGTGCAGCTTTGCAGCAACAGTTTGTGTTCGACATGACAGCACCCCCCGTGCACAAAGCCAGGTACATAAAATGCTGTCAGAGCAGCATATTAATGCCCATGACTTTGGAATGAGACGTCTAACAACCTCATAAGGGTGAAATGTTCGGGTGTCCACATTTTATTTTTATTTCTAACCACAGCTACTACACTGCATTTATGTACTAGTGTAGAAATTGAACATATGGGACAACTTTGCTGAACAGTTTCAGTCACTTTTTAAGAAAAAGAAAAAAAAGTTCCCTGGTGTGAGCTTCAATTGTGAGCATTTGTTGCTTTCAAACTAGAGCTGCAGTGATTAGTCGATCAACAGAACATTAATCAGCAACTATTCTGATAATTGAATAATCGTTTTAATCTGTTTTGGGGGTTTGTTAAGCAAAACTGCTATAAACATTTGCGGGTTCCAGCTTCTCACATGAGAGGATTTTATAGTTTTCATTTGAAGGTGTCACGTTAGTTGCAGCTCTATAGTAAATAGATTATATCTTTAGGTTTAAGACTGTTGGTCAGGAAAAACAAGCAACTTGGTGATGAAGTTTTGATGGGCATTCTTCAGTATTTTTGACATTTGTAGACCAAATGAATCATCAGTTCACCGAGAAAATAATTGCAGGATTGATTGATCATTAATGAAAATAATCATTACCTGCAGCACTAAAACGTATACACTTTTATGAAGTAAAACATTAACCTTCACAGAGCAGACGTGCTGTTTGTTGAGGCCATCATCTAATAACTAAACTGATCATGAGATGAGATGTGTCTTACCGGCTCTACTACACAACCCAAAGCTTTTATAAATGAGACTAGGAGTTTCCCCTCACCTGTCCCTCCAGCGATCATGCCGACATGTTTGGCCGTCTTGGTCACAGCTGGGGCCTTTTTCTCAGGTTGAATGGCAAAAACACCTGCGGAGGGAAAGTTACAGCATCAGACCAGGCAGCTAAAGTGACAACAGTGACTACAAACCTCACACATCAGGTCAGGTCAGGACATCAGGTCATGGTGCTCACCTTTGCCCTTGTAAACAAGAAGCCCACTGGGTCCTCTGAAGTCAATGGCGTCGTTGAGTCTGAGGCTCTCCAAGTACTGACTCATCTTCCCACCCTGGGGGAATTTAGGATTAACGTCTTTGAAGTAAACCTGTCAACGAGGGACAACAGGAGAAACCGGTTTAGAAAAAATAAAACGACACCTACATATATATTGAAACAACTTTCCTTAAGGCTGTACCTTCACCACCAGGTCCACATAGCCTTTGTCATCATCGCTGGACACCGGCGTATACGGACGGACGACCAGATTCCCGTCTATTCTTGCAGACAAGTAGATATGCTGCCCTGGAAATGAAAACACGTGTGGACAACTGAGTGCCTCCGTTTACTCAGATATGCTTGATTACTACTAATCAGCAACTATTTTGATAATCGATTAACCGTTTGAGCAACAAAAATGCTAAACAGTCTCTGGTTCTAGCTTCTCAAATGTGAGGATTTGCTGCTTTTCTTTTCTTTATGATATTCGCCTAAACTCCAAATCTTTAGTTAAGTTGCAAAATAAGAAAGTATGTACATCAAAATACTTGAATGTATGTTTTTTCCCTTCATTTTCCCCCTCTTCATGTAAATCATCCTACTAACATATTTTTTCAACTTGTTTTTGATTATGTTCTTCTTCTAAAAGCTTTTTATTAATGCTAGCATACAGTTTTATTTCCAGTATGTCTCATCCGTTTTATTATCGTTGTTGTTTTAATCTTATATTATTGTTTTTTGGTATTTTATTCCATTTTATTTTTGCATTATTTTAATTGTCTGGATTGCAGTCCTGAAATGTTCTAATCCTGGTTCAACCATGAAATGCACTTTATAACTTAGTTTAGAAAAGTGCTGTATAAATAAAGTTTAGTATTATTATTTATTTGTGTAATGGTATAATTTAATTCCTTGGCACTATTATTTGTCTTTTTGTCCTTATACGTTCACATGTTACTGTATTTTGAGTTCATGACTTTCAATAAAGTTAAATGTGCTACAAACAGCAGCCATTCTCACAATGACTGTGATTGGTGCTACAGTAGTTTCCATATGTTAGTAAGTATTGATAATGAGTGTGTGAGTGGACACACTAACCGACGGGGAGACCGAGGACGTGTTCAGGAGAAGGCAGAGCAAAGCGAAACTTCCTTGTGTCATGGCTGACGATCTGAACATCAAACAACAACAACAACAAAAAAAACACAAGTGTTTGTCAGAAAGAAAGCCGCGCTGAAAAGCATGCATGCATCAACGTGGAGCAAAGGCGGTGCCTGAACGCACCAGCTGCGTTTGTAAACAGAGAAACGGACCGTTTTGTGCAGCGGTTCGGGGTTTATAAAAGGCGATATTCAGACTGCTCACCTGTTTGTCTAACAGCCGCAGTGCATACTTCACGCTGGGGTCCTCTAAGGTGATGGCCGCCCTCTTCTTCGAGAAGAAAAGTCTGAAGATGAGGTTGAGGATGCCGTCCACGCCGCCTCGGATCAGCTGCGATAAAAGGCCACAAGCGTGAGCGTGACTCAGACCACCACCAGCTAGCCTTAGCTGCCGGCTGCGGGGCGTTGTCTAACTCAAGTCAAGTCCTTTTTCTTTAATCCGTAACAGGAGAAATGAGTCACAGCCGCCAACTGAACTTGGTTGGGGAAACTAAATGTTAGCTACTGTTAGCCTCGGCTAGCGCAAAGAAATTCGCATAAATAGCACAAGTCTGGTTGCTTTACATTAAGGTATACTTACGCCAATGATGTAGGACAGCATTTTCAGTCGGTTTTTTAGCAACTGCAAGGTCGTTTGTCGGTGCAGGGAGCAGCGCCGGACGACTTTACTGCAACTCCGACGGTACTACGCGCGGTCTTGCAAGGCTGTCAAGCTAGCTACGGCGAACTAACACATCCGGTCATTTTCAAAATAAAATAAAAGCATTGCTTCGGAAAATAATGCGTCTATTTTTTTTAAGATAACAACCAACAAGTCAGTTACAACAATTAATATATTTATTGACAAATAAGATGTGATTTTTATTTGTTTTTGTGCTGAAATAATACGGTGTTTATATTTTTTCAACGGACGAAACGTTCTATAGAAACGGCACTGGCACAACTTCCGGTATGATAACGGTCAATGCTAGCTACCTTGACGAACCCGAAGCTCAAACGTCACTTCCACACGTCCATCCCTGGATTTTCAGAATAAAACTCCAAAATAAATAAAATAAAATAAAATAAAATAAAATAAAGGAAACGCCTGGACAGTTAACAACTGGCACAGAGACAAGTGCATGGGGAGTTATATGAGTCCAAACATTAGGGGCAGTATTATCCATGGGCACCAAATGAGCAAGACATAACGTGGCTTTGGCCTAATTTGATCATGCAGCTTTGATTATTCCAATGTAGACCACAGAAACAGCAGTAAGGGACTGCAGCAAACCAGTGGAGCACTCAGGCTAAAATGTAGTTTCTATGTATGGTGTAAAGAGAACCTAGTACCTTTCTTCTTCTTTTTTATGCTTCATATCGTATCTAGTTTTAAAGGTTTCTTATCTCTTACTTATCTCTTACTTCCTTTTGTGGCTGTGGCACTTCAGTGTCCCTGCATGGGGTCAGTGAAGTTAATCATATCTGAATCTTGAAATATTTTGAGCACGAGTATGTTTATAATAACGGCTCATACTTGGAAAATAATCACACAGTTATTCAGTTATTTGATGTTTGATGCCAGAACCTTGCCACTGAGACACAAAGCACAAAATACATTGAAATCAGTGCCTCTTTTTACTAACAGTTCAAGTCAGAAACATAAAAATATCAGATTTTCAAAGGCTACACAACTTTACTGACAGCCTATTCTAGCCATATTTGCTGTCTGTTACTTTAGCCTCTTTACTCCCATTGTCCCACTGGCAGGACAACAGGTATAAACTCATGCTGTGCAGCCAAATTATATTTAAACCTACAGAACTTTATTTAAATCCTTTCCAAATATACCAAATTTGTCAGGCAAAATTTTGGGGAAAATCCAAATGGTGCAGTCGTAAAACGTATCGGTCTTGGTCTTGGATTTGAATATTTCACTCAGCATAAACCCAAACATTAATTATGATTTTCATGGTACTTAAAGGGTAGCTTAAAGGGGTTTAAGCTTCAGTATGTATAAATGTCACTGACAGCGAAATACCACTAAATATTCACAGGACGTTTGGCCATTAACACCTTTAATGAGCTTCATTTCATAGCAGCAGCCTTAAATCTATAAATCCACAGCTGCAGGTGCTCTCATCAAATTCACTCAGCTGAGCTTCACATCGATGCGACGTCGTGCATTTGGTGGGAGGACAAACTCTTGTCCCCGTTTTCTGGCTCTTGTAGACAACAGTGAATATTCACTAATAGAAATTGATCTGTGCCCAGAGCAAAATGGAAAACATGATCTGTTTTTTGTGTGTGTTGTTGTTGTGCTCATACACTGTGGTGTTCTCCTTTACGTCCTTTAGATGGCAGTAGTGACCTTGTTAACAGGCCGGTCTGGTTGATTCAAAGCAAACATCATTAAAAGTGGAATTTGTCAGCAAGCAGACACTTTTCTTTTTGATGTGACGGGAGTTTCATGCAGGAGCAGTGAGTCATACTTCTTCTGCCAATCAGTGCTGTACAAACACTGTAGTGATAGTAATAAAGGTTGTTTTTGCTACTGAAGCTACTATTAAGAGGCTGTCTTTTGCTACTTAAATGAATGCTTTGATGACACTCAGTGCTCCAGGCATCATAAAAGAAAATATGACATGAAAAGCTTCTGTATCAACAGGAAATAAAACATTTTTATTGATCATTTGTGTATATGAAGTTATATAACAACAGTCAGAAAACTCCACAGAGTGAATCACTACACAAAGTGAAACAAAACTGTAAAACACCTTGTCAAAAATGAAGGTATACACAGCAAATATAACTGTCAGCGGCTCGCCGTCACCCGCGAGCAATATGGCAGGAAAAAACACCCCAAACAGTTCTACAAGATTACAGAGAAAATTTCCACACACAAAATACTCAAGCAGGCAGTTGATATACACAAAGGCAACTAGGATCTTTCTACAGCATCAGATTCTAATACTTTACACAGCTTTGTTTTTGAAAGGTCAGTGTGGCTTTTCGTCAGTGTCACTGGAGAAAATCTTGACTTCCTTGTCACACAGAGAGCTTGATAAGGTTTTTATTTATTTATTTTTACAAGAGGAGAATTTAGGGTTTGATCATGCATGCATACTTTGGTAGGAAATTGCAATAAGAGGAACATTGCGTTGCGGTGCAGGAAATGGCTTTTGCTTTGTGGTGTTTCCACACAGCTCGCAATCCAATGGGTTCTGCAATGCTGCCCATTACTGAATTCCCTGATACGTTCATACACGTTACGTGTTATTTCGGCCATAGTTTGATTTTCTTTCAGCTTTGATCAGATTATTCCGTTAGTACAACCTTTTTGCATTAATGTTGAATTGCTCAGGCCACTTTTACAGAGCCTTTACCTTGTACTTTAATCCATTTTATTCATTTAAATCTGAAGCTGTACTGGAATTCATGAATCTACATATGTAAACATGTCAAATTAAAAGAATCCCTCAGAAGAAGGGATTGGGAATGCAGCTGTATTTAAGTATATTCAGTGATTTTGGAATGCTATCAGACAGGGGAGATTTTTACCCCAAAGGGATATAAAAGAAATTCATAATAGTTGAAAAAATATAAACAAAATTACTTTTTTTTTGTTTTTTTACAACAAAAAGTGCAAAGTACATCTAATCTCACGGTTAAAGTAATCTACACCAACACAGTCCATACTGTACATTCAGAGTTTTCATCTCAAATATAAAAGGGTTTTTTTGAATCAACAGGGCAGTTAACAAATAAAAAAAAATCCATAATGAGAATGAAATAATGACGATGAGATATAGTATATGGATGACAGATAGATAAAATGATATTTGCGTCTGAATAATCATTCATGTCACTTTATATTTATTCTAGATATACATTTTTGACATGATTATGTAAATATATACATGGCATTTTAAGGGGATATTTAAATGTAGAATCTCGTTTAGTATTTAACTAATACTCCCTGAAACTTCTGATGCTGGAACTGTGTGCAAGAAGAGAAAACAAACCTGCGAAAAGGGAGGGAACCCTAAACAGAGGTCGACAGGTGTCAAGCTCCAAACCTACAAGCTGAATCTACGTGTGCTGTGTCCTAACCATTTCACTGGAAAGGAGAAACATCTCTCTGGACTGGAATCATCCTCTAGAGTTAGAATCTTTTTTTCCTTCGGGCAACGCCACCCACGTTAACACTATGGGATGAACATACAAGTATTGCACAGTGCTCAACAAAATGCTGCGTGAAGCGACCCCGCTCGCGCTTGAATAAAACGTCTTTCTGCCTTTTTTTTTTTTGGGCCACGCGGAGTCATGGCGACGCCGCACGAGCTCTCTCTTTCTCTGCGTGTAGAAGGGAAAATGGCATTAAACGCTACGACATCACTACAGAACAAACTGGTTTCGCTACCTACTGATAAGTCTACATCTCTAAGCACACACGGCAGTCACAGTGATACACAAAGCAGTCCTCAGAGACTCATATGGAATGACAAGTAGCTTTTTCATAATAGTGCTATCAACTACACAATAACATTGAAAACATTTAGAAAGTCCTCCTGAAGCTAGCATCGAGTATATGCAAGAGGTTCCTCCAAGATAAGAGACTTCATGGTTTTCATGGATTAAAACTTATTCCTTTGATAATTGGACCCGTAGTAAAGGACATGATGGACTAATAATAGCCTACGTAGACCATTAACTTTACGGTTATTTCGCATTCTCTTGGTGTAGTCCTGTGCCAACAAGAAAACAAAAGGATGTAACTGCTGATGGCTGAAACGTGATTTGTCATGATTGCTTTCTTTCTGTCGTTTTTTTTCTAATTAAGCCGATCGAGCAGGCGGATTTCTGGCTCCCTCTGCAGGTGTCCTGAAATGAAAGCCGGCCAACAATTTGTCCAAACGTTTCTCCCTAAAGAAGCCAACAAGCTAGTTCAGAGACATCCAGTGCAAAACAGCAGCCACATAAAAGTTTAAACTGGCAGTAAAACATGGCTAGCTCTGTTGTCACTGTGAAAAGGCAACGCAAAGCAAAGACTGCGATTCAGGGCACCACTGCAGCCAAAGACATTGTTCCCAATAAACCAAAAGCTACAACCACTAGCAAGTGGGAGTGTGCATGAAGAGAGGGTCTCTACTTAAGTCACCTCTCGGAAAATGGCAGTGTTTAGAAACTCGCTTCGCCTCCGTCAGTGTAATCATACACACTGACCCAAAGTTTAAACATTACTATTGATTTTTCTCTCCTCTCCTCTGATTGAAGGCAAGGGGATCGTATCAGAAGAGACAGCCCCTGGTGTCAGTAGATCTCCCCCCCCCCTCAGTCCCAGCCTTTAGTAAAGATTGTAAAAAAAATCATGCAGTTTACTAAAAATAGTCAAGACGTTGAATTGCTCTAAAAAATAGTCATGACTCTTTTTTTTTTTTTTTCTTTTTTTTTTTCCAACTCCTTCTCAAAGATTGGACCCCGGCCCAAATGCGATATACTTCCAACAACGACAAGGCTGTTCAGAGTAAGCAGTTAACAGAACATTATTAAAACGAGCTTAAGGACACGATGGCTACAGCTTGGTGCTTTTTTTTCTCCACATGGGGTCTGTTTCTGAAGGGTTGAGAAATGAGTGTTTTGGGGGTTTTTGGAGGCAACATTTTCCGTTTTTGGAAAAGCATATGAGCCAGTTTAAGTTGAACGATGGCCTGCGAAATATGGAGAAATGAAACGCTAACTGGTTTGCATTAACTATTGTTTCTGGTAACAGTGCATCAAGCTAAACACATAGGTCCTCTGATTGAGAAATAAGTACAAAAAGTCGTAAGAAATCATGTGCTTGTATAATTTCCAGCAGCATAATTTTTCCCTCAGAACCATAGTAGTTAATGGCCTTGTATTTTGGAGTTTGTGTGTATATATTCATCTGTTGGTCTTTTCGGTGATGATCCTTTGCTGAACTTAAAGCCAGACATCGTCCTTTACAATTTTTGAATATATTTCCACTAGTGTCTTGCAGGTTGGAATTATTCTTTTTTTTCTGGAATGCAATAAGGTAATAAGGTAAAATTTTTAAATCCTGGGATATATAATATTGGCTTTCCTCTATATCTGCATTTACATAATTTAAAATAGAACATCTTATTAAAAACATCAAGATATACACAGATTAGGAAACGGGTAACAACATACAAACACATAAACTAGAAATCATTTTTGTCTGCATACTTATATATACAACTGTGGTACAATAAATTCTTTCAGTCATGCGCTATCTATACAGATCATATTGCTTAAAAGAAGGGGGCATTTGGTCAGGGTGGTTAAGGGCACAGAGATGGAAAACAAAAACAGCTGAATTAGAGAGGAACAAAACAAAAAACAGAAGAACCTGATAGAAAAAAAGCAGAAGGTGGGATGTCGCTGAAAGTTTGAACAATTAGGATTGTTTGTGATATTAGGAGCGGTAAAGCTGAGAGGCGGGGTAAGGGGGGTTACATGGATGGACCCATATATCACTGAGGTATTTACACATACTGGCTAAAGAGTACTACAAGGCAGGTGCTGAAAGGGCCCTGCCTATTTCTTGGTGGAGAGCTGAGCGTCCACCTCTTCCTCAGGCTTCAGCACGTGCCACTGGGCGATGGGTCTCCTGGGGTTGGCCAGCATGTCGGACCAGTGGCGCAGCTCCGTCCCCGAGCTGTTGAGGCCCACAAAGACCTTGCCGATGGCATCGTTCTTGCCGATCTTGTCATAGTCCAGAACAGTTATAACAACTTGCACTTTCTGTAGAAAAGGAAGAGTGGGAGAGAAGAGAGAACGCAAATGTAAATCGAGGTGTTGTCTGTATACAGACGGTTAATTCTCATCTCTAAACAGCCCTGTTTGCTTTAGTCAAACAAAAAAGTTCCACTTTAAAGTCAGTGTCCTTTTTTAAAATCACTTCTCAAATCATAATCCCATGACAGCTAAGCAACTCCATCTGCTAAGATAGGTCATGTGATATGATCAAAAGCTCCAGAACAGCTACTAAGTGGACCATCTAGTGAGATTGTTTTTTGTCAAATATTGTTTTCAATGTCAAGAAAGTCAATGAAAGTGCTCAGGAGAATGAAAATTTGAACATTTTCAATTCCATGACAACTGGGCAACTTCATCTGCTGAGGAAGACTATGTGATAATCAGACAGCTACTAAATGGACCATCTGGTGAGACTGGTCCTAATTTTATTGTATAGCTTACACTGAATTTCAGCATATTTAACCAGTAATTTTTTAACTGCCTGTTTGAAAGCCTGTCTTGTTTTTATTCTGTATTTTATCTTGTTAATGTGGCTGTCTCTTATTTCTCTTTTTATGATGTAAAGCACCTATTAACTTGTGTTTAGAAAAGTGCTCCATAAATTAAGTTTATTATTATTTTTTATTACATTTGTACAAGCAAACAGGAGCCATACTGCATCAGAGCATTAAAAAACTGGGGAAATAAAGTCGAGAGAGCAGCATTTTTCCAACACCACAGACGTTTTAAGGTCCCCTAGACAACTGTTAGGATCTGATCTAAACTGTAGCAAAAAATATCAGTCAATCACACAGACCGGTCTCTGTGCTCTTAAACACAATTTAAAGCTCACAGTGGATGTGTTTCTGCACTGCATGTCCCAGAGGTCACCTGTCAATCAGTGTTTTTTAATGTTTTGTTTGGTGAAGTTTGAGTTCCCATGGGTGCTGAGCTGCTCGTGCTAACAACAGTTTTTTTCAATTTATTCCAAACAAACTGGAAACGTAAAATCAAGGCTTGTGCGGCTGAGAATTTTGCAGAGAAAGATCTACTCAAGAACGGCATATCTAAAAGCACAGCATGCACTGAAACATCAGTTATTGTAGAGTAGAATAACATATGCATTACTTTAAGTAGTACAGTGATGCAGAGGATGAGGTGCTCCTTCAGACATCAGCGTTGATTAACAGTAACTGACATCCCAGACCAGGCCTCAGTTATTCTCAGAGCCAAAGACGGCAGAATGTTTGATTACTCAGAGGTCTGAGACTCGGTCTCGGCATGTGTTTATTCAAAGGGACACTGCAAAGAGGAGTGACCTGAGCATCAATATCTGGCAGAGAATAAGAATTAGTGCACAAAGACCCCTGATTAAGTTTCGATCCAGTGGCGCACTGAGACGGGGCTACTACCACCTGCATGAGCCCAGAGCCACTGTTATAAAAGAGCATGCCTAATACGCCATGTAATGAAATGCTGAATAAGGTTCCCAGATGGTCGGTAAAGGGTTAGTTGGTGTTTAAAGGGACTGTTCACCTTCAAATTGCTAATTAAATCACGGCTTTCTTTGATTGGCAATTAGCAGGCTCTTTTGTTAATCATCAATGATTCAGTCAGTATTGTTTTGCTGCTTCTGTTGTCCTTGCTGTGATTGATTTACCAATAATAATCACATTATGGACAATCATTAAAAGAACAGCTCAAACGTTTTGGGAACTAAGCTCATTAGCTTTTCTTTTGACTGATCTCATGTAAAGAACAACAGTTTATCCATCTGCCTAGTGCGTCAGTGTAGCATCTCTGGCTACAGTACGGGTTGCCAGATACAGTAGGTTGTAGTATCCAGTAGGTCCCTCTATTAGCTTTATAATACAAAACCTGGCAACCTAAATGTCATGACAAGACTCTGGGAAGCTGCACGGAGTCACCGCACCCAGCTGGGCTTTTCTTTTGTTTTTTGTTTTTTTGTTTAATCAAGATACAACATGTTAAACTGTGAGCTTTAGAGATGCTGGTAGGCGTTTGTTTCACTTTGGGACAGAGCCAGGCTAGCTGTTTCCCCCTGCTTCTAGTCTTTATGCTAAGCTAGGCTAAGTAAGTCGCGACTCCAACACTGTATTGAAATCAAAGACAAAGTTGGTTAGATTTTTGTCAAGATATAAGACTGACTCCGACATCCTTTAAAACCAGGATTATGTTATTTTATGTTAATCTGAATCTTAAACTTGAAATCTCACCATTATCCACCTTGTGCTTAAATCCTGAACTTCATCCTATTGATTTTTCAGCTTTTACTTTATTGAATTTCTTTAAAAGTTTATTTTCAACCTTTTAGTTTGTCTTTGTTTAATGTCTTATGTACTGTCTCACGTAGTGTATTTATTATTTATTTATTTAAACTATTTAATACATTATTTAAGCACTGTGAATTGGCTTTGTGTATAAAATGTGTTATATCTTGATATAGATTTTTGTAAACATTTCAAGTTTCGTAGTTAAGTCATCTATGAACGACTGAAAAACCAGGAGAGACAAAGTTTCACGGTCTATATTTGCCTTTATGGGGGAAAAAGTGAGTATGTAAGAGCCTATAGATTAAAACAAATAAATCTAAATGGTGTCACTGAATGCTGCAAAGCTAAATGTGTGTGTACTAAGGAGGATGTGGCACTACCTAAGTGAATAGCAAAGCTTCTGTTAGTGTTAGGAAACAGACCAATTAAAAGCACTGTTTGTAATTCCCACTCAAATCTGAGACAATTAAAATCTTTAGATTAATTACACAAATAGTCCGAAGGTCAAGTTTAACAAAAAATTCACCACTCTGCCTCTGCGGATAAAAGCGGTTAATTTGCAGCTTTTTATCATCAGTCTGTATAATTTGTTGTAAATGTTAACAAGATGGGGGGGGGGGGGGGAATCTGCCTGGAAAGTCGATTAACAAATTAAACTGCATTTGCTTTCCCTACAACATCAGACTGACAGAGGTAATATTGTGGGAGTAAGTCTGTGATTAAAAGCGTCTTCATTTAAAATCAGATGCAATGCAGCCAGAGGCCTAAAGAGCTATCAGTGATGACGAGGGTGTTTAAACAGTCCATTAGTTTAACATTTAATACAGCCTCTTTAAGGAGCCTAGTTGGGTGTTTGACTTATTGGTCACAGTCAAATTATTATTATTTAAGTGTGTTTTTAACTCGCATAATGTTCACATGGTTTTCAGGAGAGCGTTCAATACACCTAATCAATGACAGGTTTATGATTCAATCAATGGCACTAATAATTGTTTTATGATAAACCTTGCTCTTGGAGATAAGAAATGTAAATTTAGCCAAATTACTGGTATCAGCAGCACTAAATAAAGGCTTGATCTGAATTGGATTGATTGGGATCAACACAGTTTGAATTGAATCTGAGTCTCGTGGACCCGAAGCCGTGATTTGTGAGCTGTGACAGGCTTAATCAATTTGACTCAATTACTGTCTTGCCTGAAGAGATATTCATTGCTATTCCTTTCTGGCACAGTCTGTGCATTCCTCATCCTTTCCTTCATAACGTCATGGAAAAATGTTCATGCTTTACTTCATATTTTCCTTAGATATACTCAAGTTGTTGCTGGATACACTCAAATCTTAGTAATCTTTGTAAGACATGCAACAAATAGCACTGAGATACATGATACAGGCAATAACAAGTGCAGAGAATAACATCAGCCGAGCAATTGGCTTGTCAAATTGCGAAACCAAGGCTGATTTAAACTGAAGTGCCTTTGATTATACTGTTATGATGAAAAGCCTCTAAACTGATTATTTGGTAAATGAGCTTCCACTTATCAATTGTTTATTATATGCAACAAATGTTTGCTGGTTGTTACAGTACAATGTGTCCCTACAGTATAGCACGTTACCGTTCAGGGTTTTAAGAACAGATATTTTATTGTGTAAATGGACGAGGATGTACCTGGATTTGTTCAAACGGGACTTCAAAGCTAAAGGACTCGTTGTAGTAAGGGTTGAGGGTGTTTTTCTTGATTGTCGTCTTCTTCTTCTTCAGCCTCTTGCCGTTTTGCATCAGGTGGATCTTCACATACGGATCTGCAGAGAAAAAGTAAAGAATATTTTAATTTTAAGACGCTCTTTTTTAAAATCTTCCTCTTGTCTGTAACTTTAACAGATAAGAGTTAATCCTGCGTTAACTGATTTTTTGGCCACTTTTGGGCAGTGGAACAAGCTGTAAACACAACATTGACATACTCTCACTATGTCAACTTGATATGGTGAACAGTTGTTTATTTACACATCCAGCAGACACACAGCAACATTAGCATTCATTTGGAGTCATGTTTCTGGCCACCTGATGCATCAAAGTTCAATTTCCACTCTCCTTTTAGCTCTGTTTTTGGTCTCCACCACTCCCTGAGGGAAATAACTGGCTCTTTAGCCACCGAGTGCTCCACCAGCTAGTTGCTAACTTTGTATGTCTGCCATCTGGTGCTGGGCAGGTAGCGTACAGTGTATTTATCAGTGGTTTTCGCTGCCTGATGAGAGCCTGAGTCAAAACAATAAAGTTGCAGAACATTAAACCAAAACAATGAGCTGAAAGATTCTAAAAACCTCCGTAGATTTGAGGGGAACTGCAGAGTCAGGTAATAATTCTCTGTGAGATCATCACTACAAGCCTTATTTTATCCATTGTTAATGTAAAAATATCGATTACAGCAGCTTTAAACAAACCTTCAAACCTACAGTACCAACATCTTTCAGAGCTTAATACCTCCAAAACGAGGTTTGAGCGACGGGCAGTGGTTATAAAGCATCGCCATGAGAGTCTTGTGTGTTTACATCACTCAGTTAACCTTCCCCATTCAAGAGCATCATTTTCATCTGTCCGAATGCCACCTCAAGTGGCACCCAAGTGGTCTGCTTCGTCCGTCCTCGTCCACTCTCTGGCAATCAGGTAGAGTGTGTCTGAAAACAGCAAACCACCCATCGCTTTCGTTTATGACGTGACGCTACTCCCCCTGATTTGTTTACAATCTCCAAACTGTCATCAAAACTAAATTGGAGAAGAGGGGAGTTAGTGTCTTGGTTCGGGATCGGAGGGAGAACTGACGAGGGCAACCAGCAATCACCTTTTCAAATTCTGAAATAAATACCGTGGCTTTTTTTTGTCTTTAATTGGGCCATTCAAAGGTACTAGGTGAGACTGTTAAATTTGCACATTCAAAGAGATCCTAATGAGTCCAAAATATTGGCAGCTGAAGAATGTAATATGTTCCACTGTAATTTTCAGAGGCATACAAAAAGAATCCAAAAGATGAATGAGGATTCAATAATTACTATGATTCGAAGAATACTCTTCCTATTCATTAACATTTATTCCTCACTAAATCCAATCTATTGCTGCAGTTGGTTGGTCCTTATTCATGTATAAAGTGGGAAATGTTGGGTGTTAAAATTAATTACACATGTTGCAGAAGAGGAATGGACGTCATGAGCTATTTACCTTTACTCTGGTACATTGTTGGCCGGCTAACAATCATGTTTCAAAGTGATATGTCAAATCTCCTAAACTCAACTTTACCTGTTGATTAAGGCCAAAAAAACCTTACCCGTTACCCGTGATACTTGGGACCTAGTTTGCAGTCGACTTTGTGCACTAATCTGATTTCTTCATGTATAAGAGAAACCGGGTTTCTGTAACCAAGCCATTAATTGAGAAGGCCGATTTCTTGGCCATGTATACGTGTAATCAGGTTTCTAATCGGGTTTTTACACGTGCTATACATGACAAAGACTTCTGCTGCATGTAAATGCAGCTTTACAGTAACTAGTATGCATTGTCCAATTTCCAGTGACCTGGTTTCTTGGGTGCATGTAAACATAAGATGCAGTTCCCCTAATGGCCACTAGATGTTGCCTAAAGGAATGACTATTGACTTCACTGAAGTGAACAGGAAAACTTTGAATTTCTCCGTTGAAGCACAAAATCAGTATTTATTTCCCAGAAGAAATTCTGGTCTAGTTATTTTCACTTCTTTTAGCAGTATGTAAGTATGTATCAGTGGTAATTTTGAGAATCATTGTTCCATAACAGGTATATGTATTCTCTAATAGAAGAATGTTTTTGTTTGCTTGACTGACAGGAGAGTCAGCCTCTTAAAGTCAACCATGGTGGCTGCCACTTGCTCGTCACAAACTACAGATCAGTGGTTTTCGAAACTTTGTGCTTCTCGCCTTCCTATCAACGTGTAAAACAACATGGGGCAAAACTAGAAAAAACTTATAACATATATAACATAAAAGGGAGGGAGGGAACAGCAAAAAACAGACATCTCTCATTATAAATACATTACTGTAAATGAGATAAATGAACACATGAAACACAGGCCGTGGTTTTCAGTGTGAAAAATGTCGACCAGATTGTTAAAAATTCTGGTTCCACATGCGAGGACTGCATAATGACGCTTAATGATCTCTGATCTCGGCCCACAATCATGACGACTATACAAGCTATGGGAGAAAAATTAATGAAAGCCACTTTGTGTCGTTCATCATTTAAGACAACACGCTGCTTGAGAAAGACAAAAACAAATAACCACAATAATCTCAGAGATGCTAATGAGGTAGTCCCTCGCCTGAGGCTAACAACATCCCACGTAACTACTCAACCTCAGAGCTGTGCATCAGAATGAATAAGGAGTAAGACTTTGAATCAGAGCTTATAATTAGTTGTTGAAACACTGCTTGCTCTGATAATCTGGATTTATCTCTGGACTTGATCCCATATGCACAAAGTCTTTACGTCGTTTCATGTTTTTTTTGATGTGTGGGCTGCACTGAAAAATATCTCATTTTTAGTTGGAACATTGAGGGATTTCTAGCAATAGCAAACACTGAACAAGCTTAGCTCCCTTAATCTTTCATCCAATTTCGGGGGGGATAAGGACCCGACTGCAGACTGGCGGGCTCGTCCAGGGCAGCTGACATGAATATAGAGAGAAAACCCACACAAACAGAGTAAGGGCAGAGACATGAGTGAAAAGGTAACAGGCTCCTAATGGACTGGGTGTCTATTATTACTCTCCTGCTGAGAAGAGCTGGAGTGCTGGGATGAGAAAAACAGTGAATGAGGGTTGAGTGTGCGTGTGTTGTCACTTTGTGTAGGAATTGAATACATCAGTATCTAAATGAGGAACTTGTATAGCCTCATCTCAAACAGCACTATGAGCCCCTTTATACACTTGCTTTTATCCATCAAATTAGTGTCTCACACCACAAAGTTTGGAGATTTTGTCGACTAAACTTAATCGTACAATTCCCAGTTTTATTCTGTGGGATTCTGTAGCGTTTCTGCATCTGATCTCCCACAAATCAGTTGCCAGTACTGTCACATTTAATCCCCTTGGATTATCTGTATGAGTAAAGTTTCTGTAGGTTCAGTTCTTTTTCTGCTTATTTCAAACTAATCTTATATAGGCAGACGTCTGTGTCATCAAGTTCACAGAGGTCTAAAGGAAGTCGAGCACAAAAGCTGAGAAATGGGGCAAAGAGGGGCAAAGAGGGTCCAGAAAAGGGATCTGTGAGATTTGTGCTTGTTGAATTAAGTTAAAAAAATTTAAAAACTTAAAAATTGGAATAGTAGTCACATTTTATGATTACAAATCCAATCAAAGAACAACAGACTGTACGCTAAACTCTTCCTCACTCAGTTACTGTTGCTATGCCTGTCAAGCTTTTTGTTCTCGCACATCTCACATGCAGTTTACAATGATAACGGTGGCAGCTGTACCACTAGGTTACTACTGTAGTTAGTAAGTTTGTTAACTGGGCATGCTAATGATTGCAAATTATGCTACAATAGATAAACACACAGACTTTTGCTTTTGTGTTTTTGGTTTTGGAAAGGTAAAAAAAACCTTTAAGACCTTCAGTGCTTTGGATGTGCCTGGACAATCACTTTTCTGGGGAAGGGTTTACAGACTGTCAATTGTAATGATATCTATGATCGCTTACAGCTGTATATGCTCAAATACCACTACAACATGTTGAGTACATGTCATGCATCCTCTTATATTGGTAACTGCACCTGAATTAACACAATACAACTGCTGAATGGGATTATGCAAGATAACCCTTTCTCAGGGTGAAAAAAAATAAACACACCTGTGGCGCCACATCGCTGTTATCCAGACGCCCCTTATCTTTCTGGCCAGCAGATGAGAGTTTGGCATTATTGAGTTTTGGGAGGCTTGCTGTACCTCATATCCGGCCCATTTTAGTATCTTATCCCAGACGGGTGTAATCTCTCCCATTTCATGGATGAATGCCAGCGCTCCGGATGCAAGGGCGCTTCCTCACATATGTGTACAGCACAGAGACTTGCCCACACTATCCTGAGGGTTACTCATCTGAGTCCTGGATCTTGGCCATAGTTTTATGAGGCAATGCACTATCAGTGGTCCATACATTTCCCCCCGGAGGCTAGAAGCAGGTTTCTGGATAAGTGATGAGCGCTGAGCCAAATCAGCTGCAGAGTTTAGTAGAGCTACTAAAGCTGTCTAATTTTAAAGTGGTTACTTAGAGTTTGTATTTTAAAGCTGTGAATAATTGCCAGCTGTGACTCATTTGGATTGTTTTGGTGAGGGTAGTGCCTCTCAGTGGAAGCTTCAATACTATATTATGTGCACAGATATACAAGACCAAACAAAGAATTTGTTTCTGCCTCAAATATTTCCGTGTTCATCGCGTGTGGCCGCTGGCAAAGTTGTGCCAAATGAACACCAATACAAGCAGGGTTAAATATAGCCTGGCTGTCATCTTAGCTTCCCTCCCATCATTTTGGATTTGCCATGGTGGGTGCACCCAGGGGTGACTGTCGGTTTAGTTTTTACACACTCTACTCAGCGGCGAATGACACACATACCACACAAACAAGCATTTACAGTGAAACTCTTCTCTGCCCACATAAACCACCTCCACAAAATCTAAAGGAGATCTTTATTGTCTTATGTTGTAGTCTCCTTTGTACAATGAGAAACTTAATTATCTAAAATCTTCCTGTAACTCATCTGCTTGTTATTATCTACATCTTCTTTGGGATTTGTTGATAGTGAAGCAAAATTCTGAAAGGATTAGACGCTGACAAAATAAATGTTGCATTCCTAATCACTTTCAAATTGCTTTCTTCTCTCAGGGCCTGTTCATCATCTTAATGATCCCTCTGGCCCGTTGCTACACTGACTGGGAGAAAACCTCGCAGTCCGACCAGCCAGAGGAACAAAACAAATAAACACTCCAGCCGAGAGGCTTGATGGTGAGCTGGAGCACCAGGTCGGGGCAGCGCGGCTTCATTACCGCTGACACGCCGCCTGTGTGTTTTGATAACCTCCCCACTGTGGGCCATTACCTGGTTATGTGCCGCCTCACAGCCCTCTGGGAAGTCTTCAGAAGTACAAAGAGGATGGGACAAAACACCTTTGCTGCCACTACCTTTATAAACCCACATCTCCTCATTCTGAGTCGCTTCCAGACACTTAGCCTTTGTGTCCGACACACTTTTGAGTCTGACTCACCTTTGATGGTGCACCATGCCAGGGACACACTGCTGTAGCTTGAAATACTGTGAAACGCATCATTTTAAACAAACAATAAGTGACATTTTTACTGCCCCTTAGCACAAAATTACACAAGTCTGTGGGAGGTTGAAAGGGTTGATGATGACTTTGCCTGCCGCTGCAATTACTAGCTTTTATTACTCACTTTCTAGTCTTTAGTCTGTTTTGCAAAACTGTAAAATGCACCGCCCACTGGAGTTTCAAGATTCTTTGCAATCTGATTGCCTACAACTCAACATAATGGATATGTATTGTAACTATATATTGCTGTGGAGTTGGCTAAAGCACAGAGAGGAGTAACTTGTCTGCAATGAGACTGGGATTATTTTGAGACGACAGCTAAAGAGCATGGTGCTCGGTGCATCACCGCGCTGAAGTAGCGACAATCCTGAAGAACACCAAAAGTCAGCTGTACTTTTTAAAAACAATTATTTCAAAAGTCTGTTTTTGTAAGAGACGCAGCACGGAGGTAGATTTGGAGGGATGTTTCATGAGGAGCCAATCAAAAGAATTATTTCTGATTATACATTGGTTAATGATAATACCCACATCTTCCTCTGTGAGCCATAATTAGGCATGGTAAACAGGATGACAATAGAGGAGAAGGCTGATCCCAGGCCATCAATTACTTGTCCTCCTCCTTAAGCTCTGGCTGAGCCGCCCTGTGGATGGAGGCTAATTATTGTTATTACAGACCTGCCCATTATTTCATCCATCTGCTGCACTTTTAAGTCCACTCTCAGAGCAGAAAAGCAGTCGCAACTAACCAAAATCAAAACTCAAACTGCAATTTAGAGTATATTCTGGTTGTGTGTAATTAGAAACATGCACTGTGCTATTACAGTATGCTAATAGTTCACCCTGAAACCCACAGACCAGCGCACACAGATAAAACATGCTCCAATTAAATGTGACATACAGTATGTGGTGTCAAACTGTCTGGCTTCCCTGCTATTTCGCTTCCCTGTAAGAGAGAAACCTGGCCTTCAAAGTGAACAGATTCACACCCTTTTCATACTGGCTAGCCGATGTGGCTGACAACTCAAAATGTTGACAATCCCACGATGCAAATGGGCACAGGTGAGAGCTAATGCCAGTAGCGTAAAATGGCAGCGGGGGAGGGAGTGTTTTTTGTTTTTTCCGGCAAATGGCTGCTTGCTCTGGTCTGATAGATGAAAGGGAGCTCTGAGCTTTTAATGTGTGCCGTGTTACTGTACTGCAGGATGTTTAGGCTTATATGGAGAGACTGGGCTGTCAGGCAGAAAGCAAGTGGACCCAGGTGTATGGTAATTGCAGCTGAAAGAGTCAAGGCGGGAAGGGAAGTGCACAACGGGGAATTTAAAATGAGACCACTGAAGAAAGTCAAAGGAGAGGCGGGAGGGAGGGAGGGAGAGGGGGCAGCTTATTGTGTGATTTGTGTTTCGGAGTGTGTGCATGCGAGTGTGTCTGATATGATCAAAAATGTGATACTGGCCAGTGAATGCTGTCTAGCTCCTGAATGATGAATATGACGCAATATGTTTTTTATCACGTATTAACTGATCAATATTACAACTCCACGTCATTGTTATCATGCAGAATTTTAGTGGTGAATCTCAAGTTAACGTGCCTATAGACTGATTCACATCTTACAAGTTTATTACACGTCACACTGTGAGAAATGGGTCTGATAAAGTCCTCGTCATAATCTGCGTCAGACTGTACAATATCAATTTTGAGGCATGTCAGGTTGTGCAGTGAATGTCTGCTGAATCGTTGTGCTATGGTGTAAACATGTGTCTTGTGTCATCCATCTGTGTCACTCTGATTTTTTTGGAAAATGTAGCAAAACAGTAATTGGCTCTTTTATGCATCGAAAAACCTCAAAAGAGAAGGAGGAGGAGGAGGAGGAAGAGGAGGAGGAGATTTGGAAGCCAGTTGAGGCCAGGGAAAAGAGGGCAACATGAAATGCAAAGTGATTTTGAGGTCAATATGTTTTTAGTGTATTCTTCATTATTTTATGATTGGTTGGTTTGTTTGTTAACGTGGTGTCGTAGCAGCAGTCACTAAATTTCTGAGTCTTTCAGAAGTGTATCGTAATCCTTGTCTCTGGTCGCTGAAGCTCTAAATCAGCCATTAATGAACTTGTCTCATAGTATGATCTAAGACCATCATTTTTTGATTGACGACCAATGATTTCGTCGCGGTTCTCTCAGAATCACACCAACATTGCACCCTTTAAGGTTGGAAGATCATACTCAGTCATTTAGTCCATAAAATCACCAAAAAAAAACCAAAACACCAAAGATGTTCAATTGAATGTGATATAAGATAAAGAGAAACACTGTAGAGGCTTTTACATTCAGACAGGAACAAACATTCTGGGGAAAACACTTATTATATTGGGACAAAATATAACTTTCAGCAGTCGTGGTTTCCAAAATCCAGTCCAAGACGAACCGTAGTATGTCTCTATTTATTTAGGTATGTTTGGATTTAAAGCTGTAATGTGCACACAGCTGGCTTTGCTAAGAACCTTTGCCCACATTGTTGACTTGCCCCCACAGGAAATACACAGTTTTACTACTAAAAGAGATTCCTTAATTTGCACTTCACAGTACTTTTATGGAGGGAAACTGAGAATAAGACTCCAGCTGTGAAACCACAGTGGATTCGGGATCGTCCTGCGACTGTGAAGGAGATTTATTAAGCTTTTTTTTTGTCCCTTAATGAAATATTGGCCCCTCTTTGATTGACTGACCCCGTGTTGTTTGTGCATGCTCCATTCATGAACCAGCGGGTGTTGCATGTGCCAGGATTTCCACCCCTCTTCTGCCCTTACAAGTGGCACATTCTGTTACCATGACATCAGACCCGCTATTCAGACTTGACTGTATTGTGATAAATGTCATCTATTGATCTTAATGCTACATGGGTTTATTGTTGGAGCTGCACCACAGCAGGAATACGTTTCCTTCTCTCTACTTCGTTCATTCTTTTCTCAACGTATTGTCTTCGTTACTGCATGCTACACTCATTAGTGGCTGAATGTGTTTTCCTTCACGCAACATTAGGTCTGAACAGTGCAGTTTCTTCAGGATGTGAACATCTGTATAAAACTTCTAAGATTTTTTTTTTGGGTGGGGGTTAAAACTCAGCCTAAGTCATCTTTTTTCTTTGACAAATGTAATCGTGACCAGTGGTGTGTTTGTGTGGTTGTTAAAAAGAAAAAGAAACCTAGCAGTTTTGCAGGAGAGGCAAAGTGTGTGCTGCAGTGCATGTATAATTACAGACAAAGGGCCTGTCAGAGGGAAAGTCAGTGGCGCACACACACACACACACACACACACACACACACGCACACACACACATCATTACAATTCTCCTCACCTGACAAGCCTCCCACATCCATTTTCTTCAGGTTTTTGGCCTCGAGGACGACCACGGTCAGCTTGCCAGCAGTGGGAACGTATCGCAGAGAGAAGCAGATATCGCCCAGCTTCTCTTGCTGTTGGACAGGCAGAGACATTGCAGAGGTGAGAACAGTTTTAACAGCAACTACTAAATCCAAATTTACTGCATCACATGCTCACAGCAGATGCTCACTGAGAGGCTAGATGAGCGGGGGAAAAAATAGCTCGTAAATTCCCCTCCAAAGCACATTAGAAATTATTCAGTCAACCAAATCTGAAGCTCTGGTTTTCCTTTTTAACATGTTAGATGAGTTGACGTTTATTTGGTTCTGCTCTACACAAATGGAAAAGATAGCTTTTAATGACGAACGCTGCAAGTACCAGTTTGTCCATAAGAAATGTGATTTAATGGTATTAAAGGTTAAAGTACAGTACACTGACACAGGGTTATAGAGTTGTTTACAGTAATTACAGTGCCCACGTTGAATCAGGGTGCATATATGCATAAAATGTACATAAGTGATAGAAAGATGTTTTTGTAAAGTGCATACATTTTTATGCACAGTGCTTTCTAGTGTAGAATATGCACAGAAAGATCAGCATACATAATTCAGTGGTCAGTGTAGAACTGTAAAACACAAATACTTCAGTATCGGAGTAAGTATTATTTGGAGTTAGCATGTGATTCAGTGACCACAATACATATTACATGGACTTACATGTCTCTTTCTTGTAGTAAGTGTAACAAATTATTATTATATGAGCTGCAGTGGTAGAAAGTTTTGTTTGGGCGGGAACATTTCCATTATTGATTTGAAATGGAAGAAAGGAACACTGAACACTGGAAAAAAAATCCTTGCAATCAATGTGATTTGATTGTCTGATCATTCACATACAGAATCCTACTGGAAGATACAATAAATTACCATGCTGTACTCTTGCTGTGAAATAAGTAACAAATACTGAACAGTGTATGTCTAATATTAACAGTATTTATGAGAAGTGTTTTATTTACATTATAGCGACTGCACAGAACATCAGTAAAAATAAAAATGAAAAAGATGAATGGAGACAATTATTTTGGAGGCAGATATGCATACACAAATATTTCCTAATATATTGTATATTCAAAACGGTCTGCTCATCCGTTTGCAGGACAAGCTGTTAACAAGGTTAGTCATCATGTGAGCCAGCTGTCTGCTGTCTCATTGCATAAATGGAAAAATAATTTGGAAAATACTTAAGTACAGAAAAAAACAACAACACACTGCTCTGTTACTTCAACTGCCATTTTTCTAGAGTGAGAAACTCAGCTGTAGCAGGTTTATAATGTAAAAATAATTTATTTTTATTAATAATTTATCAACTAAATTAGATTCCAATTAAAGTAGCTAGAAATATCACAAATAAGGCCTGCTAGTGCTTCTGCAGTTGCTGCTACAACTAATGGCGGGAACATTAGAAGATTCACATGTTACAAAAACAAACATTGCACACTACTTTTCAAATGTAAATTAGTACTGGCTCTTTTAATTAATCTATTACATAAAAATGATTTATTTTATATGCATGTATTTCATATAACTCTACTCTGCAAGTGTTACATAAGTGGGAAATCAAAAGCATTAACAATCAAAATTAAAATATATCGGGCAGAAAAAGGGAGTTAGAAAATACACAAATCGACACAGTATGTCAAATGCAATGCTTCATATCACACTGCATCTCTGAGTCACAGCTTCGGAGTCATATCCAATCACTGTACAACAACTCCTTGCATGTTTTCAGTCTTCTACTTTGGATTTGGTCTCTTGTTTTGGTTTGAATGCTTTCTAATATCGGCTCCTACTTTTGTTTGTCACTTCGCTGGAAAAGTACTGACTGCAATCACTTTACTGGTTCACACAAATCACAACACAGCCTCATTATCATCCACCGAGCAGGGAGCGATTCATATTCTAGCCATATCCCTTATCAACACAAGGAGCAGACGCAGTCGATAACTCTCTCTCAGGTCACATCTGCTGTACGTGTGGCCATTTTGAACGTTGATTATGAATCGGGGGGAAAACCGGACCTGAATATCGACCTTTGTTTTATTTCAGGAGTCCTTCATCAAGTTCCAATCAAGGCCTATTTCCTCATTCAGAATCAGTGTGCTGGAAATGGTTGCAGTGCGTTTTGTACTGGCCCCACCCATTTGATTCATCACCCACTACCCTGACAGTTGCACTATAAAACAAATGACTAAATACGTTTACATTGATGACGAGGGTCTGGTTTTAATCAACACAAATACACGCTTCCCTGGAGAAGGAGCAGCGACGGTTAATTATGCCTGTCAAGTGCAGTGACCGGGCTCTTTAATATTTTCTATGAACTGTAAAAGGCCAACCGCTGCCTTTTCAACTTAAGGGGCTTTTTTTGGAACTTGCTACTTCATATATATGACCTTAAAAGTAAAGAGGATTTGTGTTACCTGTGTGTAGGTATTAATTACAGTATTAAATCTCAAATTTCATTCATTCTTCTGCCTGTTAAAGGATTTATACCTGAAAGAGCGGCTCTTTCATTGTGCATTTGGATTGATATGACCTTACAGAGCTTTATTTGATTTATACTATATATTTAAAACCAGTGGCTCTAAACCTTTTTGGCTTGTTATCTCTTAAAACAAATCAAGGTCTACTTGTGGCCCTGCCGATCACAAGTTGCACATATCTATAGGTTGTGAACAGCTCTGATAGAGAGTGATTTTTCCTCCTCAGACGATTTCATCTGAATATTTCAAGAGGCCTGAAGAGTATCCAGTATTTCACAAGAAAAATAGAAAAAACAGAGACAGTCTGTAGCAGAAAAACATATTTTTGGGGTGACCTGAGAGTTTAGAAAGCTTAATCCCCCACTTTCTTCCATTAAAAACTCTAATAAAAGGCAGTTAACAGTTTGTGTTTAACCCCTTCACAAACAGAAAAGCAAAAATGTCAATTTGTGGTTTCAGGGGCTATAACTATTTCTTTTTAATTCGTGGAAATAAACAAGTGTATTTCCTAAATTGTGAAAATTGTCAGACTTACTGTAATCATCAATATGTACAATTCCTAAGTTGCCAAGACAAAGGAGTCCTTTTTTTTACTTTGGCAGGTGTAATGAGGCAGACACTGACACATCAGGGTTCGTACAGCCTTTTAAGAGTAAAATTCAAGCACTTTTCAAGCACTTTCAAGATACCAAAAGCAACAATTTCCATACTCTTATGGCTTTAATTGTTACTATAAATGCCAGGGGACAACAAATAAATATGACGACAGCATCGTTTCATTTCAAATATTAAAAGATTTTTTGTTTACATGAGTGATTGTGTCGATGATGAAACACCAGATTATGTTGAAAATCAAGCATTTTTCAAGGAGTATATTTGAATTCAAGCATATTCCTAACCTTGAAAACATAACAGTTAAACTTAAGCATTTTCCAAACTTTCAAGACTCTGTACAAACCCTGATACATGAGTTCTACAAACCTCCTGGCATTGCACATAATCTAGAAAAGCTGTTGACAAATGGATCAATGTATTGTCACTTCTATGCATTCCAAATGACTAGTTCAGTGCCACACTGTGATTAGAGCATTCAATTAAGAAATGTAATCTTAAAACATTTCAATACTTTTCATGAGTTGGAAGGTGGAAAGCAGTAATCCTCATGGTCTGCCTCTGCAGCTGCTCTCCACTGAGCTTGAACACTGCAAGGCATCGCTCCAGTGTCTCAAGCCTTGCGTAAAATTGTCAGGTGCGGCTGTGCGACCAAACGCTAAGGAAGTATAGTGATGCCCTTCAACTCAAACACCACCACCAGCCATTTGACACCGTTATAATTAACCTTTAAATCAAACCACCGTAATGCTAAAAATGAGGTTCCCCTGGCAACATGTACTATATGCCATGACATTTACCATGAAAATTGAATCTCCTGAACTGCTGCCTGGAAAGTCACACTTCTAATAATTGAAGGGGAAGTGTGGACATCTGATTAAGCGACATTTCCAGGGGAGATGGATTACTTCAGCCACGGCACCACATTTATGGTTTAAGCACAAATGGCTTGCTCAACACAGCAAAATAATCATTGCGATATCACTTATGCAAGCACCAATAATTATTATTATTATTGAAACGGCAGCTACCAGATGTACAAATCTGAGCCCTGACACAGAAACAGGTGTCACAAAATGATTTCAAACCTACTCACTCCCCATTTTCTAGCGAGTGATTGAACTTTCGGCGTGTGTGTCTGCCCACGCAGGTTTCCTAAGTCTTACCTCCTCCTTCTCAGCACTCTGCAGATCCCGCCACTCCTCTGTTACGTGGCTGAAGTCCACCTTGTTCATGGGCACCTTGATGTCGCCGATGGCATCGTGTTTGGAGAAGCGGTCAAAATCGTACACCGTCATCACCAGTGTCTTTCCACCAAGCTCTACGTAGGGGACCTGAGGAGGACGACAACAGTAACGAGTCAAAAAGGGCTAAAAACAGACATACTGTGTTATTAAAAGTGCATTAGCATTTACAGTGTTTCCTACTGTACTTGGCTGGCTCATCCAATATGACCCATTTTAACTATGGCAGAAGTTTATAAAGACAGTTTGACATCCAGCTTGTTCACGAGTTTGCTCAGAATCCCCGTGCCAGTTTTCTTGACAGGATTAAAATAAACACACCTGTACGACTGACTCCAGTCCAAACAGCTGACAGGAGAGCTATTCAAGAGGTTGAGAACACTGGAGCTTGTCCAAAGGTAGACATGTTGTGCATAGTATAAGTGAATGAGCTAAGTTAGCCACTTCTAGTTAGAATTGGACTTTATTTTAGCCTGTTAGCTCTTGGGTATACTCCTCTGCTGCTGCCCCTGAGTTCGATTTAATCAACAACTGCCGATATGATAAAAGACTGCCTAAGCGTTAGCTAGTTAGCATGTCGTCAGAGGCTGAAGTGATGAAATATTTTTAAGTAAACATGATATCATCTTTAGGGGCATTCAATCACTGAGTGGAGGAAATAAATCCTCTTTTTCTTCTATTTATCTATCCACTGAGTCTATGAGCTTTCAGTTAGCAGGCTTAGCTAACATTTCCAGGTGTAAGCAAGCAGTTACAGTCTATAAGGGTCAGTGATGTGGAGATGCTGTTACTGTGTTGTAGGGAAGAATCAGGAAAAACCGTATATCGTATGTCTGTCTCTATGAACCTCTGCCATTGTTTATTTATTATTCCACAGAAAGAAAAAAAAACACCATTTAACCCGAGTCACCAGTTTATTAGGTACACCTGTGGAGTGTAATGCTCCTCCTATCTTTGTAAAGCTTATTATGTCCAGTTTTTGTATTATATTAAATGGCGTTTCAAAAGTTTTGTTGTATATATACTCAAAATAAAGTTTCAATTCCATACATTTTAACTTAATACTGTCAGTCTTGGACTTCCATAGAAAAGCTTGTGACGCCTCTAAAGTTAATTACATGCCAAGCAGAGTCAGATGTGTGTGTGTTTTTGGAGTGGGTGGATGGTGATGCTGTGGGTGATTCTGTTTCCAAATAAATCACTACTCTTCCAGCCCCAGCTCTGACAGACGTGTTATCAGGCCTACAACCTGGGATGGGTAAAAGATAGGTGAAGGGGGGGGGGGTCTCCAGCAGTACTTGTGATCTTTTATTGCCTTCAATTTTGGGATAAAACTTATTAAATGTAAATGGCTTGTTACAAGACAAAAAAAGAGGAGCGAGGGAAAGATAAGACACCCTGGTTTGTCCTTGACATTATCTCTCAAAATCATCTCTTTCTCTTGACGGTGCTTATAATCACCTGTCCGGTTTTTGTCACACATTTTGAATTAAGTATTTCAAAAAAACCACACACACAAATAAACCTTGTATTGAGATGGATATCACATCACATTATGCTTAACTTATACCAAACACCTGCGCTCTTCACTGTCGGGGGAATAACAAAACTTTCCCCACTGCTGAGCAACAGCCATGCATCCATTATGGCCGAGGCAAGGCCAGGGTGTAGCGGTGCATCTGCCTGTGTTAATCCCAATCACATTGAGCCTCAGTGTGTGTATGTGAGTGTAACTCTGTGTGTGTGTGAGATATTCTGTCAGGAGCTTGTTAATGTGCCAGCTGGTTGCTGTCTCCACACCTTCCCAGAATTCACGGCTGCATGCAAATCAGATTGTCAGTGGAACCAAAAGATCTCCGGCGACAAAAAAAAAGCACTTTAAATGAGCAAATGTTTTTTAACAGTCGGTGGAAGCAATTGAAATTAAACTCTTGTGAGGTGTACCTTGAAGGTGAACTGCTCATTGAAGACAGGATTGAGGGTCTTCCTGTGGACCTTGGTCTCAAACTTCTTCTTCTTGTCAGGCAGCAGGTAGACCTTTACGTATGGGTCAGATGTGCCACCCATGTCCATAGCAGGCAGCTCTGCTGCCTGGATGATCCCCACTATGAGCTAAAAGAGGAAGACAAAGGGTAAAAAAGTGAGAGAAGGCATGTCTGACTGCACACTAACCCAAATTATCACATCTTGCACCTTCATCCCACCAACATCCTTACAGAGAAACCATATCTTGGTTAAAGAAATGTCTAGAAATATTTCTTAATCATTGCTGCAAGACCTTGAGGACCATTTGATTTTTTAGTCACGTCTTGTCATTTGATTATCACTAGCAATCATTCCTTCATAATGGTGGCTTAAAGATGATTCAGTGTCATTTTTTTGGGATATGGCGGCAATATGAGAAGGTTATGTCAGCAGAGCCTGGCAGCGGCTGAAGAGTTCGTAAAGGTCAGGATGTGTCAGAGCAGGAATGAGAAGACTGTTTCTCTTCACATAAGGCCGATAATTGATAACCACAATGGGGGGCCTGGGAGGCTGATTGACCTGCCAGTCAGAGCCTCTACTCAAAGTCCTCTCACGAGGCCCAGCTAGTCAGTCAATCAACTTCCTATCAGGCAGCCATCAAGCAGCAATCTGGAGGCTGACCAGGGCACTCAGCCATGGAGCTCTACAGCTGTCAGGAGCTGCATCAGTTTACTGTGTGTTGCTACCAGTGACATGGTGGTAAATAAAAAAAGTAGGAAAATCAGTTTTAAAGACAGAAAGCCATGGATTTGTGTGTTTTCCTTTTTTCTTACAGATTTTGAAATACTTGAGAAATTCTCAAAAGCAGAGCTGCTCTGAAAACTAAAATTAAAATTTTAAGTGTGTGGAGTTGAAGGACCCTGTTTTTTGGCCAAGTGCCATTCAGATGAAAAGGGTAAGAGGACGTAAATAAACCAAAAATCCATGTACTTGAATTAGATGTAGGCATGCATCGAAGTTCATTCTTGCCCTTGGAAACAGTAGTTTGATAAAATAATCCCAGCTCAAGGTCCATTGATGGAGCTTCCAACTCTACGACATATACATATACTTCTCGCCTGTAATGGCTTAAAAGTTTGTTTTTGAGCTCACAAAACCCACAGAACTCCTTCTGTTAATGACGATCATGTGATGCATCTGAAAGCTCTGAAAAAGCTTGTAAGTGGACCTTGACTTTGGATTGTTTAGTTAAAACTAGACCTAGGCAGTCTAATCATACTAGGCTACTAGGTTAGACAGTTAGCCTAGCAGACCTTCCAGCATAAAAAAAGCTAAGCTAGTAAGCTACCCGGGAGCTCCCGGGACCCTTTCTCTCAATGAATGGACAAAAGACTTTGTCATTAATGTTTCTGTTTTAATTACAGTTCCACCTTTGCTTCTTTGGCCTCCATCTCTGGCTATTTGCTTCCACACATGAATGTTTTCTAATGAGATTATTTCTGCCTTCAGGGCTGCTCTTTCCCTGACTAATGTTGACATAACTAAAACGTAATGAGCTAAATGTACCTTGAGTTTGTCAGCATTTACAACACTACATACTATTAATTTGTGCTGTGATGATTTATGTCAGTTTAGGTGGGTTTACCCTGTACTTTATCTCTGTGGGTGAGTATCAACACCCACACCCCAACTACCCATTTTCACTGTTGTCATTAAAAAATAAGTTAATGTTACTATTTCCCATATTATACAGTATCTCAGTACTACTGTACTATATGTACAGATCAGCATAGGATGGTGGTGAGATTCCAGTATGGAAAGGTCTTCGTGAAATGATGGGAATATTGATTACACAGTGTCCACATTGTGTAAATGTACCACAGATACACACCCTTCTACTGTGTACACACACACACACACACACACACACACACAAACAGTACATGTGACAATAATGAACACATGACGAGAACATCATGGAAAGTATGGAGTATCCTCGATTAATTAACTGCTCCCCAGGTTATGCACAACATTTTCTTGAAATTAACTTAAAAACACACTGCAAACACTGAAATGAGTCAAGATTTCAACTTTTACTTAAATATAACTTCTATAATTGCACATCCGCGTGTAGCTTATTAGGATCACTCACTGCGAAATAGTTACATACCTCAGAAGGTAAACAAAAGACGTACAATTATTCTAGCTGTCATTTACCTGACCCTAAACGTAATCATGTTTTGCACTGCAGTGCTGTGAAGTGACACTTGGATTTTGAGTGTGGCAATTCATCCTTGCATGCTGTCCTTCTGATTTCCACCCATCCATCAGCGCAGTCTGTGGCAGACACAGCATGTCACACCATCTTTACTGGAAGAGGCACTGGTGCTTTAGACGAGAGATAAGAGCAGGAAGTGGTTGGAAATGTTGATATGTAGTTTGCTGCTTCAGCTAATTGTCTCTTTCCTCATGATGTGTGACACCACGGCTGACGTTCACAATACCAACTCAAGATGGGTTTTCCTGAAACTCATTAGGAACACCTTTGCTCGAAATCAAACCAAGCAGAGAGCACACCTGAAAGTAAAATCACATGTTTTTTCTCAAATTTCACTTAGTCCCCAACTGTGAGTCTACTGAGCTTTTCCTAAATTCACTTCTTCGTCTTAATTTTCTCAAAATTGGTTAAAGTGAAAGAAGTGACTTTTTGGAAAAACCCCTTCAATTACAATAACTGAGTAATTTGGTGTTATATGGTATTTTTCCAGCTGCTACCATTTCATTTAAACTGTGTGCACTGTGTGTAATTAACATATTATAGGCGGAGCTGCAACAAATGATCATTTACATCTATTATATTAACAATTATTTTTCCAATTAATCATTTATACTATAAAATGTACCAATATACTGTATAGTGTTTGGTTTTAGGACAAAGGAAATTGACAAGAGATCAGGTATTGGAATATTTAGGAAAGACAAAAATAATTTAGGAATCTGGTTGGAGGAGTAAATAATATGGAAGATTCATGTTGCAAAAGTATAAAAATGTGACAAGGTTATAAATGTGTTGAGGTGTTTGCTTAGGCCAACAAGAGGGGCTGAATGAGGAACTATGATCAAGATCTATGAAGAACAAATTAAATATTTTCATGGGTGACTGTCTAGGCCTACATAAAATATCTGGTTCTTTGATAAAAAGTCAAAGGTACAAGCCCGTGTACATAAAAGCCTTGAGGTAGAAGTTAACTACAAATCCCAAGGTGCATTTCTGCAAGAAATATCCAATCACAGAGCTTAAAATAATGTTACATGTGCCTTTCTGGATCAATTTTCGATTAATTCAGCTACTATGGTGATGTGTTTTGTTCTCTGCTACAGTTCTGATTCGCGCCTCTTACTGGCTTCTTCTCCCTGGCAACAGCAGCCGAGGCTCACAGGTATAGTATTTAGAGCATTCTGGTGGCCATAACATAAACCTACAGCATCATTTCCTGGGAGAGTCACGTGTAACTAATTAAAAAAAAATGGAAATGCAGAATGGGGAAAAATGCTTCCAGAATCAGTGGCTTTTCCCACTTCACAACTCGTCATCATCGTCTATCATTCAACCAATCAAATAAACTACTATTTCAGCACTAATTATAACTATTATTTTTAACACCTGACTATTGACCATCACACCTTTGAGAGTAAATAAACCCAAAATGTGTTTGCACATCTGTGTGGGTGTTTCTGTTTAACTAAGGACTCGAGCTCTATGACAGCGGAGGGCTGCTGGTATTAACCCCTCTGTGTGTGTGTGTGTTACTCTTCAGTCCAGTGAGCAGCATGCTGACCAGAATGGGTACAGCATGGTGATTCAGCCCTGGGCAGCTTATCTTGGAGGGCTTTGTCCCAATGCATCATGGCTCTGCTGTGACCACTCCACACAAACACACACACACACACACACACACACACACACACACACACACACACACACACACACACACACACACACACACTTCCAAAATAGACCAATAGTCATTTTCCTGACTAATATGTAGTGAAGTGGCTTTGTGTATTATTTCAGAAATGAACTGTCTGGGGGAAATAAATCATAAAAAAGAAATTCATCCCCTTTAATAATGAGTTTAAAATTCACATTTTCTGACTGGACACAGTGCAATAGGCCTGCTCTTGACCTGCACAAAGAGCAATGAAAATGGTAATGATGTTGAAAGTAGGAATGACATTATAATTTTCTTCCTGCTGTGCGGAGAGGGCTCTTTGTGGTCGTCGCTCTCTTGAGTGATTTGGATCCTTTACAAAACCTTTCGTCTCATTAGTGTATAAATTCAGAATCATCAACACCGGGGGCAGCCTCCATTTGTGGTGGTTAACAGACAGAAACAAAGCTGAGACTCTTTGCCATGAGGTCCTGACATTAATCTGCATGTCTTTTCCCACTCAGCCAGATCTTCTTGCGTCAGTCTCTGTACACACACAAACCAGTGTTTCCCCCTTTTTTTTCTTGGCACATTTAACAACAGATCTTTTAGGGAATCATGGGAAAGTCTCTTTTGCAATCCATACAATATATTATTTAGAAGTGCTTACAGCAGGATCTTAAACGAGGCGTATTTTCTCATCTTTGACACAAACTGGTATCACAAGTCTATGTGTACCTTGTTGGTGAAGTTTTTTCCAGTTTCACCAAAAGTCCACAAGCACCTTTACTGAATCAGGCTGTTTGGGACTCAAACATGGCAATAGCTTTTTCATGATCCACTTCACTTACTGTCTGGTATTATTGAGACGTGGCGTCAGTATGCTTCAAAGTGCTTGCTGAATTGTCAACGTTGAAACAGTGTCTGAAACCCCCGGGGGGGCAGAGTCCGACAATATTTGTACCTTTCCGAATCCAACAATCGCGCTCACTTCACCCAACTACTTCTGTCACTTTTAATGTGTACAAATGAGTACAACACCTGTCCTTGAAGCCTCCTTGCGCTGTTGTCCATATTTGAATAATTTTCAGCCCTCTCTATGACTGCTGGCTTTTTACCCCACCTTCGAGTATATCCTTTCGGAAAAGATATAAACTCTTTTGCCTTTAGACATGATTGATTAACACATCGATTATTTCATATTCATTTCATTTCATAAGTATACTCCGGCCTTAAGTCATGTGCTGTAGAATCGTCCAATGTAAACATGATTTCTAGGGATACTGGGGCAGTTCAGATTGGCTTGTTTGAACAATTAAATTTCACCTCATCAAAAAGTAAAGGAAACCACTGAAAATTACCATCCTCATGCCTCAACAGTGATCAAATATCCTCTCGAACTGCAAATTACCCCAAGACTAGACAATCATTGTTCTCCATAATATCCTCTCTTTAAGAGCTGCCACCTGATCAGTAATAATGGAAATTTCACTCACAGCCTTCTACTTTATAAAAGGAACCTACAGCCAAGGCATTAAGCCAATCACCTGTGCCAGTTCTCCTCGAGCAGTTCTATGGTGCTCACATTGATTGCATGGGCCTCAAAGCCTAAGGATAAAAAAAAAAAAAACATTTCCTGAAGGCTGACTGTGTCCGTCACTGAGCTCAAAGTGGGTCAGATGAATGGCTGCCTCCCTGGGTTTTTAGGTCTGTCCGTTGTGAGCTTCTTTAACTTCAGGGGCAGCCGCGGTGGCAATGAGCCGAGCCCAGCTTCTCCGGGGTCGCTGTCACAAAGCGTGAAAACTGTCATCCATTCATTACACTTTAGCTCCACTGTGAAGCTTATTACCATTGTAATCAAGAACCCCGAAGGGAGACCTGTCACTGCCTCCCACTGCATGACAGATCAACTCTGTGAAATGTAATATTGTCCACATAATACCCCTTTTTATGAAATGACTCAATACTTTGTCATTTTTTCTCTAAAAGAAATAAGGGTCTGGTTGACTGAACACTAATGGTGTTGAATTTTATTAGCATCATTATTGACTCTATAATCTGTGTATTGATGTTATTGCACAGGTAAAGTGCTCCAAAATATTAATTACTGACCAGTGAAGGGGACACAAACTGCATGAGAACATTTTTGTACCGATTAAAGTTTTTTTTGTGTAGATAGGGAGATGTACCTATGCCAGTGTGTGCTCAGTGTGTATAGGAGCAGTCTGTGTTACTGTCTAATCTCAGGCTGTCAATTCTGTTTATAATGGGGAGTTAGCTAGCCCAGCGAGGGACAGCGTTGTGTTCACGCACCGCATCCATTATCTGTCACACAACATCTGGCGCCAGGAAGTTGATGTGCTTCCTCATTCTGCTTTTTAAAACTCAGTCGCTGGAAAAAATAAAGCAGATGGATATCTGCAGGGGCTGTTTTCAATCAAGTAGAAAGAAAGAAACAAATTCAGAGGCGAACTAAATCCCAATAGTGCACTGCATCTTTCACAAGGCTCAATGGCGAATGCACAAACTCGACCACCATGATATCCCTGTGAGATTGCTCTCAAGCATCAGTGACCAAACTGTGTTTACAGCGGTGGTAATGGAACAAAGGGAGAATGTTGTGCAAAACCTGGGTGGGTCCTGTTTAATCTCTGGAGAGATGAAAAGTTGGACCACCTCAGAGGTTGGGTGTGACCATACTTACGAAGGAGGACCTTTCGCAACAACGACACACACAGAGAGATTCGGAGAACAGACCCTTACCGTATTCTCTGTGAAATTGTAATCCAAGGAGTATTGTAATTTGCCCAGTTTCTGGTCCTCCTTGGGCTCGGCCTCTTTCTCCGTTTCAGTCAGCCCTGTCTCCGCATCCTCCTCATCATCCTTCAAGGCCTGAAGGAGACACCCACCAAGAGTCAGTGTCGCCTGTTTGTCGCTGGTGCTAGCACCCAGCCAGCCGTTCCCCCGCCCAGGTCCTGCCAGCGGACCTACTCCTGTAAAAGCTGCCACTTGTTTTATGGTGTATAAGGGGGAAAACAGGGGAAGCAAGCACTAAAACACCATAGCAGTTAACACCAGGACATGCTCTGTGATGCACTAAAGCCCTGGGCCTGGTCCCCTGATGATGCTTTTCTATCAATCTCTGGGTGTTTCTGTCTAAAGGGAGGAAAGATCAAATGATGGCGCCAGAGATGACAGCAATGGGCAGGCATTAGAGGAAGAAGGAGGGAGGAGGGTAGAGAGACATAGATAGAGAGGAGAGAAAGAAGGAGAGAGAGAGAGAGAGAGAGAGAGAGAGAGATGCTTCCGGAAAAGATCACAGTAAGACAATTCCCTTGATGTTATTTCAGGCAGATCAAGTCTCTGGCAAAAACACATATCAACTGGGAAGTATCTGAAGTGGCAGAGAGTGAGAAGTGAAGTTGCCCTTTCGCTAGCCTGGCACTGAGGTAAGGTGGTGGCAGGTGGTGGCATTGGTGGGAGGGAAGGAGGGGTAGGGGTGGAGGAGTTTGTTATAAGACCAACATGCGATTGAAGAGGCAAAGACTAGATCTCAAGGTCATTCATTCAGCGTCAAAAGTTGCCTTCCAAGATGTCTCTTTCGTTAGGCATGCAGAGCATTCTCAAACCGGTGCTCTCGTGTGATTCCCCATTCTCAAGTCTGGTTACGCCCTCAGACATACAGTCACATTGCCATCATAACCCCTGAAGCGTTGATGTTATCCCCTACGCCGATGGTAGCTAGAAGCATCATGCCAGCGGTGGGTGGGTAGGTGTTGGTAAAAGGGGTTGTAATGTACATTGGGGCCTGCTCCTATTAGTTTGTCAAGTTGCTCATGTGAAAGCAAAAGGCTGAACAACACTGATTGGTTTTAAACTTTTCCACTGAGCCACTTGGTCTCTGCCTTTTGGGAGCGAATCCGAATTGAGTGGTCTTTAGGTTTTCTTTTGACACATAAAAGAGGGAAAAGTGGAGCAGATAAAATGATTGAGGAAATAAAAATCCCCCAATTTATCAAACATATATTTTATATGATTTGGCAAGATTAATTCAACTTTTATGCATCTGTGCTCCAGGAAAGGTGTGATCTGTTTCACCTAGGTTGACAGCTGTGAATGCAAATGCTACTGTACGTCAAACCCTAACCCTTCCTTTTCATCATCAGTTTCAAAAGAGCATTTACTTGTAGAGATCATTCTATGTTTGCTCGCCGCCACTCGTTTGAAATGTAAATTAAAGACTCAAAAGGCAGGAGACTTTAGCTTGGCACAAAAATCAGCATGGTTCAACCTTGTCAATGCGCACCCAGTGTTTCTTTCATACATATATATGTGCATATGCAGGTTGTACACACATATATACAGCAGATATACATGTACTGTATGCATAGTTACATATATTTGGTTCTACGGGAGTAAGTTGTTGTCAAGAGGCTAAAAAAAAACATCAGAGCAGCAGGCTTAAGAAGATCCAACAGCAATTAGGAACCTACCGCCAGTGACCATCCCGAACAGTCATCAGACACAACACAGATAAGGAGGACATAGAAGGAAGAAACACAAATTAAAACAACCACACACAGGAGTTAACACACCAGAGTCTGGGCACACCAGGAGAAATGACTGCTTGCCTCGGAAGTGGCAGATTCACCAATCTCAGAGATTAGTTATTAGGGTGACCAATAACTGAGGGCTTTTATTTTGATTAATGGCTGTTTGAAAATAAAAATTGGATGGTTACATCAGGATATTGGAAATTAATGGAAAATCTTCTCCTCTAACAAGCTAAGTGATGTACTGTACTGCAGCTATTTGATTGACCTCGCTGTTGGTTAAAGCGTGCCACTGTTCTCTGTCACATAAGAAAATTAATGAGTCTTTAACATTTAAGTCTCAATTTATGCTTTCTTCTTCAATAAGTAAGTCAAATAAAGTATGAAAACATTGTCAGTGGTTTCTGTCTACGATTCGGATCCACCTCTGATAGCAGAGATGTTGCCGTCGGTAGAAACTTTGTGCAAGTTTCCACCGACGGCAGCATAATGACGCTCCGATGGTGCAATTAGTGCGTTAACTCCATTTGAAGTGTCAGCGTTTCATTGCTTCCCATTCTGCACTGTTGAAAGGTAGAATTTAATTAAATTCCCTCCCATTTGTTTATCGTTTGGTGATGTCATTTCTCTGGGTGGATACCACTTCATTACACGGCAAACGTTACTCACACTCTTCAACAAGTGAGCAGGTCCTCATATGACAAAAAGAAACACAGGAACGAAAAGTAGGAGAAAAGAAGAGAGACTGAAATACTCTCTCTTCAATCTGAAGCCATTTAAATGACTTCCGTTAACTCTCCTGTAATTAGACTGAATTCTTTTTTAATTAAGTGGTGAAATATCATACTAATAATACTCTATGTATGTCTTTGGCAACAATACATAATACATACAAAATACATACAATACTGTAGCCAGCCATTGCATTAAGAAATTTTCGTTTTTGACAGTCATATTTGCAGTAAAATGTTCATACTGTTGGCAAAAACAAAACTTAATGTGTTGATGGAGCTATTGCAAATATGATCAATCAAATCTACACCATGCAGAATTAGAAGCACTAAAATTATAAAAAACAAACAAAAAAAACCCCCACTAAACATTGTTAGATATATTTAAGACACATTTCTGGACGAATAATTCTTCAACTTCTAGCATAACGTCATGCACAGAGGATCCAGCAAAAAGGAAATGTTTTGGCAGTAAGCGCATTATTAAATTAGTATGTGGGGGGGATATGTTTCTGAATTTTAAGCAACAATAGTTCAAAGTCTTTACCTCGGTTTTGGCTCCATCCTTGACGTCCATCATGTTGATGGCATTTTTGCCCTTGTCTTTGCCCTTCTTTTTGTTTTTCTTCTTGAATATCCATTTTTTGCAGACGCAGAAGCAGCATGCTAACACCAGGATGATAGCCACAAAGGCAATCGAGACAATGGCCCATGATGGCACTGGGGAGAGAGCAAACAGGAGAGAGTTTGGATTAAACTTCAGGGAGAAATAAAACGTTGCTGTAGCTCACAGAGAAGAAAACAACATTTCAGTGAACTGGGCCAAAGCAGCATTTGAACCAAAGTTCCAAATAGTGATTATACCAACTGACAGGTGAGATAAAAGCAGGAAAATGTGTGTGCCTGCAGAGTTGGCACACCGGATCAGCACCTAAGCCAGCGCCTGGGTCCATCAAGGAGTGGCAGACTCCTAACGATCGCTACTGACTAGCAGGACAAGAAGCGACTGCACAGCTTCAGCCAATTTAGTGGAAGTAACAGATGTTGGCATTTTCCACTTGCCATTGAAACAAAAGATTCTCTGACAGCTGACACTTTCACGGCAATCACCGGAAACAATGAACTTGCTAGAACTGAGAGCGGTGGTAATTTTGCAGGGTGTGCTTGAGAGGCATTAACAGTGGTACGACCATGACAAGCCGATGATGCAGTTAAACCAAATGGGTTCACGGGGGTTTGACACACATTGTTCACAGCTCCTATATTACCTTAAAATTATAGTATGAAATTTGTCTTTTGTGTTGAGATTTAAGGCTTCAAATTTTTTATAGATAGACTGTAGTTTACCTTTCTCAGAGGCAGAACTTCACAAACAAACAAACCTGGACATTTAGAGTTAAGTGCAGAGGAAGTTAGAGAACAATAGCGTGAGGGTCTCTTAAATTTAAAATTTTATATCTCCCGTCAGTGAGCCCACAGTCAAACCATCGGTTTCCCAGTAATCATGTCCTTGTCAAAACAAGCTGAGCCATATTGTTTCTGTGTGAAGAGAACTGAGCCGCCCAACCAAACACCGCTCACACAGCTTGTCATGTGTTATAACCTTTAGGCAAATTCTCCAGGCATTTTCCAGACAGTTTTTTGCTAAAAATCACATACAAAATCATTTTCTAACAAACATTACTGCCTAGAAAAAATATTTAAGACCTTTAAAATGTTTTTATAACCTTGAAGATCTTTTTTTTAGGACTAAGATCAATGATTTATAAGACTTTTCAAGACCTGTGAATACCATGCTCAGTTACGTTTTTATGATTAAAACTGTGTATAAGAAGATAAATCAGAAAAGGCAATTAGATGTGAGTGGCATACGAGTTGTTGTTTCCTCCACCATATGATGTTGCTCTGCTGCATGGACCTGCCTGGAGAAACTGGACAACTGGCAGTCAACTCTGTCACCTACAGACTGTCAGACACTCAGCCCAACAACACAGTGACGGCTCTAACAGCCAGCAGCAAACACAGTGACATCTATCTCAACTATAGTCAGCAGTCAGCTAGTGATCCCTGGTGCATGCACACAGGTATTTACTACACACACACACACACACACACACACACACACACACACACACACACACTTGCAGACAAACACAATGATGGAAGGAGAGGTGGGTTGTTTTAAGTACCGCGGAGACAACATCAAGTCCAGATGGGCTGAAAATAATAAGAGACCTCACAACAGACTTCTCCCTTCAGCAGTCATAATCGTTGCTCCTTCATTCTACTCAGCAGACACCAAACACCTGGCAGCCCACCCCTCATTTTAATAGAGAGGAATAACAGACAACTGGGCCAATTTTAGGAGCATGTCTTCGGTTCTGTCAGTGCTTACTACTCTGAAAGGCAAAGGGATTTGGATATGGCAATTTGGACTGCCATGTCTGAAAAATATGCAATACTAAAAAACAAAAAATAAAATATCCATCTTCTTTAGAAAGGCAAAATTCCACAAGACGCATACAGCTGCTGTCATGCCTCATCTTAGGAATTAGCCCAATAGTAGTCATAAATCCAACAAACCAATAGATGCCAGGTCAAACTCCAGCCCTTTGAAGACTTTATCTGAAAAACTCCAGAAAGACCCATCAAAACAGAAAAGTATATTATAGTCTATCACTCTGAGGTTTTGCTCACCAGCATTCAGCTGTGGTTTCTTTGCCGAAGTCCGAGGGGAGAGAGAGAGAGGAGAAAAATCGATCCTCTGTTGACAAAATCAATAAGCACTCTCCTCCAAGGAAAAACAGTGAGTGATGCTCTAAAATAACTTTAGGATCTACAGCTTTGGCCTTGCTTTGGAGCGGTGTGGTAATGGAGGTGATGCTAGATAGGACTTATTTGCAATGAGCCACCCAAAACCGACAGCGTTTCCTTTAAAAACCTGAAACTATACAGAGAAGAAACTGTGGGTCAGGTAGCATTTGTTGGTTTTATACCTTAGATACACAAAAAGATAGTCATTAGTTAGTCACATGGATTTTTCACAACCTGGCAACCCAAATGTTGTTCTTTGTAACTGTTTATAACTGAACTGAACAGTTAATAAAGCAGTTGTTACAACTCAAACCCTTCATGGGTGCCTAATTAAAAAGTTGTACCAGATGTTTTTATGCTTTTAGAGCCCGTGTGACTGACTTTGCAGAAAAGTTCTGGCTACATCTCCAGTTCTTTTGGAAAAATCCTGCTGACACTTTAAAACTGAATGCCGGAGACATCTAAGACAAAACAGGAGCATCTGTCAGAGGCTTAAACCTCTGAGGATAGTGTGGCACATTTCAGCACTGGAACAGCCACTTTTACCTTGCACATACAAATGCAAACACAAGGTAAAGTAAGAAGACAGTCTTTTAATGGAAGTGTCGGAGATGTGACAGGTTTGTATTTCAAGCTGGCAAACCACAGCGATAAGCAATCACCCCTCTAAAGGAACTGTGGAACGGATCCCCCCAAAACAGAAGCTCTGATTAACAGAAATCAAAATAAATACACTGTAAAATCTCTCTTTCATAACCCCAAATGCTTATGTCACTCTACAGTCATTCTGGCATTTCATCAACGCTAACACCACCTGATGGAACGCTGTTTAGCCAGTTACAGTGGAAATCAATCCAGGAACCCAGCCCTTATCTTATTCATCAAGCGTGCGTCTTCCAGTGAAAGACACTTCTGTGTTCCTTAATTAAAGGAACCTGAGTCCCAGAAAGCAATAAAAGCATCCCCTAATTAACTACATTGTGTGAGTGTCGTTTCTCGAGAGAGAAATAGAGTGAGAAAGTGAAAGCGAGAGCGACAGGGAGTATTGCACTTCAACTCCCAGCACTTATCTCTTGTTCCGCCGAGCGACATGGCATGGAAAATGGAGTTTCTCTAATGGGTGGGTTGCCCATGATGAAATTCATGTTTGCTGTTCCTCAAATCACTTTTCAGCACCGTCATTGAAAGGGTATGGCATGGTGGAAAACCAGAGCACTAAACAACTTTAGCCTTGTTAGTCTCCAGATCAACAAGCATAGAGGGCTTTCAGGTGATTTGGTATGTTGAAGGTTTTCAACTGTTGGGCAGCAATGGCTCACAATGGCTAATTACATTAAAAACTACATTAAGAAGTGATTGTTTCTATGCTTGTAAGTTTTTCAGTTTTGTGTTGAGGACATTTTATCTGAATCAGTCAGGGACACTCAAGGAACTGAACAGATGTTTGTTTCATGGTTTATCTGGGCATGCATAATGCAAAATTTAGGGAGAGATCACCTGTATATCACAAGGTTGACACAGACAGATGCACTAATATACAGTTTACTGTCCACTACACTGAAAATATATTCACATGCATATCTAGGTGCTTTTTAGATTTCAATTTGGGTTCCAAATTTTCCAAATTTTGGATTAAAGCAAAAACGCTTGAAGAAATCCAACACAAGTGGAAAGAGACTGTTCACAGAGAAAGACCTGGGAATTGAAACCTTCTTCTTTCTTACAATGAGTTGACAGTGGTAACCACTGAACCATCACTCCGCCACCAATGTAACAATACATAAAAAAAAACTCCTTCCTTTTCATATTAAACTCATATTACTTTGTGATTACTGGCATACCAGTAGAAATATTAAATCCACTGAATAATGTCGTCATAGAGTTTTGAATGACAGCTCTATATTTAGCCAGTAGAATGGGAAATATAATTTGCCGCAAAAACCTCAGTTCAACTGATTTTGGCTCTGATGCACCACAGCGCTGCGTTTGGGTTCCCTGAGAAGCTTATCAGATTTAATTTTCAAGCTGTGAAAGGAGGTCAAAGAGCAGCAACCTCAGTATAAAGCAAAAAGTCAAGTTTCTCTACCTGACATTTTGTGTCCTTTAAACAAACTGTAGGTGTTGTAAAAGTCACTCCATAGATATACAGTAAGAGAAAAAGAAGTATAAAACGCATGTGGTTCTGTGAGTCATTCCTACTGTATGTGGTACTGTGCCACAGTTAGTGAGATCATTATGAACTCATGGGTTATGCAAGTAAAGATCATCCAATATACGTCAACTTCATGTTTTAGAACTTAAAGGATTATTTCTGTTTATTACAATTAGGTTCTTATTTTCAAAGTTTTGGCCATCATTTCTATGAGTAATACTTTGTCCTATAGTACAACCCAGTTGTAATAAACCAGAATTATCCTTCAACAGTGCTTTAAATTATGCATAACGTACCATTTCAGGTTATTACAGTCACAATCATGAATTCTCAGTATTTTGTTTTCTGGGAGTCTATTTGATCTCACATGGACGAGAAGTCATTAAGCTGCTTCAGAGGAATGGAAATTTGAACATCTACATTTCAATAACAACTGGGTACATTCATCTGCCGAGGAAGATCTTGTGATACAGTCAAAAGCTCAAGGACCTTGTGGTGAGATTGTTTTGCCAGCTACTTTAATCTAGATTTCAACTAGATTTTGCAATTGTGATTGAAAATGAGCGCAAATACAGAGATATCCATATTAGAAACTCCCTATCTTTGAATGTGATTAGTTTTTGTCACTTATACTGATGAATACTTCAAATTTATGTCATAAAGATGAATGCCAGCCGTATAAGATGTCTCTGCTCTGACTCAATTCTGTATTTAAAATGAGTTCTGTTGCATTAGTCCTCCTCTACATCCCTGGTAATAGACAGCACTTCACATTTGAGAGAAAGGTTTTATGAACTGGATAGAGTTTGGTGGATGGATTTTAAAGGGTAGTGTGCGCATGTGTGTGTGTTTAATATTGCATCTGGGTTATATCCACTTCCAGCATCCCACACTAATCCATTGTGACAGGACCCTGTTGGTCAATTAACCTTGACATTATATCTTGTTATGCTTACGAGAGCAACACTCTGTCCGCGCCCTTTCCCTGCTGTGGTTTATTCAAGCAAACAATACGACAGCAGCAGGGGGCATCTTCAAACTATCTGCAACAATGATTGGCTATACAGTAACTGAGAGCTGAAGATAATGAAAACTGTATTCAGAGACTCTGCGTGAGAGTTTCTCAGTTTATACCAAAGAAGATTTAATTTAAAATGGGCTGGTCTATTTCTTTGTGATTTGGTTAAATTGGGTCTATTCTTTCTGGTCCATTATTCTGGTTATTATCAGAAAATGCAGACCCAACAACACAATGCATTTTCAGGAAATCCTATGAGTTGAAGTGATTACATTAACAGTGCGTCAGGTGGATTTATAACAATAGATGTGATAACGACATGAGATAGAAGAACAGTGATTGTCATTTTGAGGCGCAAAGAAAAGTAGAGCTGTTGTGGTGCATGAAGAAGAGAGAAGCTCTGTTTTTTCACCTTCATAGTAAAGGCGTTTTCATACTGAATACATATGGAATGATTCATTAAAAACAGAGGGTTTTTTATGTTTACAGAGGTCTACAGAGGTGAGAAGATCTTTTTCACATCTGCTGACCGAAGACTCAGAGGGAAGCTGGTGCCGGTTGAATCTGATATGGCTTTTGGTTGGACCAGCCCCTGATGGTGTCTCATCATGGCAGGCGAACTTTTGTAAAGTGGGGGCAGAGAGTAGACAAATAGGCTTGTCGCCAGAGCAGGAGGCAGGCAGAGACGAACAGCTCTGCTGATCCAACACCGTAATCCCCTTTAATAAACTCTGCTGTCTGTTGACTGTGAGCAGCCACAAAGTCAAACAAGTTGAGACACATTCAAACTTTGATGTTTCTTTTGGTAGTTCTCTTTCAGCTTTGTCTCAAGTTGCACCACAAATACTTTTAATCTTGTCGTCAGTCTTATTTTTTGTATTTTTAGCTGCAACCATCAGCTGCATGACACTCTTGTCAGTCAGCACCAAAAGTGAAAGACACTGTTGGTCAGTCCCAAAAGAGTTTTAGTCCCAAATAAGTCCCAAAAGTCAGTCCCAGATTGTACAAGAAAAAAAAAAAAGGGGGGGGGGGGTAAACAACTAATATAATATTATTTTAATTTGAAGCAAAACCATAATGGCAGATTTTTTGGTTGTTTTAAGAAACCCAAGATTTTCAAGACATATTAGTTGATGTAAAGACTTGTTAAAGACAGATCTTTTTGCAGCTTTTTAACATGTTTGAGGCTGCCTAAAAGCATACAGCCCCTGATTAAAAAAAAGAAAAAAAAGTAAAGTAGTTTTCTGAAATGTCAATCGCTTGTCTGTGTTATTTGGAGTAATGGCTGGTGGAGCCAGCAGTCATGGATCAAACAGCCTCTGTGTTCAGAGGTTAATTGTTATAAGGGAGTGGAGCCTTGGGTGTTTAGAAAACTTACTAAGAAATTCAATATACTGGCTTCCTTGGAGGCAACCTCTCTGCTCAATGAGAAGTCACAATATGGTTTAGTGCGATTACATAGTTGGACCTCAGCATGTGTGTGTGTGTTCATGTTTCTGTGGAAGGCTTGATCATTCACAAATTGATTAGAAGGCATTTTTTGTTGCAGAAAGAATCATTGTACACACATTTCGTGCAACACAATCTTGTTGATCTGTTTTAATTATTATTTCCATCGCTGTAGTGGGTGCATTTCTTTACTTCTTCAAATGTCTTTCATGTGTTATTTCATTTAGTGTGCTTATCTAGCAACAAAGCCGGTTTCAGTTTTTTCCAATGTGAGGATTTGCTGCTTGTTGGTTTTTGAAAATATTTGGGTTTTTTTACTGTTGGCCAGACAAAACAAGCAATCTGAAGACGTCACCTTGAGCTCTGGGAACTTGTGACAACTTGTTCACAATTTTTCTGACATTTTATAGACTAAGAATTAGCAGATTAATTGATTAATTGAGAAATACTCAACAGAATAATTAATAATTAGTTGCAGCCCTACAGCGCAAATAGGATCTGAAGACCATGACATAACAAAACCATCTCTTTATGAATAAACCTTACCAAACCAGAGTAAGCAGAGGTCAGATTACTGGGTAAAATATGCATGTAAACATATTTTCCATTGAAACATGTTTAGAATAGCTAAAATAAAAAAGCAAGCATAGTAAATTCAGAAAGATTGGAATAAAGTCTGCTGGGTTTTGCATGTTTGAGCCATCAGCCAACAGATGGGGACCAAAGCAATACCCCCTGCTCAGAGATGTGTCCAGCAGATCCTGATGGACAGAAACTCAGCAACAAGTTAGGCCAGTGTGACAGCCCCGATGCGACCAGCCTCAAAGCCTGTGGGGCTTAAACTGGGCTGTAAGCCCAAAAGAACACCTTCTGTAGCAGCATTAGAGAGGCTGTGCTGAGCATTCAGCTTCTCCTCGCGCATATTCCTTGTTAAATCTGCTACCTGACTTTCTCCAGACAGTATTGATATTCCACAGAGTAAACAAGTCTTGGGGCATTCATCATCAGCTTGGCAGCACCGGAGGAGCAAACTCACTGCTTTTGATTGAGGGGATGGGGTGAGAAAACAGTAATTTAAAACCCTGTGTAACTGACAGGCTTTTTTTGGAACCTTTCTGCCTATGGTATACAAAAGAAGCCCTAATTTAGTTCTTCTCCAGATTACAATGTCAAAAGTTAGAAGCAATAATGAATCATCTACTTTACTCCTACAAAAGGTAAGAGTTGTCAGGCTTGGGCTAGATGTGGCAGGAATAGCAATACACTTCAGGGACAGACATTCAATGCTGAGCCAGAGGGGGCATCAGCCTCAGGAGCCCTATATTGGAATCACAATACTGAACATTGTTGATCTTATTCATTCACCCTCTGCACCAAAGAAGGCTATCCAAATCGAAATGTGTTCCCATTTTCCATCAATGAAAATGTCTTCAAGCCCACATGGAAGCTAAAGCTCACTAGTCAAAACCATGAATTATCTGAATATAAATTGGGTCTTTTATTTTTGGTAAATATGCAGCCTGGTACAAATGAATCCTCTTGTGTGGAAGGAGGAGTTTTTTCATACTGACTCCCTGCACTATTATATCTCTGGGAAAGGAAATATGACTGCTGGTGTCATTTGTGTCTTTGCTGAAGAAATAGGGCTTCTCTTCCACAGGAGCCATTTCCTGTTGCGAGAATTACTTCCACATAAGCCTGTGGATATATCTATATTTAGATTACTGCTGAATGGAAAAAAATCCTTGGATCTCCAGGCAGTGCTTTATCCTGGACGACACAATGACAACCACACTGTCATATACTTAATACTGCAAAATTCTCCAGGCAAAAACATGTGGATGTGGAAGTATTTGGGTGGAAGGTTTGGTGATAAAAGGGCTGTGTTGTGTTGGATTATGTGGAAATAAAGACAGTTTTGACTGAAAGCACAAGTAAGACAGAAAAACTGACAAAAAAAATCTAACAGCAAATAATAAAGCCAGTTACGCATAATTTAGCAATTTATCATGTCAAACACTTGAATTGTTGTTGCCAGATGTTTATTCTCCACTTCAAATGCGATTACTTCTGTTATAAGATCATTTAGTAAGACAAATCTATCTGAGCCATTCAGTGCATGAAATACTTGAATTTGAATTTGTTGTTGACTCAAGCATCAAAATGAAAGATGCAGCAAATGATGATGATGCAGCAAGTCTTTGTCAAAGGCCGTGGGTAACACAACTAACGTTTTCTTGTGCGTCATCAACAAAAGTTCACTCACAACCACTGTTGAATCATTTCTGAGTCATGGTTACACTAGAATCACGCTGAATGCGTTGAATGGATCGTCTCTGATGGATTCCTTTTAAATCAGAGGGAGTGTAATCATAGATGCATCACATGAAGTTGCAGGGCTACTGAAAAAGAGCAGGTGCAACGCCTAGTGTATTTTTGATGTTTTTTGATATATTTCAGATATTAAATGTATTAATGTCTCTGTACTCCTGCTGTTTGAGATGAATTTTCATTGTATGCTCCTTGAATTGTTGGTTGTTTATCTCCCTTGGCTTGTTGGAGCCTAACAGCTTATTGGTTGGGTGTAATAACTATTTCAAAACATTTCTGAGCTGACGAAGATCTAACAAACAATGTTTGTTTAGATGAATTTTGTGGTTTGGACTCACTGTCGGGTATTACACTTCATCGACTCATTTCAAATCAGATTCCTTATTTATGACTATTTATCACATCCATCTTAATAAATGCACAGAACTGAAATTAAGGTGTTGTATGCACTGTATCAGACATTTTGTTTCCCATCTGAGAAATTCTCTTGATGTGTCCCACATGCATGTTTTATTATTATGTACAACCCAATATCTTCTAACTAAATCATCTCAATAAAAACAACACTCCAACCATGTGGTTGTTGCATAAAACTCCACTGTTTGCAGCAGCACAAACACATCATGGATTGAAAGTTGCCTGAGGCTGCAGCTAACGATTATTTCCATTATTGATTGTCCTGCCAATACATTTTTTGATTAATTGATTAAAACTGTCCATCACAATTTGCAGTGAACTTTTGACATTTTTGCTTTAAAAAATGACTAGTCGATGATCAAAATAGTTGCCACCTAACTTCTGTTGGACGATTAATCAATGAATTGACTTTTTGTTCTCTTATACCATGGCAGAAAGAAGACACACTTACATGGAATTTTGTTCAGCTCATTCATGAACTTGTCCTTCAGCTTGGAAAAGGCCTCGTCCTTCTCGCCTGTGCCCGGGCCGGCCATGTTGGTGGTGTTGGAGCCAGCTGTGGCGGAGGAGGCGGTGGTGGGCTCGGGTGCCGCTGCCGCCAGCGCTTCCCTTCGACTCTCACTCATCGTGGCGATGCTGGGACGCCAGGCAGATGCTGGACAAGTGGAGAAAGAGAAAGACGAAACAGAATTGGTTAGATTTATTATTTTTTTGCCGCTGTGACAGATGCATGTCAGAGGCAACCAGCTCGTCTTGTCAGATGACTGAGCTGATGCAGACCGTGTGAGCAGCTGCTGGCTCAGCCTGGGTAAACATCAGCTGGGGTCCAGAATGAATTGGCCAGCACGATGAATTCAGAACAAAGCTACTCACTCATTGCTTAAACTCCAGATTAGCATCACAGAGCAGAGATAAAATTATTATTTATTACTCTCATACAGAACAGGCAGTAAATCTCAGCACTGCTACTGGCTTAATTGAAATGATGTGCTTTTACAAGTCAACTGTGAGTACAGCAAATACTGTTGCGGTGCAGAGAAGATTACTCATCCACTATCTTATCACACCATGCTCTTTGTACACAGCAGGTGTATTTACTTTACGTTCAGGTCTTTTGTGAGGAGGAAGAAGTAAACAATCTATCACTTATGTTAACCTGTGCTTCGTGTGTACTGTATGTGAGGATATACCCGTGTCCATGCATGTGCAGTGCTGTGTAATGTACTGTGTATACCGCAGCAGCCTCCTGCCTGAACATGTTAGTCATCAGCTCACTCTCACTGTGGGAGGTAGGCTGAAGTGAAATTGAAGAACATTAGGACAACAAAAGGAGACAATATATTACTACAACACTGAAGAACCTATGGCTTTATGGCATTATAAGTACCCAAATACAGTATAGTCCATAATTCTAAGCAATTAGGGCCACAACTAAGGATTATTTCAGTTAATCTGATTTTTTTAAATTAATTGATTATTGTTTAGTCTACAAAACGTCTTCAAGTTTCTTGTTTTTCTGAGCAGCAGTCCAAAACCCAAAGAGATGTCAGTTACTGTCATATATGACAAAGAAAAGCAGCAAATCCTCACATTTGAGAAGCTGGAACCAGTAAATGTTTGGCATTTTTGCTTGAAAAGTGAAACACTTAGTCGATTATCAAAATTGTTTTTAGCAGATTAACTATCTTTCAGTCAACCAATCGATTAATAGACTTATTTGTTTCAGCTCTATAAGTAATAGAATAAAGCAAACTGAATAAACAAGTATATATAGTGGAGGGTAAAGCTACATAAATTAGTTTTACCTATGTTTTTTCATGAATAAAACAGCATGTGTAAATGTGGAAACATTTAAAATACATATTAAAACTGATGTAATTTCTATGAAAATGAATTGTTCTGATAGGAAAGAGTACAGACACTGATGACAGTTAAACTACGTTTTTATTTACCACTACATTATTTAACACAGGCCGTCTTTCCTGTTGTGTACTACTTAGTATCATGACACACAACTGTCCGGAAAAGCCGCAGTAAATCTACTGCAGACAGGAACTATTTATTGTCCACTCTTTCTGTGCAGGTTGTAATTTGGCTCTGTCACCATAGCAATCCAAAGAGGATAATGGCATACTAAAGTTGTAGAGTTTTTCCACCAGTACATAGAGAAGGTTGATGGCCTAATTCTCCTCCTTTGCCACAGTACAGTGCTCATTAAACTCATATTTTCCCATTTATAGTGTTGTTTCATAAAGGGCACTGCACTGTTGCTGACAGAAAGGTTTCTATGTAATTGAAAAATCTAAATGTTATCCTCAGAATGGCCTCCAATAATACCCGATTCTAAACCTCAAAGAGCTGAGAACAAAATGCGGTAGCAATTCATCCTAATATTATCTTTTAAGGACATGAAGGAAAAGAAATCTTCAGGGAGCTGAAAGTCCAATGCGTCTTTCTTTGAACGTATAAAACTAGGTTTGCAAAGGCAGCGAGGCAATTTAGACTAAATTACAGCAGAGATACGAAGTGTCTTTTCAATATGTGTGCTTCTCAGATACAGTTTCGTATCAGGGCACTTTTGGGGACACTTTCTTTGGGCATTTCATTCTCCTGAATTTATCTAGACAATACTGATGTAGTACAGATTATTAACTTCACAATCATTTCTAGGAAAAAGTAACAACTATGATCTATTGTTTGCCACTGTGCAGCTTCACTTGAGTAGTTGCGTAGTTACATATTCCCTCTTTCACTTAGCTATGACTGGAGTTGGTGGGAGAGGAAAGATTTCTCATTCTCAGTACTCTTCGAGATTTCCCAGCCGATCGGGGAATTCAGTCTGGCAACTTTCCAGCCACAACTCTGTTTCTATAAAATCTAGGTTATCTACTACTGCTACTGTTGAGACTGGTGCCAACAACAACCGCAGTCAGTGCCTTTCATAAAGAAAGTACACTCATCTGTGCAAAATCAATTGGCCATCGCATACATCAAGGATTGTTCTTGGGAATGTTACGTGCATTTATTTCAAGCTGTTGCCTGGTAGTTGGATCCAAGAGGCAATGAAGAAGATGCCTACTGTGAAGGACATATTCCCAGTTATTGCTAGAAATGTGGGTATTTTATATTATACTTTTATATTATACTTTGCAGACAACACAACTCTCACATTTGTCTTCCTAAGAACTTTACCAGTGACGTTAAACCTAATTTAATCTGATATTTGGTTCATCTAAAGTTTAGTCTCAACCTTAAGGATGAGACACATTTAACCTAGCTTGAGGTACAAGGGGATACAGACTATGTTTAAGCACTTTGACGCTGCATTGACAGTAAATATGGACTGTGGACTGGGAAAGTAGTATTTACAGAGGTTTTTTTGGGATGTGCGTCACCAAGTGTAGCAACATGACATTAATGGACCCAAATGGTATTGTCTGGCCCTTACCCAAGTACACAACCATTTTCTCTATCAGTACTTCCTGTATATCTATCAAAGAGCAGAAAGGCAGAAAATATCCCTACTTTGTCTCATATCATACAACAACCAGCGGATGTTTGATCTGTACATCAAACAAGATACTGCTTTGAAAATGAATAATGACCAACAAAAAGTAATATCAGTTATCAAGCACATCAAACATGTAGTTATGGTGTTCCACCACAGGTTCAATGGAGAATAAGATACTGTATGTATAATTGTCAACAGTCCAAAGTAAAATAATTCCAACAAAGGCCCATGTTTCCACACCTAAATCGATACTTATGTCCTTTTGTGAACAGATCTGAATACCAACACTGACATTACATTACATGTCAGGACATTACATGATGTATAACAGAAATCGCTCAGGGAGACACATACAGAGCCAAGAATACAGAACATCAAAGAACCAGAGGAAATACGATTATTCAAATTCAAATACAAATACAGGCTGGAGAGGAAGCATGAAGGGACTAATAATCCCTAAAAACATTGACTGAAGCCTCTGTCCCAACCAGCCTCACCAGAAGATGTTTCTGTCATTGAGTTCTTGAACATCAAGAACCCAACAATTTTCACAACTTTGAAGAACATAGTCTATACTCTCTGAAAAACGTATACGTACAGCTGAATTGACTATACCGTGACTCATCACATACAGTTTTCTGTCTTGTTTCCTTAGTGGAAAAATTAACCAAGACTTGGTTAATCTACTGGGGATTTATATGTCCCAATTATAAAACCAGGATTTGTAAACAGAATTCACACAGACTGACAAGTAGCTCTTTAATTAGACAGACTTTGATAAGCCTCCTCCAGGTTAGAGTTATTTGCAGCAGGGGAGACAAAATAAATCTGACTATCTGCACAGAATCTTAAGAGAACACTTTGCTGATTTACAATCTTATTTCCAATTACCAAAAGGGTGACATACCTATACTATCTGGAATACCCAATCCCAAATTTCTTGGTAACACTGAATTCAGTTGTAGCAGCCTATTTACTGACCAATTCTGACATCAAGACATGATACCCCATTTTAGGCAGCTAAACAATTTCTTAGTATATCCTGTATTACTTTCAACTCTATAATATGCTCTTTATACAAAAGCCCAAGTCCACCACCACTGAGGAAATTAAGCAAAGAGAGGAAGAAGCTCAGGCTGCTGCTGATGTTCTGCCACCAGGCTCGCAGGAAGCATGGCCCAGCAGTGGCCAATTAAGCTAGCCAGCAGTGGCAGAACCGCTAGCTGGGACAATTAACATCAGAGCCACCAGAAACCAGCAGGTTGAGCTGACTGGTAGTAAGAAACCAAGTCACCTCTGGTTCAGTGCAGAGGTAGTGCCAGTGTGTGTGACAACAGGGTGCTTGAAACATTCTTGAGAAATAAACCAGAGGAAAAACATCTTCCAACAACTGTAGTGCATATGGCTCAGCCAGGCACTCCAGTGAGCACAGGTGCTGGTGTTTGCCAAGAAAGCCTATGAAGGATTATATTCTGGCATTGCCCTAGCCACTCCAACTGGTTGGACAGGTTGCATGTACAGGGTACGGTAAGATCTGAGGGAGATACTAAAGGATTTAGGCCCTCAAGGTGAAGTTCCTCGACAAAACGTGAGAAAAAAGCGACTTCAGACTGAATGAGTAGGAGGAGACACAATGGCAATATATTGTAATATAAGGACTGTTGAAGAGTTGAAAAAAGACAACTGTTGCCAAGAGAAACAAATGAGCTGAACAATGACTGTGGTTGTGTGGCCAGTGATATAGTAAATTATTTGCTCTGTTTATAACTTGGTAAGCACTGCTGCTACAGTAACAGTAGCTAGGTAGCAAAGCTAATACATGTACACATACGTGTGAATAATAGTTCAGTTGTTATGTGTTGAAAGAGTACACGCACTGTCAACTATATCTGCACAATTGTCAGGCAAACAAAAAGACATGATAAGGAGCTTATAGGCTAACATCCAGGTAAACCAGGTAAAGGGCTAGTTTGCGGGTTGGCCTTGAAGACAGCTAGTTTTGAATCGCTTGCATAGACCATGAGCCCAGACAGTGCCTTCATGTAATTAGCACCAACATGTTCCTTTAAGCTAAACATAATGACTTCTCTACATTATTTGCCCTGTTTTATCTTCTCTGAATATTCCAAACCACACAGACACATTAATAAACCAGTGGAAAATGAGTATCATTCTTGACAGTGATACATGGCCTTGTTTAATTATCCTACTGATAATGGATGACATTCATCTCCTTACACAGGACTCTTGTACAACAAAAGGTACTTGAATTTTCAATTGCTTTAATTGTGTACATTTGGTGCCACCCAAATTTTTTTATAGTCCTGCTTTTATATCAATTATCACCTGGGTGACACTTGATTTGATACTACTTTACAAACATATTACTCTGCTTTTGTTTTGTCTTACAGAATTATCAAGTGGGTCTTATCATGTTTAGCTTACTAAGATCATGTTGGTGAACTAACCATAACTTTACTGAACATTCAGGACTGAGTTTAATTGTTGAAATGTCCCATCTGCACTACATTGAACTAATAATGTGCCTTTAGATGAATTCGCTTGATTTAAACAAGATTAAATCCCTTGTGTTGACACTGAACTCGCATAAAAGAAATTCTGACTGAGTTGCTAGCAGGAGGCGGCGTTCACAATCACTTCAAGTTTGCCAGCTGCTGCTTCCCAACATACTGTGAAAGCATGATATCACTGCACTCTCCAGTTGTGATTTTAACACTTAGCAACACTCGTTTAACAACATTTTTGTCTGTCACCAACAGATATTTTCAAGACAAGACATGTGGTTAGCTGCTGCAGAAAACACTTGCAAAGAGTGGATAAAATACAGTACCTAGTATACAAAAACTAAACCTATACTCAAAGCAAGAAAAACACGATTCATTAAAGATGATTTAACTTCAGGTAAAGAGTGGCAATGAACCTTCTCTTGCTGTGAACAAAGCAGCCATTGGTTACCTCGGCCCTCTCAACCTCCCCCTTTTGTTGCATTGACGCCTACGCATGTCCATGTTCGCTCAGCCTCCCTTTGGTCTCCCTTTGAAATGCTGCAAGGTTAGTGTGGGGGCTGAGCCATTGAGAGGCACGCTTGGCAGTGACAGAGATACTTCAACACAGGCGAGGACTTTTAGGGAGCACAATGATGCTCTGCAGAGTGCATGTGGGAGGCTTCTCCTATAGAAAAAGAATTGATTACGCCCTGAGGAGGAGGGTACATAGGCTTTCACTCAATGTTTCCAAATGTCTAATGTGAGGGACAGAAATGCAAAACATCATGTTTTACCATGCTTGTACAAGGATATGTAATATTTAGGGAGCTACATTTTGAAAAGACAATAATTACCCTAAAGAATTCAGCAGACAGTGGGCGCAAATTTTTATGTAAATGACACCATTCCAGTGAATTAGAGACCTTTCAAATATGCAGAATGAGACATGCATCTGAATGAAATAATGTTCCAAGCTTTTATATCACATAATTTTCTTTAGGATTGTGTAACGCTGATGCTTTTCAATCGCCCAACAAAATGTCAAATGGAAGACGACCAAATGTGAGCAGTGAGAGAGGAGGACCACCCATGGAGTCTGTTATGCCTCTCGCATCAGGTCTCACATCACTGGCAAAAATGAAACATTAATTCAGCTCATATTTGCACCTTAATGACTACTTGCCCATTCAAGCATAAGAAGACAACTTCCTTATTATCTTCACTGTCTGCAGTACCTCACAGCTGGCAGTCCACTTGAAGAGCAAGTCTCATTTAGAGTAGATAAGGCCTTATTTATCTCGAAACCTGAGAGCGGTGTTGACCTTTTTCCCTTTCCAAGGGTTGTCATCGCTATGTAATCATACTGTATATCCATTGCAACACAAAATTAACATCTGCCCTGCCACTATTACGACACACTTGGAAGACAGCTTTAAATAATGTTGTTGTTTTTGCACAAAATGGCTGCGCTTTCCTCTTATAGTCTCACTACGGCACGTCCTTTCCACTCCAACGATAAAGTGTCACATTAAATCTTCCTGTCTTGTAACCTGTGGGCGATACAAATGCAAATTTGAGAAGAAAAAAAAAAGATTAATGGAAATTTAGGAGACACTAGGGTATCAACTGATCTAACCTATTCTCAACTTTCACAGTCATTCCCACCTTCACTACGCTGCAGCATGCAAGACACTGCTTGTCTCCTCTTTCTTTTTCGCTCCAACCATCTTTTTGGAGGTGTGCCGCTCAGGTGTAAAACCCCAACCCAATTACAGGGCTGCCAGATGGCCCAGCAGGTCCCCAACCACAGTGGCGATGCTGGCACACAGCTCCCTCCTATCACCTCTTTCTCTCTCTCTCTCTCCATCTTTCTCCTGTGCTCTCTCTCTCTCTAACTGGGTCAGCTCCCTTACTCTCCACCCCGCTCTATCCTTCCTGCTATCTACTCCATCATCCTTTCATGTATTTTTTTTCCCCTCCTCCCTGGTTTCCTCCACCAATGGATTCTTGTCCCCCCAACCTGGCAAGTCGCAATACCATTAACACGACCATTTCTACAGAGTAAAAAAGAAAAAAAACATATAATAGATAGATTAAGAGGTAACAGGGAGACAAAAAAAGATGTCCGTTACCCCTTTCTTGAATTCAGATTTGGACAGCATGTTGGTATCATGTGGATTGCTCTTCTCCCCACTGGTTCCAGTTTTGGCCAGCTTTCTCAGTGCGCCGGGTGTTACATCTCATGCTGTTTGAGGAAGTGATAAAGCTGCCAAATCCAGCCCAACCTAGGACTAATGCTGTCCATTTTATCATCAAATTCAATATATTTCACAGATCACAGCCGACTGTACGGTACAGTAAAGAGAGCAAGACACACGGGTGGCCTTTTGCCAATATCACTTCCCTCTTGTCATTTTATTGGGTTTCATGGGTTAATTACCCAGCAAATCACCGATTAAACCCATTTTATCAAGAATTATCTGCTAACTATCACAAAATGATTTGGCAGTTGTTATATATCAGCCTAAATTAAACCAATTGAATACATGTATGCACAGACCCCCACAGTAAAGAGGGATAGAGTCAATATGAGAGAGCTCATCATGTACATGTACAAAGTGGTTATCATGGTAAAGACAGCATGTGCATTATGCGTAATTGGGATTGGCAAGTCATCATTTCTTAGCCTGAAACTTATTAAAATTAAGATCAAATAGAAGCATGTGTTTAAAATCATTTTCTGCAATTACAGCTATTCTTTAACACTTCCCATAAGGAAATATATATATACACAGTATATGATGAAATGAGAAGCATTCATCTCCAAATTTGCTGATTTGAAATTTTCAGATAAACTCAAGGATTACGTGTTCCTTTATAGGCAAAAATGTTCTACTTCTTAAACTAAATAAACCGTTTAAACCCCCCATTACATCAGCTGAAACATCCACTGGCACAAAGCTAAAAACATGGCTGTTACAGAAAAAAATATAGAAAATATAGAAACACCAACAATATCAGCCTGGTAAACTATAACACAACTACAAATGTACTTCTGCTATCAAATCAGTGAATCATAGTTCAAGTGAAGTAAGTTGGGTTAATTGTAAATATCAATGGATACAAACAATTCTGCTTCTGTGAAATTGATGTCAAATTTAATCATCTAAAACTGCAATGGCGAGGTCACCATTCGAAGGCTGAACTTCAAATCTCTGTCCTTTACAGACGGTGAGTAATTCAAAGGAACTGCTGCGTGTTTTACTTGTTGAACAGGAAGCGACTAATAGTGGTGTAAATGTTTCGTCAAAGACGAATTAAAAAGCAGCGAGAGACACACTCAAACGCTGCCGTAGTGCAGGGATCAATAGTCTGGATCAATGGGGAAGTGCTTTGACTAAACAAGCAGACACAAATGGAGACACTGCTCTTGAGTCTTAGGCAAATACAGGAGCCAGAAATAAGAGCTCACATTTGATTTGAATCCAGAATCTGTGGTTCATATTCCCTTTATAACAATAAAATGCTAATGAAGTCATATTATGTTGCTTTCCGACACTTAACTGTGACAAGCTTGATCATTTACCGGCGAACAGTTGCTTAGAGGTTTTAAAACTATTCACAGGTTTGATTACAGTTCAAAGCATGGTGATTCCTGCTGTTTAACGTTATCCTCAGGAAGACACTTAGTGATCACTTCACAGATGAACTAATAACCATAGCAAGGACACTTTTTTGATCCAAAGGGAGCGCTAATAGTGTAATTACAATAAATGACACAGAAAAAACTCTGAGCAAATTAAAGCTTGTGTTTGCGTGCATAATAGAGCGCTGCATCAAACAATTAACATTATATTGAACTGAGAAGATATTCAGCAGATAAATGAGAGTTTTCAAAGTAATTCCATGCTTGATTGATTGATTTCATTATCCAGCAGTTATGACTCATATGATCCTTATTGAATTAATTTTGTTCTTTCTGTGGCATCAATGTTACATGTAGAAAAATGTTACATGTAGAAAAACAAGCGCCATTCAGGTCTGGCCTTAGTCATCAATGCCATCTAAGCTAATGGCGGTAATGTTTAAAGATATTTTCTTTTATGGATCTTACCTCGGTTATTCAAGTGAACTTGTTCTGGGCTGAAAGACGCTTCAATTACAAAGAACTACTTTGGCATGAAAACATCTCATTCTTTTCACTGCTGTATTTTACAATCTGCATACATTTATACTTCCACAGGATTATGGGTACATTTTAACAAAACAACAACAAAAAGCTACTTTTGGAACAGTCATAATTTTCACTCCCATTAGAAGCAAACTACAAATAATAAGGGTGAGTCTAATACGTATGAAGGATTGGTCAGTATTTGTTAAGTGGGTTCTTAATGGCAACCAGGCAATTCAATCCGCAGTTAGGGAAAAAAAACCTTAACCAAAATATAAGCCAAGAGCTGGCTTACTTTGTGCATAGAAACGTAACTAATGAGTCTGTTGGGTCATTCTAGTAGAAAAAGCAATTCATGCGTAAAGCCTCAACCTGCACCTCGGATGAACTCCAGATCCTGCTGTGCTCCCTCTCTTTCTCTCTGTCTTTCCTGTCTTTGTTCACTCTCCATCAAAGAAAATGACAAAAATCACCAACAGTCAACTGGTGGCAAACCAATTGCTGTGTCAGTGCTGCTTCACAAGAACAAGAAAAGCTCAATTTTATCAAGTCGACTGGCAGCAACACACTTCAAATATCAAACCAATTCCAACCCAATAAACTGACAAGAACTTCAAAGAGAAAACTCAAAAACACTGCTGCATTGATACATGCAGGTAGAAAGCCTAACAGTGCACCAGAACTTCTGTAAAGTGGATGAGGAGGACATGAGTTAGTGAACTGGCACAAGAATTACTGGCTGTCAGTCAAGTACCACTATCTGACGGGCAATCATTTGCTAGAGGATAGTATTTCCAGACATTGTGGTGGTGGTGGTGGGGGGGGGGTCTTTAATGTGTATAATAAGTCACGTAAATGATTGTCAGGTGAGCTGCCTGTGGTGAGCAGGGATAAGAGGAGGCTGAGAAGGCCCCGTGGCCACTTCCCCTTGTCCAGTGCAACCTCTTTACTCACCTGAAGCCAATCTCAGGGGGTAATGGAACTGGAAAAAGTTATTAACCCCGCTTTGCAGCAAGGGCAGGACAGCTCTATTAAGCCAGTGCACAAAGATTCCTCTATTTTCAATTACTGCTTCCAAAGCGCTGAGGAAAGTTAGAAAAAGCAGCCGTGTTGTCTGCCAGAGAGAAGGAATCAGGGGCCCCAGATCCTAGCAGCTCTTATCTACTCTTGTTCCTCATGCAGCACAGGTCTGACACACTCCCCGAGTTGTTGGTGGATACGTTCAGTCTATTTATATGACAAACATTGCAAGGCGGCACACCCCCTGGAAAATGGGTCTGTCAGCCAGGGGCTAAATGAGAGGCTGGAAAGTAGAGAGCAGGGTAAAGTGCAGAGAAACCCCCAGTGGGGTCTTACATTTAGATGCTGAATCTGGCATTAAATGATGTTGCAATGATTTGAATCAATACTGAGACACTAAAAGAATCCAAGATAGCTCTCTGTAGGCAGCCCAGGTGCAAATAGACCTTTCACGATTCAGCTTTAACACTAATATAAGACTGACACTATTATGGCCTTTGTCAGTGGAGAATTCTCTGATCTGATTTGAGATTCAAAGAGGAAGAGTTCGGCCTTTCTGCTGATGATACCTGCATAATGAGCGATGAAAGTGAAGCTGATTTCTTTATACATAACTCTCAAAAACATTTTTCAAAGGATCAGGATCATGTGTAATAAAACAACATTAGGGATGGGCTGTTCCTGGCAAATCACTGGCACTGACTTCTATTCATAGCAAACTAATTAATTCAATATTTAATTCGAAGATTCTCTTAGTTACAACTACAGCACTTTGGTGTTAACAGATGGAGGCTATGAAGACACTGTATAAACATCTAGTGTTATTTAAACATCGTTGTTGCTATGTGAAAACCTTGCAGCTCAATAACTTAGATGATTCAGTGTTTTAACTGTCTTTTTGGCACAAGAACACTTGACAAAAACTGCTTGATTAACTCAAAACTGCTTGATTCCTAAGAATTGGAGAAACAGTATTTACACCTAATGAGGGATTCCACATACAGCAGTCATTTTTTGACACTGTCTTGTCTGTGATTTTACTGTTGTCTTTATTGTTTTTTCCTAGTTTATGATACATGTTTTTTACTGTGTTTTGGGCTGCCAAGTATAATTGCCCTTGTGGGGATAGATAAAGTTGTTTTGAGTTGAACAGAGTGAATGACACTATTAGCTGGCGCATTTCCAGTTATTTCATGGAATCCTGGTTTCTCCATTTATTGAAATAACACACAATCTTTCCTTTTCAAACCTTCGGTGTACCTCCAGTCCAACCCAGTGTTACATATCTTTGAGTCACTGTCAGACTTGAGTAACTTATGGAGTACACAGTACACGCACCTTGATTTCCAATTAAAAAAGCAGAGCCTGCAGCAACAAAGAGGAAATATTGTAAGGTTTTATTTCAGCATTTAGCTTTGGTTTGGCCATCAAAAGGTCCATTACTCACAAATTACTCACATAAGAACTGCTGGGGATCTGTAATGTTCCTCGGCCCCCGCGTTTTTCGACAAACAACAGGGATCAAACGGTATAGTTGGCTGGCTGACTTGCTCTGTTTTCTATCACTTTGGAAGACACAGTTTGAAGGAGCTTAAAAACCCACATTTACATCCCACATTTAGCAACCTTTAGCCCTGGTTGCGTGCTTAGGCCGGAGGGTGCAGCGGGGAGGTGGTTGAGGGCCAGAGCTAATATGGCAGTGCCTGGGGAGTCATGTCTGTTGGAATCAGTCTGATGTGGGAGGCGAGGCCAGGGGCCATGGTGCGACTACTGGTAGGTGAGTCACACAGATAAAAGGGGGCTATTTGCTCAACCACTGCCGGCCTCCGGGGGTCACCCTTCAGGGAAATCTGCCCGGCAACCACTGGCTGTGTGACAGGCTGGGAGACGCAGGAAGTGAGTGACGGGGTTTAAATGGTCAAGGAGCGAGACTGACCCTTGGAACAGGGTAACAGACATACTCCAAGTGATTACAGAGAGTACCGGGTTCATTCTGTTGAGTAGAACAATATTTAGGATACTACTAGAAACTACAATGTGTCTGCTTTTAAAGGGGACCCTGTTATGAGTTAATTTGGTACATGTTGTCTTTGTGAGGGGTTCAAAGTTATCCTAATTTCAGTCAGGACATTCACATCAAGGTTTTACGCATTTTAACTTTTAGTTTGTGACTCCCCGATTCCACAACCCTCTATACCAATCATAAATCTAAATGGCAGGTGGGGGTTAAATTTCCTGAAAGCTAATTTAGTACTCACCTTTACGTTTCTGGTAGACGGCAGTTTATTGCTGGCTATGTCACAAAATAATTTAAGCTCAAAAGTCAACTTGACTTTGAGTCAACTTTGAGTAATTGATGAACATAGGTTGGCTCGGAAAGCTAGTAGTAGTAATTTCCATGCTCATGTCTCTGTCTGCTTTGAAAGAATAAAACCAAACTAAAACAGAAAGACTACTACTACTCAAAACATTAATCTAGTTAATTGAGCAACTAAGGCTATGTATCTATTAAAACAAATGTGTTGAGCAAAAAACTAACTTTAAGCTAGTTTTCACATTCATACTGGTTCTTGTTTGTTTTTTTGATGGCACATTTTCTCATTTTTTACATCTTTCCATCTAATGGTGATAAGAAAGATATGAATGTTTTGCCTCGGAGAGCTGTAGCTCAGTGGAGGAGCAACATACAACAAATGCCCTGTAGCTTTGATTTTATTTAGCTTCCACCCTCCAGCTTCACTTCTTCTTCTTTTTTCTTCCCGCCCACTCCTTCACGCCTCCCTCTGCAACACCCTGCCTCCCGCAGGGCTCAGCCACAGATATCACAACTGACACGGTTTATCAAGGCAAATAATCAGGAGGGGATTATTGCGTGAAGTTGGGACTTCACAAAAAAGGCAGCAACTAATTTCAGAATAACCAAGGCTCATTATCACCTCAAGTATAAGTCTCCACAAAAAATACTTGCTTTTGTGTATAAATACAAATAAAGATATGGTTACAGTAAATGTTTGGAGAGCTGGGAAATCTTGATTTCCATGAACCCTTGGATTATTAGAGGAAGTGGGCTGTTCTTTCCTGTTCCCTGTATGTTGTCTCTTTGGTTACAGATGACGTACCAGACGGAGCCGCTGCACTTCCTTATTTGCTGTCGTTGCCTTTTGTCATTTTCTACGGTGCCCATGTCAAAAAGACACGTCCCCAGAGCTGTTAATGTTCTCAAACAGACGGCCCTTCAAGTGCTCTTTCCAGACACTTGGCAGCTGACCTTTTAATTCTGTTTAGAGAGTGGGGTGTGTGCAGTTTGCAGATGATGTTGCCTTGGATTGGCTCAAATAAGACCCAGAATTCTTCACCACAAAACACCCACATCTTGAATCTAATTCACACTTGCAACAGATTGGTGGCCTGATTTAACATTTGAGTCACAGGATCTCTGAACCACCTTTTATAATACAAACACACACCACACACACACACACACACACACACACACACAGCTGACAGGTTGCTAATCCGATAAAGGTGTCACAGAGTGATGCGAGTGTGTGATTAGAAGGTGACAAATAATTCAACTTCAGAAATAACAGTCCAAGTGTCACCGATCTGCCATTTCAAGCAGATGTGAATAGCTCACGGCAGCACAATGGGGGAGAATAAGATGACTGGGATGATTAGGATATGATTCTTCATATGGCAGCTTTCACAATGGCGTCTTGACTTTTCCCTTAATTCATGTATCTCCTCATGGTGTCTGTTTCCTCGCACACTTTGATGTTTTCCCTCTCTCCTTGTCCGTCCATTAGAAAGCCTTTCCCCCACTGGGCATCCTTTCATACGCCTACAGCCTCTCACAACATTTCCACCCACACACTTTGTTTGAAAAACAGCATGCCTGCCAATGTCCAACTAGCTCAATAATTGTCACAAAATTATAATTTAGCTGCGCTCATTTTTGTTTTCAGCAGCACAAAGTAAATAATGACATCAAAAGTACCCGATGAATATCCGATGAATGGGAATTTGACCTTTTAAGGGAGGCAGAAAATAAAAGATGCTATCATTCTCTATCTTTTTTTTTTATTGAACTAGAGTGAGCCGTCAGATCGGATCTTACTGGCACTATCATTTAACACAACAGCCTCCCTAAATCATACTCCACCATGCCAGGGTGGCTTGAAGAGTGAGACTGAACTCATTGACGGTGGTGGCAGCTTGATAGATAACATTGTGAGGGTGACATTGAAATAAACAGGCATTGTGACCAACAATCTTTCAGCTTATCGTTTGCCATCAGGCGTCTCTGACACTGCATTAGCATGAGTTTTGATTTTCTCATTTGGGAGAAGCTCTCTCATTTGCAAGCTGCGCTGTTATCGCCCTGACCTCAGGTTGTGAAAAGCTCAAGCAGCACAGAGAGACAGAGCAGGAAGAAAAAAGAGAGAGAAGAGACAGATGTGTCTGTCGTACATATATTTCTTTCTAGTGCTTTGATAAATCTCATCTTTATAGCTCAGATGTGGGCTATAGCACAGGTGTTATTGGGTTGAAGCAACAGAAACCTACATATGACACACACACACACTTGACAGGCAAACTGGATACCATCAAAGAGATTTCTGTTCCTGTGAGCATCAAGTCTGTAGATTGGGATGCGATACAGCCATATCAAGACAGCCCATGAAATTGGGTTGAAATTGCTCTTGAATAATATAGTCTGCAGCCTTGATAGTGAGATACAGAGATGGAGCACTAAGATGGATGTTTGGCAGTACACAGATGGTGAAAATGGGACAATATGCTCTCTGCCTCCATCCTTACAGAGGTGTCTCCTGCAGCTGACCCTGCCCTGTACTGTTTTACTGCTCTTTGCTCCCTCTAAGCAGACAAGACTTTGCATGATGTCTTCTCCTTCTCCTGTGATTACAGCTGGAACCAACGATTATTTCCAGATTTGAATCATTTAAAGAATTATTGTTTTTCCATTAACTGGTTATTGTTTGGTCTATAAAATGTCCTAAAATACTGAAAAACTGCCAAGTAGACATCTTTAAATTGCTTGTTTTACCCAAAGGTATTCAGTTTACAGTGATATAACACACATGAAATCAGCGTGATGTGATTCTACATGCCTTTTCTGTAAGCTTTCTCTCTTCTCTTTTCAACTAGCTCGCCACTGCATCTTCAACTCCTTCCACCCCTTTTTCACACTCTGCAGACACACGGGAGGCATCACTTGCTAGCTGACAAAGAAAGATAAATTAGAAAGTAAAAAAGGTTAACCCCCCCCCCACATCCCCCCACCCTCTCAAACACTGCAGCGCTTCAAACAACAAGCAGCTACTAACCTCTAACCCCTTCAGCGCCGCTACAACCAACTTACTGGTCTTGACACTTGGAGACATAATCATAATCATCATGATCCCAGTTTTGGCAGACAAGGCTCCGCACCAAAACATCTGTTGTAACGGTACCTCCAGGCAACAACAGAGAACCCTCCCCACCTCCCACAGCCCACATGATAATTATCACTGCTGGCTGTGGCCAAGCCAGCAGTGTACTATCCGTGCTGCCATGTCCAAGAAACGCTTCAGTGAATTTTGGGTACTGCGTGGTCCTGTGATTAAAATAAATGAGGTCTATTTGGGTGTATATCATTTGAAATCAAGAATGCCTCTTATTAATTTGGTAAACTTATTTTCATTGAGTAAACTGAAAAACTCTTATTCTTTCTGTACTGGGAGCTGTCCGTGGTGCTGAAGTGGCACATAGTACTTTACACTAATCACTGCTTTGGTTTCACTACTCTGGTGACATAATATTTGGCTAAATTAAACCAGACTGGATGGAACTAAATTACCATTTTATTTTTATTTCTTTTCTAGACAACATTTCATGACAAACAGCGAGAGGTTTGGACGTAAGAAAAAAGGCACTTTCTCCAATCAGTTTCTTCGTTTGAGCGAAGAGGTCCTACATTAACACAGTATTTACGGGGTCCTCAGACATAAAAGAAATAAACATTAACAAACAGCAACCAATGTACGCAAATTAGAAAGAAGAGAAAAAAAATATTATATTGTAAATATCTTAGTTAGATCACCTTCTGGCATTCCAAAAACGTAAATGCAATTTATATCTATAAAAACAAAAAAAATAATCTGCGTTTTCAACCAAGTTCATTTTTTGGCATTCAGGATTCAGCTGCCATCTTGCACAAAGTTGTGATTTTTTGGCTCCGCCAGCTCAGTTACGCAACACTTGAGAGTATTTCTGCCTCCAGAGAAGCTCTGCCACGGAATTTGTCTAAGTGAACTCCAATCTGCGTACTTTGCAGCAGAGAACTGCATCTGACACACCACCCTGTCAGAGTGGATCAGGCCCAGGCCCAAAACCCCATACACATTCAGTTTCCCTGCACGTCTTAGTTCCAAGTGGGCTGTTGAAATCTCCCCCAATATAAACCTCTCTGTCATGGCTTCTCATGAGTCACTGAGCCTTCTGACTTCACCGATCTACCATTTATAGCCGCACCATCAACACTTTTTTTTTCTTTTAACAAAGAACAAGCGTGAAGATTCCACATGGATTCAAATGAGATGTTTGCTCATTCAGATGCAGCGCAAAAGCGTTCACAGATGACTATGACTAAAGCTCTGAGATTGACTAACAGATGCTGCAAACACTTAAGCCTTTTGTCTAAATTTTCAAATCCAGAACAGAACTATCTATCACAAAAGTTTACGGTCTGTTGATTAAAGGGGCATTAAGTATAAGATTTTTACTTCCCCGGGCCCAATCAACAATGCGAGGCATTTTATGGGAATGTTGGTTAATAACAATAAAACTCAATTGTTGTATCTCCCGGTGGTGAAGTTTCTAGCTTTTCAAACTTACCTTCTTTATGCTCTGAAACAAAACTTCACCCGTTCCCATTTGAAAAAGTAATCTTTCTCACCACTTAATACCCATAAATCACATGACATTTAGGCCAAAAATCATATTTTAAGCCTGAAAAGAGGTATCACCATTACTGTGCTCTGCATAATGACAGGCTGATACAGTATTACATTTTCTTGTGGTGTTTCTGTTGGATTTCAGCTGTAATTAGCAGGGAGGATGAAAATATAAGTCCTATTAAAAGTTCTATCAGAGATTATTTAATGAATGTTTAAGTTTAAAGAGACAAAAGAAATGTGGGGAAAAGGCAGAAGACAAAATCATGAAGGTGTCTCCAGTGACGCTGCTTAAAATGGCAGTAGAAATGTAATTCCTATTGATCCGAGTCTGATTTAACAGTTCACTGAGTGGGGTGTTTGGCTGGAGAAGAGAGTGCCCTCTGAGGGATATAAACAGAGCTGCAGACACAGAGTGACAGGGCTGGTGGGGTATAATGGAATACCAAGGAAGGAGGAAGCCAGAGGAAGAAGAAAGAGCTGCCTTTTTCTCTAGTCTGTCTCGTGTTCAGGTCAGATCACACTGGGCTGACACTGGACTTGTACTGAGGCTGAAGGCAGGCCCGGGAACTGGCTCGGTTGGTGAAACATGCCTCTGAGAGCAATTAGGAGGCCAATTACTTTCTTCTTATGGAGCATGGCATGTCAGGGCTTGCCAGCTTCAGTGTGCAATCTTTCCTGACATCCGTCCCCAGCAACAACCCATACTGATGATTTTCATTTCCCCTATTCGTATTAGAAAGTGCTGCAGCTGGCCAGCTGGAAAAACTCAACATCACAAAGGGGAAGCCCAGAGGAGTTGCAAATCCACAAGTATCAATGCTTGTTTAGCAGTTCCCAACACTATGATGTGCTGAATAGATCTATTATGAGCAAATGAAGCGTATAAGCAAAAGCAGTGAAATGTTTTTAGCTGTTTACCACCCTGTCAGTTTTGGCCTGATTTTTCTAAATGTCTTATTAAAATTGAGATACTTGGAAATTTAAATTAGCCTTTTAATTAACTGAGCATAACTGCCATTTGGTAATTTAAATTATGAGAGGTGACAATGTGAGGCAGGATGTGCTGCTGTGATAATTCTTATTTTTGGTAAACAGCAGGAGATTTGGGAGGTGGAGGTGGATCGGAGGGATCTTTTCCCAGTGAGACGTCTCAGCAGAGAGCCAGCTTGGCACGAGCAGAACGCCAGTCAGCCTCCGCTGGGCACCGGCAAACAGTTGTGTCATTCAATCGCGGCCCAATCCGATCAGACAGAGGAGAGGCCGGCGGACCGGCGCCACACAGAGCCAAACAGAAGCACGCTGTCCAAATCCTCACTGCTGTTCCCCATCTGACAGGACCCTTGTGGCAGCGAGGGGCTGGAAAGAGCCAGCTTTTCAAAAACATCTAACATACAAAGCATGACTGATGAATGACACGACAATACTTAATTTAACACTACTACCAATCACACATTTCAATCATTCCTAAACTTTTCCAGACTTGCACAAGAATCCTGAATTCAAACAAGTCATTTAATGAAGACAGTGAGGCGTTCTTAATAATCACACAGTTTCTTAAGTCCCCAGAGTCTGTTTTAATGTCCCCAGAGTCTATTCTTAACTTAGCGAAACTGTCTTTTCATAATAAACACCCTCAGCTTGGAATATTCCACAAGACAGACTTCATTTGGAAAAACTGCCATCATACTAGGAATTCACACGCTGCATTCAAAAAATACTTCATGATGACTGTTATTGTTTTAAATAACAGTGGATATCATTTTTTTCATGTTACTCAGGTTGTGTTTTATTGTGCTACATGTCCTTTTTGTAAACTGACTGTGTGTGTTCTCATGTTAGCTATCTTGCGCTGCCATTTTGGCCTGGTCTCTGTAGAGATAATGTGTCTCAAGAGAGCTCCCTTGTTGAATAAAGATGAAATAAATAAACAGATTCTCACTCATAATACATAATAATTGATTTCCACCACACCAACTCATCCTGCTCTAGTTTCTCTGTTACCATACTCACCAATGGTAATCTCTTGCTTTGTGCATTTTGTGTATCTCATACTTCATACAGTAGATATGCTTGGGCTTTGCTATCTATAGCCCTTTGGGGGTTATTGTGCTCCTTACTGAAACTCCCACAGTTGCCTGGACTCACTGGGGAGCACCACCAGGAGCAGAACCTCTTCTGCAAAATACAAACGTATAACCACTTACGAAAACAACAGATCCAATGTCCTCTAATATACGTTTCTCTGATATTATTAATAATGAATATACATTATAGGTAATACCTACACGACCATTTAACACTAACAGTGTTTGACCGCATGCTGTGAAATGGGAGAGCCATAAGCATTACTTCCATGTCTTTAATGCTGAGAATAACAGCAGTAAGCAATGAGAGACCGAGCTTTACAGGGCTTTTATAACAAGCACATTAAAACCCTTGTAGCTGCACTAAAACCATGCTGAAGCATTATGGAATCAGTGGATGATAACAACAATTATAGGAATAAAAAGGATTATTATTCCACTGAGAAACACAGTTATTGAAAGGTAGCAAAAGTAGAATTGGTTGCTAAATGACACATCATAGAGTACAATATTTACAGCCAGCTATACATCTCTTATGTTTCCTGCCCAGGTTTCTCTGATTCATTACAGTAGTTTCAGAGGTATTTCTCTAACATTTTCATCAACAACACAGCCTCTATCCCCCTGCCACGCTCTGAATCCCAGGCTACAGTTCTCCTTTGTCCTCCTCCTCTCGACTCTCCCTGTGTGCAGCCGGATGGAGCAGTGCTTATTGCCTCAGATCTCACTGTGATTGGACCTGCCCTGCTCCACCAGGGGGACCCAAATACTGTAGGCGTGGGCCTTGCCTCTCTAACTAAGCCCCTGTGACCTTGGAGTGAGGTGCAGCGCCCTGAGAGCCCGCCGAATGAACAATATGAGGCAGGGAGGGAGACGGGCATACAAACAGTCCATTACCATCCATAATGTGGGCTCTCTGCTGTGCCTATCCAGAAACCTCACGGCTCTACCATCTTCTTTCATTTTATCTTGCTGGGGGGGGGGTCTCTCCCTGTGCCTGTGCAATCTGGCCAAAGAGGAAGAGACCAGAGTACATGAATAAAGGGACTGGTTTGCTCTAGGCAGAGCTGAAATTGGTCTATTACTGGGCTCCATTTGAGATCAGTGTGGGAGGGAGTGGCAAGGCCAAGCACTGAGGGTTTTCCCTTTATTTTTTTTTAGCTTTCTTCTGTCTCTGCCCTTTGTAGACTGGGTAGTATATGTTGCAGAAGTAAAAGTGCAATGAAACAGTTTAATTAAATATGGGGCAAATTGAACTCTAACTCCTGTATGCAGCTGAATGATCTAGTATCATCTTTCTCACAATAGCCTTCTTTAGGACTCAAAGATTTTCTAGCATGTAGGACAATACCACTTTAATCAGTTTTATCCTTATTCAGTTCATGACTTAAGTGGAAAATAGGAATGGAGCAGGTATGATTAGCTCAGTACATTCAGCTCTGACTAGCCTTGATTATAGAGATGGATCACCTCCTATATCGAGCAAAAATTCATTTTATTATTACACTATAAGCATTGCAGCTGCAGTATAAAAGCACAGTTCATCCAGCTTTTTCTTAACTTTTTTACACTCAATGAACTACAACAGAGGAACCGTCATAATGCCTAATCAGAGAAGTCAAACGACCTTTATCTAATCGCGCAAAATGACACATAAGTGGACTGATTTGTTTCCCCCATTTTCCATCTGCGATGTGCGAGTGGATACGGTGAATGAGGGGGCTTAGCAGCAGGACGATTATATAAGAATAAATGCTCTCTTTGAGGTATTATCTGCGAACAAAAGAGTTTCAACTGATATGAAGTAAGCCCGGCCCGGCACAAGCCATCTCTGGTAATGCTGAGGACCATACAATCAGGCAGCATTGTAGTTGGAGTGGGACCCTCTCCTGCGTGATCATTAGGCAAATGGAGATGCAGCGTCGGAGTGCATGCGGTGTTATTTGCTGTGATTTTTCTTCGTTCCACAGATTTAGTAAAAGTGACATGCTATATCATCTTTGCTGCTGTGTAATCATCCTTGCTCTCCTATAAATGACAACTACACAGTGTTATTGTAATCTACCTGGACACACATGGAAACCAGTTTGTGCTGCAGTATGAGAGGAAACGTGTGAAATCTGATTGTTATTTCTCTGCTCTAACTTGCTGAAAGCCGGTAACCTTGAGAAGAAAGAGCAGAGCAAGATCGAGGTCAAACTCTAAACTCTAAGACATTGTCTGCTAAAATTATAGTGGCCATTCTCTATAATGGCTGCACTGAGGTAAACAGAATTAATCAAGATTACTGGACAGGATAGCTTGAAGGTGGCTCACTGTAGGGAGAGAGAAAGGCTGATACTCAGCATTAGTCGTGAGCTTAGCGCAGCTCAGATTTATAGGATCCATTAATAGCGAGGGGCAGCACACACATCTCATTACACAAGTTAGACTGTTTATGGTTGGTAAAGAAGCTGTGCCTCCGCTGTTATGAATGAGGATATTCAATCATAAGCACTGCTTTATATGAAAGGTCAAACTGATGCAAACAATGAAAACCTAAACAGATCATTTGGAGAGAAAATAAGGAAATATTGCAAAAAGGGCGGCATTGCATCACTCTGTGACTTGGCTTAAGACGTACTGCCTCAAAATACCCACCCCCATGTTTGATCATGTTTATTGTCTTCAGCCATCTGCAGCTGATAACCCTTGACTGAACAACAAGCTGTCAGTTGTCCCATGAGGGAGTGTGGAGAAAAATCCGCACTTGTTCAGAAATTACTTTCCTGTAAGAAGGCACTACTGCAGGCGATCCACAAAACAGTTCTGAAAGAGGCAAGAGGGTGAGAGAAAGTCGAAAAACCCACTCAGATGTCAGAAATGATATCTTGATTTCTTTAAATTAGAAGTAGAAGCAGCTTGTGAGGCAACGTTTGCTCCTGACGCACCGTTGCTCTGTGACTCACTGTTGTAGTACTTCAGATGTTGCCACCAGGAAAACCAGCAAACACAGTAACAAAGAAAAACAACAGTAAACTTATGACCTTGTGAAACTGAACCTAACCCTTCTGATATTAACATGTGGGGAAAAATAAACAGAAGCCAAGCCAAAGGATTAATTTTAAAAAGGGAATACCCGATAGGGAAGTAGCATCACCAGGTTAGACACTGCTCCGTTCAGCACCAGCTCAATGTGTTCCTGTGACATTTAAAGGAATTACGTGGTGTTAGGAAAAATGACAACCGCTTTGTCTCTGTTAAAGAGCTTAGCCAAGACACGGAGAACAAGTTTGTGTAGCTCTCACACGAGCTTTGAAAACACAAAGGAAAATCTTTGCTTGGCTGGTGGCACTTGAGTGCACCACTTGCCGGGGTGAAAATTTATGAAAGTGTTGCCATGACTTGGGGCTCATCATTTCCTTCTTGCCTCATTGATGTCAGGTTTACACAAACAGGCTGCAGTGGCTTTGAGTTTCTGGGAAATGACGTTGGAATAAAAAAATAAAATACTAAAAATAACACACAGCATGACTATTTGTTCTTATGACATGATACTAATGTATCACTAGGCTGCAGGACAGCCTCTGAAATCTCAGGAGACAAGCCCAACAATGAAAAATGTCAAGTCAAATGTACTAAATAATTACTATACTAAATACATGTTATTTAATAAAAATACATAAACGATGATCTGAATATCTAATATAAGCAGGAATTTCTTCAGCAAAGTCTTTCATCTTCAGAGTTTTTTTACAAACTCAGATTTCCTTAATGTCTGTCTAATTGGACTACTCTCAGCATCCTCCAGCTCCCTCCAGATGTCTGCTGGTTCCTCCATAAATCTCCTCCTAAATTGGCCTGATTTTTCATGTGAATGAGGGTGTGTGTGTGTGTGTGTGTGTGGGTGTGTGAGAGGCTGCCCTGTTCTGACTTTCAGCTGTGGGCCAACACTCCACACTGATCAGGCAAAGGGAAACCAACTGTCAGTCCTACTTCGTCCACTGTCAGGTGTTGACAATCTGCATAAACATCGAGTGAGAAGCGTGGCTCACCTGAGGGGCAAAAGCCAGGATGAACGATCTGAAGAGTGACTCAGATGAGAACAAGTTCGACTAGGCTAAATCTGTGATACGAAAGTGAAGGTGAACCCACTCGATTGAGGACATTTACATCCAGCAGGTTTACTCACTAACCCACTTAAGCTGCGTCACAAAACTTCGCAGTTTAGTGGCTAGGGTGGGGCAAGATGGAGCTATGGCCCCACCAAGAAATGTTACTTGACTGCTGTTTCTCGGGCGAGTTTACATTGCTAACGTCATGCACGATATATTTACTTATGTAAACTGTTAATCAGTTTGCATCATTTCGTCATCAATCAACCTTGTCAAGAGGAACAAGAAAGTAGTGAACTTGAGGAAGTGGAGGCGGTTTGAACAGCGGTGGGAGACCACCTGTGACATGCTACAGCACCTCCTCCAGTGGAGCCCATGCCATCACTCATATAAAAGACGCTTGGTGTAGCTAGCTTAAGTAAGACAGACAGGAAAGTTTGGCAAAACTTTATTGTGGTCGGGCAGGTATGGTAAGCTACATGGACCTAAACTAGTATGGGGGTTAGCGCTTGTGCTACCTGGCTTGGTGGCCATAAGCATCTAACACGATTAGCTTGGTCAGCTAACAGTGGTGTGTTAGCTGTATGGTGACAGCAAACATGCTCTCTCAAAGTCTGCTCTACGTGACGAACGACAGACACAACTGGTGTTAGCGTCCGGTGACCAAGGTGTTAGCTTGCTCTGCTGGACTGTTAAGCCAGGCACTCGAGTTAGCAGTCAGGAGAGAGACGGAAGCTTTCTGAGTGAAGAGACAAGAGGAACTGCTGCGTCACCCAATTTGAAGGGAGGGCGTGTGGCCCCTACTTGATGGGAGCTTCACAAGAAATGATATGGAGGCTTCTGAAGATAATGCTGAGACAGCGTTCCCCATAGTGAGACACCAAAGCGTTTGACAGAAAATTACAATTAAAAATGAACTTGGCATGTTTTCCCAACCTTTTTGGCTTGTGACTCTTTAAAATGAAGCACATGTGAGCAAAGACTGATTTTTACCTTCTCAGGTTGTTTTATTTTAATATTTTTAAAGGCCTGAAGAGGCAAACCCACCCAGTTTACAGAATTTGTGAAGCAGAAAAAGTTTTCTCCTTCTTCTTACCTATCCTGTTTATCATCTTGTGACTGTTTATCCACATTTAGGACACATTTATCCTGCGACCCTTTAGGGTGCCTCAATTACTGTGTGTTTTTTTTCTCTATTGAAAATCAATTTGTGATTTAGATTTGTTTTACCTCTACCTAGTGAAACTAAAAATATCCTGGTGATTTTTCTTTGTAGATTTTTCCTTGAACAACTGAACCAGTTTGCAACAGTAGAGCAACCGCGCGCAAACTGTGATCTTTATGCAAATCAATTGAATCCACTGTAAAGAGCAAGCCTATTTTGAATGACTGACACAAATATGATTGGTCTATTAGCCTATCAGTCATGCTATTAAGGTCTGCCATTATGAATCAGGCTTGATGGTTTGTGATTGGACACTGAAGCATGTTGGGCTCATTAGCCCCTACTGCTCTCAGCAGATCCGTCCAGATCCAAATCAATGAGCTCCACTTTTTAAGAGGACTATAACAGCTGTGACCTTCGGAGCAGCGAGGTCAATGTGACGCCAATTTCCCCTTAAATTGCTTGAGACTGATTGTTAATGGAAAAGAGGCAGCTTCACCTGGCATCAAACTGTTTGGATGCTCGCACCATTTCAAGGCATCAAACATTCTCGCTCACACACAGCTGCAAACATGAATTATTTAACAAGGCAAGTTATAGTGATCTGAAGATAATGTAGAGGGCTTCAGGGCTTTATGTACATAGCCGAAGAAAATTAATCCTGGCATCCTCTCCTATCCCGTAATTATGCATGCGGACACTAATTTCCCACAAAGGAGAACATTGTGTGCCTGGCCTATCTCTCCTGCCCCCTTAGTGCTATGACAACGTAGGGGGGGAAAGCCCACACAAACACACACACACACACACAGTAAACCAGAGAAGGAGTGTTGCCCTCAAGGCATATCTCCGTCAGTACACAGAAAAACTTCATTATGGTGAAACAAATGTGTCCTCAGCAGGAAAACAGCCTCAGTAGAAGGTGCTCTTTTACAAACGTCTGGACAGTATTAAATTATACAGAAACTGACACTGCTGCTTAGTCCACCAGTGGCTCTGGATGAGCCTCTTGATGTGTGTTGAAAGCCCAAACAAGCTCTAAAACTCGTTTGGTCTGTAAAATGTGCTTTTGATGGCTTCCCTGTGAAACAGTGTGCGGCTCGCAGGGCAGGTCTGTATTTCTTCAGAAGCGGTTTGCCATGCCTGACATGATCCTATTGTGAATGGCCCTCTATGGTAATAAGGTCATTTGTCTTGTGCAAAGGAGAGGGGATCTATAGTTGTCATACTCTGAGCTGGAGATAAATGTGAAAAGCTAAGACTGTGCCAGTGAAAAGAATTTACGCAGTCAACCGTTTCCTCTCTCAGATATAATGCAAAAAAACCCCTCAGTGTCTGGAAACAAAAAGGATGCAATTAAAACCACAGAATTGAACATAGGTCTTTTATTCAGGTACTTATTGATCTGTTGGATAATGATGTAAATCTTGCTTCACAGTTTATGAAAACTATAATAAAATACATGTCTGAATTTTCTCTGTGCTCTTTTGTGTAGTGTGTTCTCGCCCTGTTTATATTGTCTGTTTTGTATTTACTCTCAAAATGCTGTTTTTTATGCTGCTTTTTTGGGACCAGAGCTCTCTTGAAAAAGAGATTTTAGAGGGTGCTTTCAAACCTAACCTGTTTGATTTGGTTCAAAAGAACTCTGGTGTGTTTGCCCATTTAGTTCGGTTCATTTAGGCGGGTGTGAAAGCTGCCAATCGAACTCAGGTGCGGACTAAACAACCAGATTGAGTCCGCCAAAAAAACGTGGGTCTCCAAAGCGTGGTGTGAAAGCAGAACAGACCAACCACAGGATTTTATGATAGTAGATATGTGATTTTTGCATGAATTCAAGAGCTAAACAGCTACTAAATCCATTTGCTAATCATCAACATTAAAAGAAATCTGTATTAGTAGTGTATATATTTATCCTAATCATTTGCTAACCATGGTAACAAATTAGTGCAGGAATTTCCCTGACGAATCAGGAAGTAAAAAGGAATTAACACAGTGGTGTGTTGAGCTAGCATCCAAGTCCATGTATTTTAACCGATCTTCATTAAAAAGTGGGTGAAACATAGTGTCTAACACAATAACTACCTTTCTCGTCTTGTTCCTACCCGTCATCAGTATTCAAAAAAAGCGTTGCAGTCTCGTCTAATTTTGCTCATAACTGCTCGTTATTTTTTGTGACCTTGTTGTGTAGTGCTGATGTTGTATCAGTTATCCGTCAGTCTGTATGACTTCATGTTTACAGCTCCTGGTTTGTTTGTTTGTAAAAAAATAAATTCATTTTTAAAAAAAGGCACGTTGATCACGAACTGGACCAGAACTAAAAGGCAGCAACCATTGCCAAACCACATGTGTGAAAGTGCCCTAAATCTCAACTTGACTTGTAACTGGTTAAATAACAGAAAAGAAAAATGGGTGATATGTGAATGAGCCTAACAGAAATGCATGCTGTCCACACAAAACCACACAACAAATGGCTTCCTGTGCTTCTCCATCCTCCACCATGTAATGTAAAAGGCAGGCAAGTCAATAATGCACTCCTTTTTTACTTTTAATGCTCTTCTTCCTCTAATACCAAAGTGCACATGTTGGATTTCTCAGTCACTGCTGCTAATACCTCCTACATCATCCTTGTTTAGTAAATGGCTTAACCTACCCTACCATACTATAGCTTTTGTGGTCTACCTTGCTGCTGTATTTATGAATAGACTCACGAGGTCCGACCCTGCAGGCTGGCTCGGCTACAAAGCATTTCTTCACTCGGCTGTTTATCGTCACGCAGTCAAATTCCTCACTGCGGTTTCATGTTATAATTTTCTTGGACCAGGCAGGAACAAGTGTTTTCACAGCTATAGTGGGAATCCGATTATCATACAGGGATCACAGTCGTCATGGAAACCAAGGATGGTGCATGGTGTTAAGCCATCCCTTACACATCCTAGAACATTGGGAATTAGTGTGAAAATTCAGCTCCCTTAAAATAAAGATGTGACAAATTCCGTCTTTCATATTAGACGCTTTCTCAAGCAACTCGCCATATTTTGTTTTTGTAGCCTGCATGTGTGGTGGGAATACAACCTGTGCTTTTTAGAAACATTACTTTGTCACATACTTTCTCATAATGTATCATACCTTGACACAAAACATCAAATATCCCATATTCAAAGGTTCAGTAGCTACTGATGCACCAAGGATTAATATATTCTCTAACGGTGTGATGGAATCAATACTATTTTTAAGAGTTTTAACAGGGACTGAGATCTTTTATCTACAGATTATTTAAGAGAAGTTCATGTAGGCTTTAAATGGGCTCAAAAATTGTAATTAATTGTAATTAATAACACACTTCAAGTAAAATACTATCAAAAAATGTTGATACAATTTAAATTCAGTTCTCTTTCCAGCAGCCTGGAGGTGCAAGTAACAGCTTGCCAGACTTTCTCTGATCATTTTCTGGTGTTGCACTATGTCTACTGATGTCTTTGAAACATTTGGGAAAGAACAAGCTGTAACAGCTGTTGCAGTGAGGACATACTGTAGGACAGATTCCAAAACAGATTCATGTTAGGGTACCTTTTTCAAACTCTTGTCACCAATTTAAGCCACATGTTTCTTAATACACAAAAGAGAAAAATAATCTGCTTCCACTTGAATTTTGGCCAAATTGGAGAAAATATGGACAGCTGCAAACACAGCATGGCTATGATTACACATGCATGTATGGAGAAAAGCAATTATTTTTCCCCAAAATATGGAATTCCTATTTGTTATTGGCTCATCAAGCATGACTAATGACTTATGGATATAGAAACTGTAGAGTAGGTGATAATTTACTATCTTTGTTGACTTTCACTGGTATTGTATGTTTATTGTTTCGTCCAAGTTGTCCAAATTACTACAAATGTCAAGCAAATGTTACTAAAACAGAATAAGCTACTGAAGGTTTTGTACATCTGGTGAAGAGCTGAAAAGATGAGTCGTTTAATTAATTAGTCGATGGACAGTTCTAGCTTCTAGGTTCTCAAATGTGAATATTTGCTGATGTTCTTTGCCTTCTTTGATAGTAAAATTAAATATCTTTGGGCTTTGGACTGTTGGTCAGACAAAACAAGCAAACTGAAGACATCACCTTGGATTCTGGGACGTTGTGAATGTCATTTTTCACTATTTTACAACATTTTCTGACTAAAAATGAATTAATTAATCGAGAAAATAATCTGCAGATTCATCCATAATGGAAATAATTATTAGTTGCAGCTGTGGAACAGAATTCATTGCAACTGATTGCAGTTTGATTATTGTACAAGTGATTTTGCGAATGTTTTTGCATATTTCTATTCATGTTGCGATCATTTTAACAATATTGCCCAGAGATGCAAAACTGTAAGGGAAAACTATACTTCAAACGTCAGAAATTTGTACATTTTCAAAAACAGGACATCTGCAAACATCAGAAGTTTTGTGAGCAGTGAAAGAAGAAAAAACATTCTGGTACAATATGATGTATGATGTGTATTGTTGATAAGGCCTGGGACTAAGTCTGAGGGGCTTTCTCATTACCCTCAATGAGGCAGGTGAAGGCAGGACTCCACTTCCTGTGAGGCACAGGAGGAGAGCGCAGGTGGAGGGGAGAGTCATCCAGAAAGATTGAAACAATGCTGTGAAGAGGAGATAGATGAAGCCAGAGTGTCTTGGCCACACCAAGGAGAGGACAGCACATCTGTGAGCTCATGCTGCAAAAAGCTTGTCTCATTACTACCCCTCCTGGAGGGTGAAAACTTTGTTTCCCCACATGTACGTCTCTCTCTTTGTCTTCTTCCTGTCATGCGTCTTTTCAATCACATCTACTCTTCCTTTCTGTCCTTGTCTTCTGCATTTTCTTGACAAAACAGTGTGATATTAATCCAGTTTATGAATGTGGGTGGCTATCCTGTTCATTACCCTCTCAAGACCTTCCTGGTTCATAAATTGAAATTAACAGACAATGCCTGAAAATGATCTACTTCAGTTTTCCACACTGTGTCGTCAGAATTTGTAATTAACACCCGTGTTAAAAAAATATATAAATTATGGACGCAACCATCCATTGTTGCCCTGTCATCCGTCAGCAGTGAGCAGAGGCAGACACTGGTAAAGTGTTCACTGGCAGCGATAATCATCACAGAAGAGTCAAACCATGATGCATTCAGTGCAGTGTGATACTCTGCTATGTGGTGTGGAAATGCAACTCAGGGTCGACCCTGAACCCTCAACCCCACCCGCCTGCACAGCGCTGCCTTGGGGCCACAAAGAGCTCCCAACTCACTCTGGTAAACATAACAACGCACAATATGCCCGCACAGACAACAAAAGACATGACTCCGAGCGCTGTCACCACTCATCATGCTGACACAAAAGAGGATGCAGCTCAGATACTGTGTGAATGGTATAATAATGTGCACACAGACATGATAGGATATTTTCTGGATGCTCGGGGACAAACAGATAGGCCCAGTTGAATGGGATCAATGCAGGAATCAATAGAGGGGTGCCTGGTGAGCATTAAAAGCACAGAGGAGCCGGGCATTTTAAGAGCCAAATGACCTGACAAGGAAGGTCCTTGACCAGCAGAAGTGACTGGCCCTGTGGCCTTGTGAAGGAGCTGGAGCTGATAAAAGCAAGTCGCAGGAGGAGATAAATCTCTGAGAATCACAGAGAGGCTATCATCTAGCGTTTCAGTGTAGGTGTGTGATACTGAGCGCTTTCGCTGCCATTTTGAGCAACATTTCTTGTAGGCGACACATGAGAGAAAACAGAAATGTGTGGATATATATGTATATGAACTGGCTGGCGCCACACACTGCGCTCCAAGGCTAGATTCCCTCCTTAGTGCCAGTCAAGCTTACTAGAGCGTGGTGCCGGCTGGATTGATTGATGGACTACAGGGGAGAATGCAGGTGGGGTAAGAGACGGGCACGGGAGAGAACCTGAGGTTGTCACTGATCTGACTGGAGCGTTCAGGGGGAAAAAAAGGTGCCTCGAGGGCGTAATTCAGCTCACTAAAAGCTCTTAAACCTTCAGCTCCAGCACGACCATCACTTTCCTGCTCTTGTCCAGATGGAGGAAACATGGAAAGAATAATGTGACTGACATCACATTTAGTTTCCAATTACAGAGCCGTTGTAAACACTGACCACCACTTTTTTTCTCGTCAGTGTCTGCGTTGTATTAATTTTTGCCTGTGTCACTTGTGATACATGCACATTTTCAATGAATGTTTGCAAAACAAATTTGAAGAATGCTATTACATGTAAATCAGTATGCAGTTTGTAGCAATTTCCAGCTACTGGACTGACACCTTATGGGCACTGGACACAATAACAATGTGTGCGATCGTGATAAAAGACAACAAAGAAAATCACCTGTGAATAGAAGAAGACATGCAGCACAGTGACTTGTGGAACACTGACTAATGATAGTACAGGACAATAATGATTGTCAGCAAATACCATGAAAAGACCAAAACCAAGAATATGTTTGTCCATTGCTCAATACTTATTGACTGATCGATCACAATTTCCCAGAGCCCAAGGTGACATCTTCAAATGGTTTCTTTTGTACGGCCGAGAATACAAAACAAAGATATTCAAATTAAAATGATATAAAACAGAGAAGGAGCAACAAATCCTCACATTTAAGAAGCTAGAAGCAGCAAATGTTTATTTTTTTCCTGCTAAATAAAGACTAATCGATTATCAAAACTGTTTAAGATTCATTTTCTGTTTCACGAAGATGAATGCAAAGAATAATCAGGATCCATGCACCAAAATATTACATATAAAAGCAACTAAATAAAGATGCAGTTGTAACAACAATCAGCAAAGTGCAGGAATGAACAGAAAGGTTTCTGCTTTTTAAATGTTATGCTGCTATATGTATGAAGCAACAAAATAAACAATAGCAGTCTACAATTGCAGACAGTAAACTTATTAGTGAGATTTACCCTCTAAAAGTAGTAAAACTGGTTATCTTGGCCCCTGCACTCACTCCCTAAAGACATTTCAGTCCCGAGGGTGAACTCTGACCACGCAGCGACTATCGGTGGAAACGGTAAATTAGCACAGAGTATTCAGTGAATGTCAAACTCAAGCCGCCATAATCCAGCAGCTCGTTCTCTGCGTGAACTGCGCTCTCTCTGTGCATCCTGGGTAAGTTGTTTCTCCTGGGGGTTGATCATATCAGGAGCCAGAGAGGTTATTTACACTGACAGTTATGGGACAGAAAGGGAAAGAGAGAAAGACTTGATCTGCACTATGTGGAAGGCACATTTCTAAAAGATGAGTAATATAATTTTAATTACACAAATTGCGTCGTTCTAAAACAGTAACCTGGTGAACACAGCCTCCCTCAACTCAGCCAATAAACTTCCTGGGATTTTAACTTTCCTTTCCTTTCTTAAGCAAGCAGCCTTGGGCGAGATGATAGAGGTTGTTTAACATGATATGTCACTGGTTTTCACGCCAAGGTGGTCTCAGGTAATAGACTCAAATGTGGAAGGGTGGATTTTGTTCATTTGGCTTCAAATTTTCAGGAACAACGTGTTCCCCCCGAAAGCTTCAGTCTCGACTTTTGGCAGTGTGTGAAGGTGACGACAGATGAATAATGCATGAGCTTAATGTGCTGCCGTTAATCAGAGTAGTCTCACGCTTTGCTATACCGTGACACACACACACACACACACGCACCTCCACCTTTCTCCTCTGATCTGAGAGCAGGTGATGTGAAATCAGGTGGAGACATTAGAGAGCAAGAGATAAAGAAATGGAGAAAGAAAAAAAGTGAAGTATTATGGTACTGCCTAAACATTTCACATTCTCTGCTCACTTCATCCCAGCTTACTGAAATTCATCACAATGAGCATGTGCTTTGGGAATACAGGGGCCTCTCCAAAGGAAGTGCAAAGGCACTGATTGCATTTTACCAGGCTTTTCAAACCTGGCTTTTGTGCAAGTCCTCATCAAATGAATGCAGGGGAAAGGTGAATGTACACTCACGCAGAAGCCTTTTGCATGACCCGCTTGCCTCTCTGTACTCCCTTTCTCCACTCAGCAGGAAGATGAAGGAACTTGGAAAGCTCTGAAATGCATCCGCAATGCTTTTTCATCCCTCAGCCTCGCAATCACGAAGACATAAATTGCAATTTTGCACATGAATGCAGCGTTCATTTGCGTGGGTGTGTATTCATGTCTGGGCACTGCAACTCTAGACCCTGTGAGACTATTTCTCCCATAGTAGACCTCCTCGATGGGGTAGCTGATAATATACTCTCATGTGGACATCTAAGATCAGTGATTACCCTCCATTTACTGCAGTCTGTTCTCCTTCAGGGCATGTCATCAAAGGACAGAGTTTGGAGAAAATGTCTGATTTGAAGATAACCTCTTGGCTTATTCCTTTCTGTGACAGCCTTTTAACATGATTGATCCTTTAATTACGGTAAATAGGGATTGACTGGAAGGTTACAAAGAGATGGTGACACCACTGACCCTGGTAAACAGAAAAAGGGAACAACTGGAAATCCATTTTTTTCCCAAAACACTTGAGCACAAAGACAAAGACTGTGTTTTGTCCTTGTTCTTTCATTGGACGGCAGGGTGAAAATCCAAGACTTTGATCAACAATAACCAACAGAAGTGGAGGTGGGTTAAGTCTAAAATTGGTTTTTCGTTCACCAAGAAGGAATATCAGTTGACAGACACACACTGTACGCAGTAACAGGAGGGTCAGTGGTCTTCACATAGCATCTGAATTTTGCCTGCCACATACTGAAAAACCAAGGTTTTACACCTGAAAATGTAAATTCTTACTTTTATATAAATGCATATTTCTTTGTATACCTGGAAGATTATTGATTTCTGCCTTCATTAATTTGGTAAATTGTGAAAAATGTCACATGTTTAGCAAAAGTACGTGTTTAGCTTCAAGAGTGTGAGATTACACGCAGGTATATGCAATACATTAGATTACAAAACAAACTAACACCTTTTTTAATAAACATTCAAATGCTGTTTCACCTTTTTTTTAACCTTATAATACCCTAAATTAAAACACATGGACAATTTTTAATCCTTAGACCCTTGGATGTATTGCATTGCTTGACTTCCTGACTGCTTTGAATTTAGGGAGACACAGAATTTACATATCAATACATATATTACAAAAGTTCCAGCATCCCGCAGGCTTCATAATGAGTTTATACTTCCATGCAAACTCTTTCTTTTAAGATTGACCACAGTATAACACTTACACTATGAATTCATCCTTACAAACTTCTCTTGTCCTATAATAATCCAAATTTGCACTTTGCTCTGATCACATCAATATTCAGGATCTTTTCTGATGATCACCTTTGTGATCCAGGAAATTTTTAGGACTGAATCTCCATTAATCTGAGCTTTGATATGGGTTTAAGGCTAAAACTTTTCCATCTCTGATTTTGGAGCTGATACCCTCATTAATGAACATCAATCAATCCAGGTGACGCAAAGCAGGAGACTGGATAATTCATGATAGCAGATAGAATACAGCTTAAGACACAAAATGAGAGTAATGACGATATACACAGTTCTAAAAAAAGATATTTTCTCTTATCTTTTCTCCCTTCCTATTACCCTTATTTCACATTCTGTCACACAAAAACAAGGCTTTGCTTGGTGCTTCAACTACTGAAAACCAGTGGGTTGTTGCTATGCAACAATTAAATATGTTTGAGGTGTGCTACTCTTGAGTTTCCTTTTACCTTTCAGTAACCTGTGCAGTGCTGAAGAAAAATTGCACTTTCTTGGTGCTGTCAGCTTTGCCCCCTTCCCTCTCTGTAAATAGAGGTCTCTGGTGAATATGCAGCCTTCTGTGGAGTCGGAGATGTAGTGATAAAAAGTAGCTCTTCTTTTCCACTCAGATCGCAGCAGACAGCACACTGATTTACACAGCGCAGTGACAAGGACGACAGCTGCAGCATACCGAGATGGAAAATATATCCTCGCTCCATCCCTATCGCCAACCTCCTTCCTTCATCCTTTCTTCACTTTAAGCCCAATTCACATCAACCCTCTCTTCATGTGCCCCACCTCCTGCCATCAATGTTTCTTTTGGTCTCCGCTGCTAGAAGGAGGGCTTATTGATGGGATGTGGACTGGAAGAGGAACCAACTACCTTCCAGAGGTGGCAGTGGCCTCTGTGGGTCAGAAGGGAAAAAGCAGCATGTGTGAACTCTCTCCAGCCCTGTTTGTCTGACACAAGAAAATGAACTTGCAGTGGCCGGCAGTCTCACCTGCCATACATGCCTGTTTTCACACGGGGAACAGTCCCCAGTTTATTACCTCTGGCCGACACGCAGCCTACAGAGACGAGGACATCTCAGGGGAGACCACACCTTAGTTTTATGGCATCGACAGTTGACGAGGGAAAGGAGCAAGGCAGGTCAAAGGGGAGGAGACTGAACGGATGGATGCCTCCCAGTTCATGACACTGCTGAGCCGAACAAACACAGCCGCATATGTCTTCGCCTCTTTTCTGGACCGTGTTATTAACACACCAGTGGAAAACACTTAACTCATGCCTATTCAATTATGCTAATGCATACATATACAAATGACCCTAGTTAGTTATTAGCTGTCTCAATTAGGGGACATGTGTATGGGGGTTCAGCAGAGAGAGAGAGGAGTGACGGGTGGTTTGCTTTCCACTGGTGATAACAGAAGCCTTAGGGCAAGACTTGGGCAGCTTTTATTGTTTCTGTTGGAGTGCGGGGGGGGGCAAGCAGCGAGGCACAAAATCAATGTCATGCTGAGCCCATGTATGCATACTTGTGTGGACGTTTTGTGCGTGTTAGGCTAAATGCATGAACACAAGTGGCCCTTATCTTTCTAGCTTCTCTTAGAGTATCAATGCAGCAATGAGGCTCTGGCAACTCTCTTTCCTGTGAACTCCATCACCAAAGATCAGAGGGAAAACTACAGTACGCTTCCATCTAACAGCCCTTACAGAAATAACCCCGTTTTCATGTCTGATTTCACACCCTCTTACTGTGTTCACACGGAAGATGTAAAACACATCTAATTAATTCATGAAACCGGGTGATTTGCAACCAGCCACAGAACACACCGCCCTAGTTCTTCTGAAAATGTTATTGTATCGATGAGTGTACTAAGCTTTAGATTATACAATAAACCTGAATCATGGAGCTGCGGTGTTAAAATGCTTTGCACGTATGTACATAGTAAAACTATGCATTAAAAATCAATAAAATGGTTGAACAAAGCCATAAATGACTCATACATCACATTTATTACAGCCAAAGCAGATTAATCACAATGATTTGAAGTGTGAAATGAAGCATGTTGCTATGGGAGAGAGTATTTGTCTTGGGTATGATACACTAATGCTGAGCAGGGCAAAGTTAAGCCGGGAAAAGATTTGTGGTTATGATCTTTGGCAATGCAACAAGAGAACTAATACATCAATCTGCAACATCTTCAAGGAACAACTGCTGAATCTACAGTTAGGAGTGGAGAGCGCAAGGGATGCTTTTTCTAAACAGAGTTTCCATTAGGTAGTGGCTCCTGTTTTACTGAAACATAGGCGTTTTTTGATTTGAAGATAAATTACAAATCTAACAAACAAGTAAGTCTCCTTTCGGACACTTACTTTCGGACGCTGTGCTTATTTTATATTCACATCCATGTGGCTGACTGAAAATCTGTCCACAAAGTTGGTTTCCTAGACATCGCCACCAAAAGAGCGCAGATAAGTCAGATAAGTAACTGTCCATATTGTAGATATGTAGGTTCATATCCACAGGTATCGACTTAACAGTTCTTGACCACAAATACGAGGACAACATGGTGCAAACTCAATGACCGTACAAGTTGGCTTGGATATTTGCATCTTGATATATGTCATAAACCTGTTGTCTCTTGTTTTTCTTTTTTGGGTGTCTACGTCTGTCTTTTTACCTTGTTTTTACCTGTTTTCTCAAAAACGTTTTATAGCTTGTGAGTTGATATGATTTACTTCTCCAGGTCTTTACTTCTTCTCTAATATATCTATATCTATGTCTCTGTCTTCAACACCAGGGACAACAATGGAAACAAGTCCAGGACTCTATCGTTCTATCCCTGACAAAATCTGACATGTTCTATGTTTATAAAAATATTTTAAAATAATGTCAATAGACCAAACTAGACTAAAAAAGCTCAGTCAAGCAAAACTTTTGTACACATAGCAGTGACATGAAGCTATAGAGCTATAGGAGAGTGCATCGTGAGTATCCCTGACTGCAAGCCAACAAAGATTTAATGCTCCAGTGAACATGCACTGTGGCAAAGAAGCACATACCCTGTTTGTAAGCTTTGCATATTTGGCTGTTGTAATTATTTATCCAGGCTACCTGGTTAAGTACTGAGCATTGTTGCCCATGGACTCGACTGACAGTGAGTGTTGGTTAGTAAACACAAATAGATTAAAGCTGGTAAATATTCAAACACTGCTGTGCCTGCTCTTCAGCTCCAGTGCCTTCTGCAACCAAAATGTAACATTCCCCGCAGTGTATTATCTAATCACCATATGAATAATCTTTACAAACAAGGCAATATCCTCCATCATGCCCCTGCTCTGACACTGTGAGCTCACAGTATTACTTATAGACTATTGGTGCTGTCCACAAGAGGTGGTGCTGAAACGTCACCCTCCTCTGCTTGTTGCCACCTCTCTCCCTCCGTACAGGAGCGCTGTCCATGGTTCTGAATCAGCGCTGCATGGCCTGAGCACGGAAGTTCTTCCCACAAAGAAAGAAATATGGTTTTTGCTGGCTGGGTGACTGGGTGGAGCAGCCTGGACCTTGTCTCGGCTGGGTCTGTCTGTAAGAGGCGAACAAGCCAGAGTCTCAGCAGGCAGGGAGCTCCACGCCCTGTTTGCTTCAGAGCTGTCACATGTGACAGCGTCATCTACAAAGAGACGGGGGGGCTGGAGGCCTGAATACATGCCTTAGATGGATACATAACATGGCTGTGGTTGAGGATCGATGGACTATCGCCTGTCTCAAGAAGCTTGATCTCAGTATTTTGCTCAAATGTGTGAATGTCTTAGACAGCTAGTTGCATTTGTGGCACAAAAGAGATGACAGCAGATGTGCAGTCTTTCTGCAACAAAAGCATTTCCTGTTCTTTCTACCCTAACTTCATTCCTGTGTTTTAACATTCAGATCAACACATTGTGAATGTGCATTCAGTGGGATGCTGTGTGAAAAGAACGGCTGATCCCAGCTCATGAGAGGCCAACCTCTCGCTGCCCTGTCTTTCCCCCCAGAGTACAAAAGCCAGCCAATCAGAGTGGATCAGGCAATGAGTCACGGAGAGAGTGGACTGCATCCAGTGGACCGAAAGGAGCTGCCTGCCGCTCTGGGCAGGAAAGCAGTAACGTCCATGGATGGAGTGATCCGGTCAGAACTCTTGCACACACACCAACACCCACATACATGTAGATTTACCAATACAGTCTCTCTTTTTTTAACAAAAATTTAACACATTTAATGTTAAGTGTAATTTGTCAATGTCCCTCGCTTGCTGTTTTATAAGATTCATGAGACAAGTCATTACTCTCAACCTAACCAAACACCCACTGTAACGCTGCAAGGTTGTGTGAAGGTCAGCATATAGATCCAAATCCAACTCAGGCTGAGCTGCGCTTCAGCTTCCTAATGGTATAGTACACTCACTACGTGTCACTCAAGGCTTTACAGCCGTTAGATAAACAAAAACACTGTGTGAATGGGACGTATGAATGAGTGCTAGAGACGCTCATTAACTATTGATGCAATGGGAGATCTCACAGCTGGATACACATCACACACCATGGACACACACACACACGCACAACAGTTGGGATGACAATGACAAGACAATGCCAGTGGGCATGTGCAATATTTTCCAAGAAAAGGATTCTATTGTCCTCACAGAGAATGAATCGTATTAAATAGCTTCCACAAATGACTCTAAATTTTACACGTAAATCTAACGGCAACAATGGCATGAATATGAAAGGTGAGCCGATTGTTCAGGTCCACTATAGGACGTACAAATCCATTTTTCAAGGAGTAACAAAAGGCGCAGTGGATGTGAATAGGATTTATTGGAGCTTGTGGGAGATTCGAAAGGTGGCGGAAAAATTAAGTCTAAATGGAACAGAAATCTGAAATGAATTAGTTTTGCGTTTGAAAAGACTAGAGCTGCGTGTTGGCTTTCATGGCTTGTTCCAGCACAAGACAATGGAATCAAATAGACAGGGTCTATTGAAGCCGCACAATCTACCAACCTTCACCTCTTTCATGTTTCAAAATGAGGGAAGAAAAAAAAATTTGAAAAGTGCAAATGTTATTAAGAACAGAGAAGCTTTGTTCAGCCTCTGGCCCCCTAGTCTGTCTTTGTTTAATAGTCTACTGTACGTCAGCATGCATGAATGGAGGGAGGGACGGGAAGGAAGAGAGATCGACTAGTTCATTTCAGTGGGATCTGGGATAATGAGGACAGAGAGAGGGAGAGATAAGGAACGACAAAGGGGAAATGACAAACAGCAGGGAAGGCAGAGCAGTGACTCGATTACAGTATAACTTCTCATTAAATGACAAAGAAAGCAAGAAAGAAAGCAAGCCCTGGGTTAGGAAGCCATGGCATCGTACTATAGATACAACTGCTAAATACGGCGTGTCTCCTTTCTTTTCTGTAGGGGAATAACTGTCTCCTCTGACTATCCCGCTGCCACCGTTGCCACGCTGAGCCCGAGGAGCAGCCGTTGATCTGGAGCTCGGCCTAACCCTCCGTTGGATTCTGCTTATCCCTGCCTGTCACTAATGTCACGGATCCCCATCAGCCACATCCAGCCAGGTCCCACTCATAAATGTGGACGCACACAAATCGGGTTGCTCTCAAACTGATACTCTGACCAGTTTTCAGGGAACTAAGAAACACGAGTCGCACGGATACTTCAGAAAAACTGATTATACGTGTAGAAATATCAACTCTGATCTCTAGCGATAGTATTTAACGCCACACTATTTGAGGGCAAAAGGAACAGTTGCAAAACAAGAAAGTGAGACCCAAAAAAAAAGTCTTCCCACTCTTTCCACGTCCTCCAAAACTCTGATCTTGGAAATGTGTGTTTTTTTTCCTTTTCAGTGATCCCTGCCTTTGTAAATCTGACATTCCCTGACATCTGTCATCCTGGATGAGCTGCTGTCAAAAAGACACTACGCCTCCTCCTCCTCCTCATCTTCCTCCTCTTCCTCTGTACGACCTGACTCTTCTGATCACAATTACACATTACAGTCTTCTGTGAGCCATGTTTGCTGACATGCTCACACACACACACACACACACACACACACACACACACACACACACATCAAAAAACAGCATGCTCTCTCCATTTCAACCAGGCATGACATGTATTATTTTCAAAGCAGCAACACAAACGAGAGCTCTCATTCCATTTGACTGTATAACCAACTCTCACTATCTCCACACTACAATCCTCTTATGTTTTTTTTTTTTGGTCTCTTACCTGGCAGCACGCTGTCTTCACTGGGTCCTCAATCCCAGGAAGGGGTTCAGACAAGTTCTGCTTTCGCTGAGGGAGCTCGATGTGGCACTTTAAGAAGAAAAAAAAAGAAAAAACAAAGGCTCAAAAAGCAATGTCCCCTTTTTTTTTTTTCACACGGTGGCTCAAGAAGCACTCACGATCACACACTCGAACACCCAGTCAACAGCTCCGGCAAGCGAGCAGCTCGCTATTCCTTCCCTCTCTCTCTCTCTCTCGCTCTCTCTTTCTCTCTCTGTCTCTCTCCCTCCCCCTCTCTCTCAGTCCGTGACACTCGCCTCCTCTCTTCCCGCCCACCTACTCCAGCCCCCTCCCCCAGCTTCTCTCTTCCTCCATCTCTCCCTCGCTTGCTCTTCTTCTGTCAGACAAAATGCACACATCCCCTCTATCTGTCAGCTCACAATTTTCTGACATTTTCCCCACCCACTCACACCTTCTGCTCCATGAAAACAAACATCAACCGAAGGTACTATTAGGTGTGCATTTCCACACACCATCAACAAACTTATTCTAGTTTTGTGGAGCATTTCAGGTGATATTTTCTCTTGGAATAAGACAAACCGCCTTGTGAAAGCCTAATAACATCAGATGGTTTGATTAATGAATAATGGTAATGAGGCATTCATACTGTATATGATTACAGTTCTGACTCCCTTTTTAAAGCCATAACTGCCGCTCATTCACACCTATTCTTCTTTATTCTCTCCTCCCCATTTTTCAGTCTCACTCCACCTATTCCTGTCTCTCCTCGGGTCCCGCTGGTGTATTTGATGCTGCTCACACACCATTCTTCAGACAGCAAGTCAAGGGCATTCCCAGAGTAAGTGTATGCTAATGCTCTGCCTCAAGGAGCTGCCTGGCGTCCCCTCGACTCTCAGCCCGACCAGATGTGGCACTCGGATCTCCCAGGGAGGGGGCAGCAGATGCGAAGGCAAAAGGAGGACCAGCAGCAAAATTCTGCCAAGCAGTCGATTCTCATTTGACCACTCGAACGGACACAGTGAGGCCAACGGCACCTGACTGATGGAGGTGTGGATGTTTAATGGTGCTTCATTGGCATGAAATGCGGAAATACTTAGGCCTACTGCCAGTTTTCAGCCATGAGAAAGTGAAGTTAACCACAACAAACAGCCCTTTAGTACATATAATAACTGACAACAGATCATAAAAATGGAACATAAATATTACCCACATGTTTAGATGTAAAGTACATTAGGGATTTAAAGAACCTCATTTATATGGTCATTCATTTATTCATTGGTTTACTCACTAACTCATGGCCAGCCCAAATGCAGCAGCTGCACATTTCATCCACTGCCTGGCACAGAATAGGGCAGTGTGCATCCAGAGAAGTGAAGAAAAGCTGAGCCAAGTTTAAAGTTATATTACTGAAAAACTCACAGTTTGTGGGAAAATAATTATTAAACACAAGTTATTATTCCAGGCAGGCTACACACTACGCCTGAGTATCATTTGAATTTTTTCAATATATGATACCCGATGTTCTGCGTACTGCATACTGTAGTATATGTCTTGTGGCATGATAGATGCATATAACTTATCTGGTTTGTTATCGGGTGAAGCTACATTTTAATCAGGGACTTAAAATAACAATAAGTGGGGAGGGAAAGATGGTGCTGGGATCAAACCTGAGACCACTGAGTTACAATATAGTCCATTAAGCTATGTAGTAACACTAAACCTTGGCCATTATAAAAGCCTACCAAAAAAAGAAAAAGTTTTCATGTGTTTAAATTGGAATCTGTGAGTGAGAGTTCTGCAGCACCCTGCTGGTGTGTTTGTCCTCTCTGTGCTTCCTGTCTGCCCTTTCAGCCACACACTCATTTCCTTGACGGGTCATCTCGCATCCAATCAATCCTCTCCCCAGAAAATCCTTGAATTTACCTTTGAAGTGTCTGCTTGTTGTGTCTATTTTTATTAATTAATTACGTCTGTGGCAAACTGTAACTCTGCGAGAGAAGTGGCCGCGGGCGTGGACAGATGTTAAACGTGTGTGTACTGTAAGTGCACGTGTCTGTCCATGTGTGTCTATGGAGAGACCTAGCGTGTAAACAAAGTGCACAGGCTGATAAAGCGCAGTGAGACACATGGCAAAAAAAGCTAAAAAGCTAACAGACATATAGTCGGGACAGAGGCAAAGCAAACAGGGAGTCTGTGTTAATGATTACCAACTAACACCCTGCCTGGACACTGCACAGCTTGCTCCTCTGTACATAAGCTTTGGTTCACTGGCTCTGTGTGTGCTATGTGTGTGTGTCTTGTGTCGTGTGGCCGTGGGGGGATCGATTACTGGGTAAGGCGATGTGGCCGGTGCAGATTTGTGGCCCAGCAGTCTTATAGTTCAACCCTAATGAGCAGGGGAAGTAGTGCATCCATGCTGAGCGGTACAGGCCATCCTCTATGGAGAATATCTCTTCCCAACAAAGTGGGCTAAACACACATCCCAGCACTGCAAAGGCCATTTGCTATCACAGCTAGGGGCTGAAAACTGCACACCTCCAAAGCCTCTAAGCTTATCTCCCTTGCAAACGAAAACTGGCTGGAAGACAGATAATAGTTTTGGCCAAACAATTTCTCTGAGAAAGAGAGTAAACACTCTGGAAATTCAATATACTGTATGAGTTGTTTTGAGATCTCTAAACAGGAAAAATGTAGGCAGCTATAAACTAAGGTGCTGATGACTGAGCTGGGTCTCTGGGTGCAAATTACTGCCCTCTGTGGATGTCACTGAGCTCCAAAGGTGCAGCGCTTATCTACGTTAAAACAACTACCATACCGACATTAAAAGACTGAGATGAAGATTTATACGGCGTAAACATCCTATTTTCTGCTGGAGAGAATATTTCCTCAACAAAATGGAAACCTTGAGTGTGTATCCGGAATCCAATAAATTCTCATTTTATTTGGTATCTCGGAGAATTCGTGCTAGATACTGGGGTTGACAGTTTATTTGTAATAAAAAGTTTGCTGTAGCAATGATAGAAACTGTGCCTGAAAGAGCTAAGTAAATAGTGCCACCCAGTTTGATTGACACATGACTTGTAAAGCAGAAAAACCATAGCATTGACAACACAACATCATTTTATTGTTAACATTTTACTATTTTACTATAATCTATTTATTTTGTGTAGCATTTTATAACTTTATCCTTTATTGTTATTTGCTTGAATGATCTTTTATTATGCTTTTTTGGTTGTTTTGGTGAACATTACCGTTGAAAAGCACTATATAAGTGAAATCCATTTACCATTTAAAGCACATTAAATTGCATTTTATTTGTTTGAAAGGTACTATATAAATACATTTTGATTGATTGATTGGTTGTTCAAGACATGGTCAAAACATAAGGGACCATATTAGCCACTGATTGAGAAAGAAATGGTGACCAAAAAGCAGTTTTAAAATGGTGCATCAGTCCTTAATGCTATCAAAACCTTTTGAATTGTAACAAAAGTCGACCTCTTCTAAGAACCGTATCTACTGTAACGCTGACGTAAAAAACAAACAAAAACACCTTATGCCCTATGCTTGCAACAGCAACCGTCATCATCTCAGTTTTTGCAACTTCAATATTTCAAAAATGTATATGAACAGAAAACCCAAAAAAAGTAAATCTTTCAAACCCGGAGCCTGTCAATGGTCAACCTGGATGGAACAAGAAAGAAAAAACGAGGAAAAGAGATCAGCAGGGTGAACGCGGGAAAGGGCGAAAAGGGCGAAATGGCATTTAGAAGAAAAAAGGCGGTGAAATAAAGGGAGATGGGTGAACAAAAAGGACAATTTCCCAAATGTCAGGAGCATTTGAATGGTCACCTTTGGACACTGCAAATCACTGGTCTTTCTCAACCACTAAGAGAGAGGATGTGAGAGGAAGCTTTAGAACAGGAAGAAGCTTTTCATCTATACAAACCGAACTAAACGAACTACGGAGCAATTTGCTCTTGACTTTGCATATTATTCACACAATTTATTACACTCAAATTGTATTACATGTGGACAACAAGGTAAATCCAAAAAGGTTATATCTTTTGTCATTGTGCTGTTATTTGTAATAATAAAAATTGAGAATTTCATCCATTTTGATTGACATCCTGTAGGAACTGGCTTAGCTCCAAACCCTGATCCCTCTGAGCCACAGTGGCCTGTAACAGACACAAATATTAAAGCTGCATTTTGGGGGAATTAGCATTCCAAAGGTGGCCTTTGCATTACTCAAAATCTGGGGAAGTAATTGAGTCATGAATATATCTGTATTTTAGGGGTATACTGTATCTCTGTGCAAAGGGACAAGGGACATTTTCCTGATAAAATCGTGCACCTGCATCATGCGTGGAAATCAAGGTGACCGCTGGACTTTCAATATGTCTGCAAACATGAATAAAAGTTTAAGAGAGACATTATCTGTCCTTGGCTGCATATTTTGCACTTGCTACTCTCCATATACTGTAGGTTTCCTCATGGGAAACTGGACTCTCCAATGTGTCAGTATGTAGAGGGACGTTGGTTTTAAAGGGTATTAAATGAGCTGATGTGATTGGTCATTGAGTGTTAGACATTACATTACATTCATTTGGAAGACACTTGTCAATCCTATCATCAGACAAGAAACGTCTTTTTTTTTTATGTCTAATGCCAAGTGTATAGCTTTTTACAATATCTGCACATGACAACTAAGTTATGGTTAAGGATAATAAAAGATTGTGTTTATGGCAAATAAATTATGGTTAATGTATGGTTTCATGTAGGCAACTAAAACACCTGGTTAAGGTTAGGGAAACATCATGGGTACAATTAATAAAAACGTGTACTTTAATTGCAGGACTGTGGTGGACACAAACTCCAGTCTCCTGCATGAAAGTCAGATATGCTGCACACTCATCCACCACCACGTCTTCCACATCCTTACTTTCTGCTTGGCTACAGAAAAGGACACACTACCTCCTGTGCTGGCAATGGACGTAGATTGTTTGGTGCAGAACCGTCTAAAATGGTCATAATTCCTAGGGACACTGGACTGCACTTTTTTGTCGAAAGCAACGTACAATGAGTGCATTCAAACTTGGTTGGTAAGTAAGTGCTAGCATGGGCCTGAGCCAAAACATGGGAACACCCACTGGTACTGTAGGATGAAAGATTCTTTCAAAATCAATCCTGTTTTCACGTGTAGCCCTGGTCCATCACGCTCCTCCAGCCACGGAAATACTGAAAACTTGCCACCACCACCTTAGCCCCCACGGTCAACCTCCATATCTATCCCTGCAGATATGTTACTGACTTTTTGTGGTTTTGGGTTGTACAAATCTTACTTTTTGCCCCTTTAATGCATTCAAGTCGTATTGCTTTGGCCCGCCCAGACTATCCAGTGCTAATTCTCTCTGAGACAGAAACATGCACTTCCAAATGGAGGAAAGTAGCCCTAATTACAGCTGATGCTCTCATTTAATCTCTCTCTTTCTCTGACCCCCCCCCCCCCCTCACTACTGCAGGCAGGAAGCTGCCACGAATCACTTACAGCTTTATCAGGGGATAAGTGGCTGTTCAAATATGGAGCTATTCAGAGAACTCTTTTCAATACACACAGATGCTCCTTTCACCACCACCCGGCTTTTCTCACTCACATGCATGCCGCAGATACTGTACACAAACTCCCACCCACATAAACACACAGATATACTGTACACACTGTTACGCACACAACAACTACTGGGGTCAGTAACACTTTCCAATGCCAATGATGTCACACAGATGTTAGGCTGGCACCTGAGGTTACAAGAGGAGCAGAGGAAGACCGAAGAGCTGCTTGTTTTCCATTTTTAAAATGCTAACAACTCCAGTGGATTATAAAGTTACTTAAAGGACAATGACAGTGGTTTTGAATGTTTTAGCTAATCAGCTACAATTTGCATACACTTACTGACTGTTGACGTGTGACAAGTGTTTTTGTTTGATGCTAGATGGCTATTGTTCTCCTTTCATTTTTGTGCTTTATTGAAATATATTCTTTTTATTGGTTGTTGTCATTTTTATGAAATGTATAATCGTTATGATCTTGTCAAAGTTACATTAGGGTGAACCATACATTTAAGTTTGCAGACCTTCTTATTGATGCGTTTAAGGACACAGCGACTTTGCAGTTTTAGCATCCTCAGCTCATTGATTTGGCTTTACTGTTTTGGGTTCACTCCCACCAGTATCATCTACCTTGTTTCCAGACAAAGCTGTCAGCTGTTTCCAGAGAAAATGCTCTAAAAACCCACTCAGCGCTACCCGCCCAGCACCAAACGGCAGACAGACAAAGTCAGCGACTAGCTGGTGAACATAGCAGAGCATTTAGTAGGAGATGATGGAGACCAAAACAGAGCTAAAAGGAATAGAAGCACTCATAATTGCAACAACAACTTTGTAAGGTGATGATATGTTAATGTTGTGTTTACAGGTTGTCTTTGCTGCCCCCATGTGGCCAAAAAATCAATTAGTGCTGCTTTAACCTAAACAGTAAGTAAGTTATGTAAAGTATACACAATTTGTATGTATCATATGGTCTTAACAAAGAGTATAGATACACTTGCACCACTGCAGTAAGTAGCACATTGCTACAGAGATGACTTTATTTATCTACTTATAACTTTAATAAGTATATTATTTTGATAACTCCAGTTGTTTCCTAGAGAAAGTTTTTTTATTATTAGCATGCTCAGTAGCCTTTATCTCCTCTCCTTCTCTTCTAACTCCAGTCACCAGGCGCTGCTGCTCACGGAGGTCACATCGTATTCATCCCAGCAGTGATAATTACGACATTCTTATGGAGAGATGAGTGGCCCTTTTGACCTGAGAGTCCCCTTGACTCACACACATGAGGAGGGGAGAGCAACGTGAGAGGAATTCATTGGGACTGATGACTGGAGCCCTTTGCACTCAAAGACACACTGAGGCAGACACACACACACACACAAGCACATACAGTACAGTATGCAGAGTACACGTTACGCAAATCAAGCCACCGAGGAGCATCTTTGTGCAGACAGGATCGGTGTGTTTTTTGGAGGGCCCCTGTCTGGGACGGGATCGAGGAGTCAGCACAGCCTGTTAGAACGCCCTGGGCCGAGTCTGTGTAGGGGACTCAGAAGGGGGATTAGTCGGGATTTAGAGAGCAGTAATTACCCTTGCCCATGGAGGGTCTGGTAATTAAATTACCTTAGCAACCCCGTTACTGCCCAGCCACACAGAGAATCCAAGGTCAGGGAGAGTGACATTTCAGAATATGCTAAATTCGTTTCGAATTGTTAGCAGGAAGCATTGCTTTGTTTGCGGTCTAGTCATCACTAAGACACATTTTTAGCATATATAGCATTATGCATCATGTTCAATGTAAATATGTGACTTTTCTATATGTTTTCTGTGTGATTAAAGTCACAGCATCATCAGAAAACATAATGCTTTTGTATTTTTGTGCAATTCTTATCACGTGCATAGAAAATGGCATGCCTGTGTGAGTGCTTGGAGGGGGAAGGCATACATTATGTAACAGTATGTTGTTAGCATGAATATAAATTAACCCTATCACAGCAACACATTGAAAGCACTAAAGTTTTCAAGTGGTGTTATTTATGGCTGAATGCACGATGGAAGAGAGCTTTTTTTTAAGTGAAACTACGTGGAACTTCCACCAGGGATTAATCATCAATCATAAGGCTAACTTACAATTTCTTTTATGGATAGCTGTGACATAGAGTAGATTGGTGGTTAAGTGAGAATTGAGCTTGAGGTTAAAGACCAGTGGATTTGGACGGAGAGAAAAGAGAGACAGAGAGATGCGTGGGAGTAGCAGCAGCTCCCACACAGGCAGGAAAGTCACGATCCACCACTGAACAGCACTTCTCACTCTTCTGCTCAAACTGACATAAACACGGCAACAACAACTCCCATGCAGAAATGTAATCTCACATTCACGGCACATGTAAAGTCTATGATATTAAGAAAAAGCAACGATACTTAAAAACAAAAAGTCCCATTAAGCTACGCACTAAAGTCATCTTGATGCCATTAAAGCTTAGGATTTGTCAGCAACTGTTATTTCAAATTCAATCATTCATTTCTCCACTTGTGCGACACTGAGCTGCATCACCATTCAGTTCAATAGATCCATAAGCTGCAGCAGGAAGATAACATTTCAAACCTACCTACATGCTGCACAAGCATCCATGCAAACACAAATGCACACTGATATATGAATGTGGACGCCAACACACGTAAGCACCTACACACACTCAACCAGACCGCATCATGCTCAAACACAGACCTACATTCTTCGCCATGGATGGTAGCCTCACTGAAATACATCATTACCATGTAATTAATTCCCTGCCATTTCACTACAATTAGAGGAAATTAATTGATTTCTCTGTCTTTAAATCTGCCATTCTGTCTTTTGTCATTAATTTCCTTTGAATGGTTCAAGCTTTATGATGAAGGCAACTTCTCCCTTATTTAAAACGCCCACAGTTGTATTGATGACAGTCTACCAAAATAATGATCCTAGTGAAATGAAGACAACAGATCGTAGTGTCCGAGGTAATTCAGTTACTCAGGCAAAAACCTTCGTGTAGGTCCTCCTGTAAAATAAATGGTTTGCTGTGGGTAGTGTTGACGCAGTTGAGCTGTTTTTTTCTCGAGCACATCTAAAGCATTTAAAGCACACAAAAACTAATTACTAATGGGGATTTTTCTTGTGTTTCCATTTCTAACAATTAAGGAATAAATAATAATAATTTTAAAAAATCCATTCAAAAAGTCTCAGTTTAGCTTCCAGCTATTTTGCCTGCCAGTTTACCTTATTATTACTGTCCTATTATTGATACCAAACACCTTTTAACAAACATAAGCAGGCCATTAATTCAAACACAGTGTTTCTAGATTATTAACTCATTTAATTAACATTAACAAATGAAAGAAGAAAGTTCGAAGTCTGCAAATTCATCAGTGTAGTACTCACCTATCTCCACAATGATGTGTAGATGTTAATAAAAGATGCATTCATTGCTCATAACACATTTTATTACATTTTTAAAATCTAGAATATCGGGAATCTAGTTCTGTCAGGGTTAGTTTTATAATCAGGTCTTTTTGAGAAACTTTGCTTATGAGAAATGAACAGTGACAAAAGGTATTTGGGTGGAAATGTACTCTGTCTGTGTGCTGATGAAAGCAGTCTGGTTAGATCCATGCCTTGCTGTGCACAACAGACAGTACAGTACACGGCAGCACAATTGCTCATTAGGCAGAAATGACTCTGTCTGTCAAGCACCTGTGTTTGGGGGGAAAGGCGTTTCTTGGGACTGCGAAGGATGATTGATGCCCTTATTGTACATCAGGTGTTAAAAATACCAGGCACCCAAGGGTTTTCCTTTTATATATATATATATTTTTTTCATCATCTTTTCTACTTCCTGCGGTTCCTGGAGGGAAGCAAAGGGAAGCGGGGGGATTGGCAGAGCTCCAGAAGCAAGTCGATCAACGGACATGTATCACATAACAGTGCCATTACCTTCCACTGCAGCCCACTGGAACATGTAAAGGACATGAACAGCTGGTGCCAGATACCCTCTATAGCACCTGACGGGCATGATGCTATCGACTTGGCAGAATCAGGCCGCCTCACAGAGCAATAATTACAACAAGAGATCTTAATCTCAACCGTGAGAATGGAAGCTAAAGAAAGGTGGGGGGAAATCTCTCTCAGTCACGTAGGCTCTCTGAAGTCACACCCCCTCTATGAAAGATCCCACCCCCTATTTGCCACCCCCAGAAGTCACCTTGACAGTGCCCTTCACGCGCCTCCATGTCTACACTGCCTGCATGTGACAGAAAAGACCTCGCAGTCTTGTTTATTCAATTCACTGCAAGGTGTGTGAGAAAATACACTCTTTAGTGATCTGAATTAAAACATTTTTTTCTGTTTTCCTCCTTTCATTTTACTCACAGAGGACTAGTATTACAGGGACCTTATAAATTATGGTTTCCCTTGTTCACATCTGCACAAGGTGTGAATTAGGGCATGAAATTAAGAGAGAAGAAAAATTGTAATCACACCAAAAACTAAAATCAGGCTGAAATTACGACACTTGACTGTCTTAATCAAAATACACTACATAATTTGCACTGGAATGATTTTACAAACTATACGCACACTGTACAGACAAGCGATTCATGTGCGATTAAAATGACAGATGGTTTCAACAAATATGACAAGTCGCTGGACATCCCCAGGAAAAATCAGCCCTGTGGAATGGAAGCTCAAGCTTGTGGAAAGATATGGTGAAAGATGGGGTAGAGGATGGGTGTAACATCTTCATTTAGCCAGTGTCATGGAGTAATTTAGACTCTAATGCACTCTTTATTCTCTGTTTGTAAGCTTCAAACCTGCATTTATTCTCTTCCTAAACTACAAGCCTGAAGGCGGAGTAAGTTATAGAGAGGCAGGAACCCTGGGACTCTTAGTTTAACCTCGTCTGCCCTAATGAACGCTGGTGAATTGCATTGTTTTAGTAAAGAAAATTGGGGCCCTGCTCAGGACTACAGGAGGAGGAAGTAGAGACACACTCCTTTCACTCCATCTGGGCTGCACGCTTCTCACTTTCTCTCCCTCTCTCCCTTCCTCTGTCTCTCCGTGGACGTCGCTCTGCCACTTTGGATATGTCACGGGCAATAAGGATGAAAAATTGGACTGCTCTTTGGGCCCCCAGTCGGCATGCCGGCTTCGTCCTCCACCTTCACATGCCTGGAGGAGGCTGAGCTCCGCACTCACAAAACAAAATAGGATTTAAGAAGGCCAGAATCACTCACAATGCCTCAGTAAATAGCCACTGAACCCTGCCTGAACCACCATCGGCGGTTAAATACGAACCTTAACATAGAAGTGTAGAGTGAGAGGATGGAGTCTGACAGCGCAGGGAGGATTGTACAGGTTTGAATCCATGATAAAATACAAATGAAACAACCAGGTTATATCACAACACATATGCCAAAGTCGGCCTGGATAAGGTCTCTGCTTTGCCAAACTGGAAAATGTGAGCTCTGACAACTCTAATCTCTTTCAATGCAGTACAGTAGGATCGTTGAGTTCGTTTTTTGTTCTTCCTGCTTTTTTAAATCAGACTCTTGAGGATGATAAATGTGTGCAATTTCTGTTATTTTTAGACTGTAGATACTGTATATCCAATGTACTAGCAAAAGGTATGCTCATGAAAGAAACATCGAAAGTAAGGTACATTTTAGGGCTGCGTGATAATTAATAATTATTATAATTAATAATATTATAGCCTCGAGGTATCACACTGTGATAACGTGATCATGTCATGTAATTTACAAACTTCTGCTGTTTAAATTAAAAACTACCAAAATAAGTTAACATAAAGCATTAAGTGACTTTTTTTATCCATTTAATTTTAGCCATATCACCCAGCCCTAGTATTTTAGGGTTTTGGATTAGGAAGCATGATTGTCATTACTGATAAATCTGACGATTATTTTCCCAGGTTGACATATTCAAATGTCTTGATTTGTCTCATCAACGGTCCAAAACCCAAAGAATTACTGTTGTAGAAGACTAAGAAAACACACACACACAAATACACACATTTGAGAAGCCATAATCAGTGATTTTCTACTATTTAAGACAGGAGAATGGCTACTGTGGTGGCTAGTAGGACCAAAGGTAACACTGCAATTACCACTCTACATAGCAGTCTTATTATGTGTTTGTTGGGCATTTTAATAGGCTATAATTCTGTACTGTATGACTTTGGGAATGTGCTAAATAATGAGAAATGTGTTGAATGATGAGAAAGTTTGTGATTTACAGCAATGCTTTTCATTTTTTGGCCATGAAGACCATTGGTCCCAACTACACACATTGATCCCAACTACACACTGTACACGTGGCTTCAACACATTTCCATATTAATATCCATGTGGCCATGTGTTGATATGAAACAACAAAGTCCCAAGTCTTCCTCTGTACTTAGTATTCAGCATGAGAAACAGTTGCCATCAGATTCCCAGACGACACACGATTCGTCTTGTTCATCCTGATAACACGGCTTGTACAATGACAGGTGGATTTGATGTACAGTCATCTTGTGCTTCTATTCCCCTCTGATATAAGGTAAAATCAATAAGACATTATTCAACCCATATGTATTGGACCAAAACGTAATCCATCGCCACAGCGTGAAGGCTATGCTTGCCAGAGAACAACACTGCATCTAAACAGTGGGCGCATCCATAATTTGGTCCTCCGAGCAGCAGCAGAGTCCTCAAGGGTCAAAGCAGACTTGCTAATTGTCTATTCATATATTCACAGCGTCGGCCCCTTTGTGAGTTTACAGTACACTTTGGGTTTGGGCTGAGAATGTTTCAGTCAAATAAGCTTTATTCAAACCAGCAAAATATGCAACTAAGCAGCTTCTGTAAGAGAGCAAATAACTTTTTCCAAACCCATGCTGTTTTGTTGCCAATTTTTATTTTCAAGTGGATTGTGTAGAAAAGGTTATGACACATCTTCTTTCATCGCCATGCCTACGCCTACGCCATGCCTGAAGAATATATTCTTACAATATATAATATAGTATTCTAATGTGCCCTGAAAGCTGTCATTTTACCTACTTTGTATTGGAAAATAATGATATTTCACAGGGGCTAATACATTTCATGGTCCATTAACTTTATGTCCTGATGAACTTTCAATGAAATATAAAACATGAACAACATAATATCCACCATCCCAGTGCAGTAAAACAATAAAATAGCTTAAAATTAATCTGAAATTACCTCCACAGGGAAACTAGTGTGTTACATCAAGAAATGGGAGAAAACAAATATCATATATAGATATGTAGAATCCTACAACCAAAAGTTTCACACAAAACAGTAATGGATTGAAGCACTGAGATGTGGAAAATAAAACTTGCATTTGTTTAACGATAGGTTACCTGACGCTGAATGGGAGCCCTGCCACTGTAGACATATGGCATTTCAGTAAAAATAGATGTTTTGTGTTTCGACTGGTAAAAGCAACAGAGACTAACCTTTAACTCAACGATGTCTGCTGCAGTGTCTCTTTAAATGCTTCCTCCACACTCACCGGCAGTCACTCCAGATCTAGAGGAAATGAAAATGAAAAGAAAGACCATGTTTGAATATCTTGTGCTAGTTCTCACAGTAGGCTCCATAGACTACCTGCTCTGCTAAATGTAACAAATATAGAGAAGAAAAACTGTAAAAAGTCAATATAACCAAATTGGACATAAGGGTTGTCAGTCACATGTACTATATCCATTTGGGGATCTTTGGGATTGAAATTTGTGACAATTTCTCTTCTAAAACTATGCTGAAAGGAATTAACTGCAGGTACACAAGACAAAACAACACACCTGCTTTGCATTTGAAATCACAGAAAAATCAGAGTGCACAATAGGCTCCAACAACTGCATCCAAAAACCAGACACAGATAAATAAGCCTACATCTTGTGCCCCTGTTGTTGTTCCATCAGCTCAGTAGTCTGTGCATGTCAGTGGTGGGGTGGCAGATATCCATTATCGATGGACTGTTTTCACAGACAGACCAGCCATGTGTTGGAAAACGAGTACAGAGAGCAGCTGGGGATCTCCTCCCAACAGATGCTGCCTGCTGTGGAGGAGTGGGAAGATTTCCAGTACAGCCCTGGTGGGGAATTTGGGGGTCTGGGTGCTGACTACACTCACTACCTCTGCCCTACATTTCTTTCACGAGGCTAATAATGTGCCATAATGTCTTTTAAATGGGGTGAAGAGTAACTGATTTTAGTGCTGGAACAAATAGTCAATTAATAGACTAGTTGATTAACAGATTCTCAAATGTGAGAATTTGCTAATTTTCTGTTTTATGGCAAAAACAAATATCTTTGGGGTTGGGGGAGTTGTGGGAGTGTTGGATGGACAAAATAAGAAATATGAAGATGCTATTTAATTTGACGACAAAAATTTGAGCTCTGGAAACATGGTGATGGCAGTAAAAAATAGCACAGAATAAATTCTATACATGGAAACACAATATAACCTCTGGACGATCAGCAGTGTCCTAAAAACCTATTGCTATTAGCCATAACGCAGCCATTAGTTTGTCTACAAAGTTGATGGTTTGACTTGAAGGAATCAAAAAAACAAAACAAAAACGTAATCCTCTGGGGAGCATGAAAGTGTTCAATAAATTGCAATCTGTCCATTAGACTTCTTGTGTATAAGTGGAAAGTATACCTGACCAGGTGATGGTGGTGTAAGAAAGGTCAGTAGGTCACCAAAATCATTATGAATCATCCCCTGTGGACTATGAATATCCACATCAATTTACTGGAAATTTGGCCATTGGTTTTCAAGATACATAGTCATGGAAGCAACTGTCTGTCATGGGTAAAAATCCAGCGCTAAACGAAAGCTCAGAATGAAACCAGAATCAGTATGGATCATCATCTAGGGACTATGAACATCAACAACAAATTCAGTACAAATGTGGCCATTGGTGTATGAGGTCATGGGTAAGTGATGGCCTACTGGTGGTTTAAGATTAAAGGTCAAGACGTTACCTAAATCATTCTGTATCATCCTCTGGGGACCATAAATATCCATGTTCATGTTCTAGCCAGTTGTACCAAAGTTGGATGGGTACAGACAAACTGACTGAACAAAATCCCTGTTCTAAGGACCTACAACTAGTTGTGAAAAATATTCTGCCAGCACAGGAGGAGCTGAGACTATCACACCAGTCTGCGCTGTAGTTGTGTGAATGTGGTACGACTACTGATGATTGCCATTCATTATCCCCCTCATACTGTGAAAAGTGTATTTACCGGCCAATTGATGCACAGATTAAAAGCCATTACCTCTACTTGGCAGGAACATAAAGGAAAAATATTTCTAGACAGCACATTCATTCACATTTCAATGCACCTGTCATGCCTTATCAGAATACAAAGTAATGATGGAAAGTGAAAAGGTAAATAAATTCCATTTTACATAGCAATAGACACATTCAAACATATTCAAATGCCTTATGCTAGTGAGTGATTTTTTTTCCTTACTGCCCAAAGACAGTCACATCAGTTTTCATCATCAGTTTAAAACTATACCCACTATTATAAAACATATAGTAGTCCATAATATATTAGGCCATGTAACTATCACTCAGTGGTATTCCAGTTGCATTCAGTAGCATTTAACATAAAACATACTGTTAGCCAAGCATTTTTTATTTATTTAAAAATAATAATAAATGCATCCTTGAATTTTAGTTACAAACCACAGGAGCATTCTGTGCTTGTTTTTGTGGATGTTAACATGTGTCAGCCCTTTTCATTTTCCCTAATAACGTGATATATTAGTTGCACATTGGGTCCTACTGGGGACTGATGGGCTACTCTCAACACTTTCCAGCTGCTCTCACATGTAAATCACATACAGAGAGTGCAGGCTGTGGTGACAGCAAGTCCCATTACATTCTTGTGGACAAATCAATGATGCGTCATGATTTCAAATGTGCTGCTAAATATGCATGCATAACAAATAGCATGATCGGAACACAATGAGCATGTCATCAGGATATTAGTCGCTAGCAACTCAGTGTTTGCTTTTGTGGCTTTCAGCAGCCATCTGCACAAGTTCTTTTGTGAGGCTTCATAGAACACAGTTCCTGTTTCCTGCTGTGTTTTCACATTTTCTTCTCCAATCCTTCTGCTCATCACTTTTTGCCACAATAAAAACTATGACTGATAATAACAATTCTTCTAAATGCCTTGCCTGCCTCTCTATCGCTCTCTTACATGTCCATGAATGCAAAAGACTATAGGTCTCATCTCAATTATCCACAACTAAAGCTGACACATCTCTTCAGTAGATTTACCGTTATTCCACCCAGGTAGTTTCTATCATTTATTGACTTTATGCACAGATTATTTGAATAGAATCTTGGGCAAAGACCAACTTAAACGATGCAATCCCTGTGACGAATATGGACCCCAGCCAGATGTTGGCCAATTTCTGAGGCTGCAATCATGCAACCACATCCCATTCCCCTTCCCCAACCCCACCCACTCATATCACTGGCAGAAATGACATTCATTTCTCTCACAGCATCCCAGATATAGCAAATGTAACATGCAGCACAATCTCCATGCTCAACAACCTGTGCAGTAGCTTATGTAACGACATGATGACGAGGCAAGGACACAATCTTTAGATCTGTGTGTAGACTGAGAACCAGTCGAGGGGGGATGGGAGACACTCGACAGGAGAGATATTACCACAGTAATCTACACTGAGAGGGTGAGCTGTAGAGCGAGCTGACCTTGAAGAGTCTAACCTGCCAATCAAAAGAGTGTTTCTCCTCTCTGACAGGCAGTGAGGCAGAAAGCAAAGCCCCAGATATGTCAGCTGGGTCCAGATGTATAAATGATGTGGAGACGCAAAAGTAATACGTGCACCACTTTCCACACTGAACTTGGTGTGATTCAAAACACCGGAATGTGCTTTTTTTATTATGTGCATCTTCATGCACGCTTTACACCAGACATAAACCAGTGACACACAGAAGATGCATTGGCCAACAAGGCTAAGGCTGCGTTAAGACCTTCAGCCCTGCGTGAAAAAATACAGCTCTCGCATTCATTTGGATGGAGCCAGTCTGTCGGTGCCAACGCAGGGGGGTTTGGCAAAACAATGCAGGGTCATCCGTTGCTATAACGCAACATCACCCAGCATGACGCTGCTTTAACGAAACACATACATGCAAGCACACATTCTAGGTAGATCACTTTGTAATGTTTATCTCGCGACGAAAGATAAAACAGTTGCCACCGTGATAACTTTTGAGAGTTTAAAAACATGTCTGTGACTATTACAAATTGTTGTGCAGCGTGTTGGCGTCTGATAAGCTTTTAAACACATTAATCTGTTATTCGTATTTCATGTCTCACCTTAAACAACATACCCCCACCAACACAACCAGCTTGGATACAAACAGCAGTAACAGACTCGAAAGGTGGGGCTTCTTAAAAATAATGAGCTGCATGGGTTACCCAGGTACCAGCCATATAAGAAACTGATATCATGAACCTTCATTAAAGTTAAGAAACATGTCTCCTTCCTCCTTCAGTTTGGCTTATTTTGAATATTTTGTGTCTAAAGTGACTTTTGTTTATGGAAATCCACAAGTCCACAATGTATTGCTTAATAACGTATCATATTTCTGTGCTATGTAGGGATCAGAAGATGCATTTTATAATACAGAAGACTTAAAAAATGTAATTTTACTCATGATTAGACACCTGCAGCAATATTAGCCTACAGCCTAAACCTGCAGTGTTAAAAGCCAACTGTGCAAGGCTTTGCTCTTTAAAAGCTCCACATTTTGCTAGATAGGAAACCTTGGAGCCTGAGCATCATTGAGGTCAAGTATATAAAAGAATCTTTAATATCAGAAAGTTTATTTGTGAATGAATCAGGAGGGTAATCCTGGATCATTTGTGCTTTGACATATCATCCATGTGTCTCCTACTACAAAACGAATGCCACTAAAGTGCTTAGCAGCTGTTTTCTCAGCATGCCTCACAACAACCGTGCTCCACTGTGCACTACATCTACATAAGGCAAATCTCTATGCGCATAGGTCTCCACCGGGCTTACCATCTGCTCTAAGGTAGACGTTTCCACTGGTCAAACAGTGAAGATATTTAAAGAGTAAATTTCACTGTATGTCTCTAGGTATCATGACAGCTTCATGTAACCTGCATCCTCTTACTCCCTTAACTTTAAATTGCAACAAAAAGCCAAATAGTGTTAGGTTGAATATCCACTCTTTTTATAAGAGCTGACTGGATTCAGCAGGTGGTGAGGAATATGATGTTATGAAATAAGATGTCTGACACTTTTTGATTTCAAGACTCAGCATGCTGTTGTTTCTCATTTCTTGAGATCTTCCTCCTGTCTATTTGCCATATGCGGTCTTTCACCCTTTGCTGTCACCCAGAAGCGTTGTTCTGTTGTCCATAATAAGGTCTTATTCTGTGGTGACTCGGTTCGCTGAAAATATTGAGTGACAGTGAACTATACAAGGTGCAGAGATTGACACCCGACAGTGGAACGAATGTGAAATGAAAAAAACATGACTGTAAAGACTTGTGTTTTATCATTTTTGCAGTTGTATTTTTGCAAGACAAGCTCACTCATTATTCCCATGTGACTCTTACCCCTTATCCACCATCACCACACCCCGTCCGCCGTTCTTCACTCCAGAGTTTAAATCAAGTCTTGGGTGGAGATATGCTGCACCTTGGTAAAATGCAGACTCTGTAGCAGCTGTGATATTGGTGAATGAGTTATTCTGTTGTGACACAATTGCTATCCTCACATTCTGCTTTTGATGGCTGCTCACTGGGAGAGTAATTATGAACCCCAGAGATCACTTTGAACGGTAAACTCCCCTCATGTGGAGGCAGTCATTTCAAATTACAACAGCCCGGGGTTAGTTTTTACTTAAGTCATTGGAGAAAAAAGCTCAAACTTTTGTTAGTATTTTCAAGGTAAAGGCCATTTTAAATCTTCACAACAGAGCTGTCAGAGCCTGACTTGTAGCCTTCCTTGAAGGCACATTCAAAAATATATTTTGTTCTTTTTCTTTTGCAGTCTCACTTGTGCCTCCCACAGTCTGATGCAGATGCAGCTTTGCGGGGCACCCTTCATCTCCAATGACGTCACACAGATTTGTGTGCACACATGCCGAGCTGCAAGGCCACTACACCCCGTCTCCTTTAAAGACATGAGAACAGGGATCACAATATCTCCAGTGCGGGCCTTTATCCCTGTGGCAGTGTGCTGTCCTGCACAGACACTGCCCTCTGAGCAAACAAGATTACACTGATGAACAGAGGCAGGCTTGTTTACTCCCTGTGTCAAGGTACTTTGGGGGTGACTCACTGTCAGTGAGGAGGAGAAACTTTGGAGATGCAGCTCTCAGGTATCTGAGGTGATGAAAAGAAAACTCCCGATTCATATTTTCTGTAAACCCGGTTCTAAAATAACTGCAGCTTTTGAGGTCGCTGTAGGATGATGTCCAATTATAAGTTCTTATGAACTGTCTGTTCTTTTTTGTCTCATCTTATTTATGTTTATTATGCTCTCTACAGTTCTGTCCTAAAATGACCTGCCACAATGGGCTAAATTCTCTACATGCAAGCCAAAGAAGACTTCCAGTGGATTTCAGCACTCTGTGCCTCTCCAGCCAACCCTGTCTCCTATGAATTATGTTCATGCACAACACATTGCATTTATAAATACCTTTTGTAAGAAATGCAATTGCCAACATAACTGATTTTGTTCACTGCCAATATTTTCTTGTTGTTTTCTTATTGTCAACAAATCCAATGTAAATACCAAAACCAACAATGCACTGGTCCATACTTGTATACTCAATACTTGCACCACATCTATGGCACAGAGGAATAAGACAGAAACAGAAAATACTTGTTAGTTGTTTTTGTTTTTTGGTCATTTCATGGGATTTATTGACAATAAGAATAATTTGGAATATCACCAGACTTATCCTTTAAGGTGGGGAAGATGGTGAGTTTAACCAAGACAACAATGTTTCCCTAACCTTAAACAAGAGTTCATGTTGCCTAGCTTTAACCATACTGTACATACCATAATCACAATGTTTCAGGAGCCATTATTGTAGGGAAAGGGATTGAAAGATGCTGATAATGAATAATACATGCATCATTATCTTGATGCAAATTAGTTGTAATTGGGTAATGCCCTGAGATAATTTTGTTGTGATATGGCGCTATATAAATAAAACTGAATTGAATTGAATTAAATTGACAATAAATATGTGGCAGCTGGTTAACATTTTTTAATCCTCCACACAACAAGTCAAAGTCAAAGGTTTGAGTTGCAACAGTTATGCAACACTGCAACGCAATATATCTTTCTTGTTTCTCAAACCAGTGAATATTCCCATGTGGTAGGTACATGCTGCTATACAGGCCAATGCTTGGTCTAGCAATGTTCGCTGTGTCACTACATCTGTGCTACTCGCTCTATATAAACATTGTTCATGGACTAGACCAGTTTAGGTCACATATGATCATGATGGATGTCGACATGTGTCTGGTCTGCTGTGCAGTTACCAGAGCAAGAGAGATAGCTGTGCGCTTGGTTGGCAGACCGCCATTTGAGAGGGGGCTCCATCTTGACTAAGGATGGCTGATTCCTATCTCATTCTCTGTAATTTCCCACAATGGTTTATCTATCTACTGGGGGCAATACTCTTATAGCTACCTGAGGTGAGATGATTGTTATTCACACACATGCCTGAAGCATCATACAGTGCCCAGGGCCCCTAAATGGTCAGTGTATGAGTAGGGAAGGTGGATATATCATAAAAAAGAGATTGAAGAATGATAGAGATCTAGGATAAAAAAGACCTCTACCACTTCACTCGAGATATTCAGCGGCTTTATAATAATACAGAGAAACTCCACATGAAACATCAGGAGATTAAAGGCATCCTATAAGAAACCCAAACGATGACTCATAAAAAGCCATTCATTGCCTCAGCAACGTTGTCGTAAGCAGCACACTGCACTAACTGGAAGTGAAAGAATGTAATTTACAGGGAAAAGAAATCCATTCTGTTTCCAACCGCCTACAAATTCTCCAAAACGGAAGCCACTCAAAAGCATGTTAGAAATCCTCGACTACCTTCCTTGCAGAAACGTGGTATACTTACATTATGACCTATAGTATCAGGCTGATATTGTTTTGTGTAACACCACAAGGAGGCTAAAATAGGGGAAATTGAGATGGTATCAAGCTCACAGTAAATTTGTAAATGTATACTGTAGAAAATGTGTTTCCATTTTGTAGATACAGTAGTGGCGCTTATGGACTCAACAAAGGCATTTTTGTTAGACATAAGTAAGCAAATACAATGGGCAAAATCTAATCCTATGTTTGTCAAAAATATTTTAACCTGACCATTAACCTGACCAAAATTAATAATCTTATACATTTGTTGACGCAATTTGTACTTATAAGACAAAACTACAAATTCTTAATAATGTGAGGAAAATAGGGCTGTCATTTTTCATAGTGTATGAAAAATCACAATTTTTATAGGATATATACAGTACAAGTCTTCTTACAATTAATTAATTTCTAATTTAATTTTGTTTTCATGTGAAGCCTTTTACATTGCAACTGCATGAAAGGTGCTCCATAAACAAAGCTTTACTGACCTTCATGTACACTGCACATAATGTTTGAATAACCTTGCAGTGCGAGTGTCTTTGCCCACTAGACTACAATGCAGTAGGTGTCATTATGACTATGTGGTGTCTGAAGAGATCATGTATTCTACCCGCCTCAGGTTCATCGCAGCAGAGTGTAAATCATAATGTGTGAACAGGTGTGTCTGCTCTCTGTGGAGCACTGTATGAACTGCATTCATGTTTATGTGCTAGGAAGGGCAGGCAAACTAAACTAGGCCAGAGGGGGGTCGTCTCCATGGTGACAGCAGCAAAAGAGCCAGATGCACCTGTGTAATGCCAGCTACTCGTAGTGGGTTTTTTGGGGAGTATTATGAGAACATAAGTGGTTAAATCCATTTGCTGCTTCATAGAAAAGGCTGTCTATCCTTTCTTCTTCCTTTTCTGACATTTTTCAAAACATATGAAGGGTAGTAATCTTTGCCATCATTCATCAACAAAAAAAACAAAAAAAAAAAAAACACGATCCATTATAAGGGCTTCTTTCATTTCCTGTGTGTCAGTATTTACAATGTATCACCAGAAGGGTAGCTATTATCGGCACATACTGTATATATTTACTGCACTTATAATTAGAACTCTTATCACATAATGTCAACTACAACTAAATTACCTTCTTTACAGTATAAGTGAGAATGGTCTCAGTAAATGATCCCAGAGAATGATCTCAGTAATAAGCCTGGCAGTATTTTAGTTCAGGATCGAAAGGTCACAAGTGTTTCGTCTCTTGAATATCACAAAGCTCATATTTCATACAGGGCATGGAGTGCAAAGTATATCCTCCAAAAGTTAGAAAGATGCCTTTCTGATGCCTTCTGACTTCATTCATGTATTCATCCCTTGCATCTTTTTTAATACAAGCAATGCACAGAGGCCACAAAATTATGCCTAATGCATTACTGTTGCATCATAAAAAGATTGCCACCCCAGTGGCTTTAATGCACCTCTCCAGCTTGGGCTTTCCAGCAGATAATCAAAGCTGGTCTAGGCCTGTAAAAAGCTTGACTCTAGGGGCAAAGGGGTCCATTGACTCCAGGACCTCTCCCTTGCCTTTGAGGACCCAACTGGGCTTTCATTTGCTCCTGCTGCCTCACTGCTATTACCAAGAGTAGATGTCCTGAAAGACGCCTGCTGCTTTTTCATCTTTAAGTGCAAAGGGACAAGGTGCACCTCGAAACTGAAAAAATAAAAAATAAAAATCTGTAAATGCTGTCATTTTCTTTATTTTTCAGGATGATTTTAAAAGACATGAATAGTTAGGCAGGGTACAAATAAAATGAAAGTTTGGGGATCTGCAGAAAGAGCTAGTCTGAAAGCCTGCTTTGTCAAGTTGACCCCTGCTGTGACAGTTATTCCAGTGGGACACATGAAGGCTTTGATGCTTTTATGCTCTGGAGGTAAAAGCACTCTGGAATTTGTTTAGACTCTACCTAAGATGCTCTCATCACATGTTCCATTCACAGCATTTTGAACCTGTCTGTTCAACAATTACGGTGCATGTGTAATTTAGCTCTTGCACTAATGCATTTTGAGATGGCATCTTTCAGGCTTTTATTATGTTCACAGGGCTGCTGAAGAGAGTGATGTGTTCCTGATTTTCCACTGTTTTCATGTCCAAACACTAATTCTTGTCTTTCTGTACAGTTTCATTTCCATTTTGTGGTTCACATCTACTGTAGACTTCTCTAACTAGACGGACAGATTCTTCAGCATGTTTGAGGATTACTAAAACTTCTTTTGCTTCTAATAGATTAGACAATATTTTAGCTTTAATTCGGCAAGATTCCTCAGCTTATGTCTAACAAAGCAACTTGTGAGCACAGCATTTATTCTTAGAGCAGTGAAAAACCTGACGTAGTTTTCAGAAATAACAGCACAGTCTTAAGAGGCGTTGTGTTACCTAGCAACACGACTGCAAACCTACTTTGACGCAGTGCTAATGGTGAAGTTACACATTAACTAAATAGAATTTGTAACATAGCCCCAACATACACAGCACAGAGGATAAAGCAACACAACATAAAAAATAAAAAAAAACTTAATCTGTCTCATCCTCTATGGGAACAATTGCATCATGCGCAGGAGGGAGAAATTAAAAATCCTCTCTGAAGTGGTGGAGCGTTGATGAAGCCACGCAGGCAGAAGGTTCACCGGTGTTTGATCACAACAAACAGACACCTAGAATTATACTCCATGTTCAATTTACAGCCGACTGTGAGCCAGCGCAGCATTAAACAAGCATCTGGGTGTTTTGGCTCAGGCTGCCGTTAGCTAGGCGGAGAAATCCCTTCCCTTTTCCGAGGCTCAGCACAGAGATGCAACTACGTCGGAGGCCACCTCGTTTAAATGTGAGATGAAAAAAAAATGTCTCTGTTCCTTTGTTGGTTCAAACTTCATTAGCTGATTCAATTTTGCTTAATGGTGCTGTAATAGTTTCCAATCATTACAGTGTTTGTTGTGGAACTTTGAAGAAACATACGGTATTATACGCAGAGTAATTGTGACTCTTATGATGATCACTTGTGTTCTTGCACTTTACAGGCCATAATAATATTGAGCTTATGTGTGTTTGGTCTCCTAATATACTCTTTCACACCAGGATATTAATGTAAAAGTAAAATAAGGACAAAAAAAGTCTCAGATCCAAGCATACAAAAGTGAGGAAGAAAGCACAAACATTTGGCCTGAACCTTGAACAGTGGTTCCCAACCTGCTGGTCAGGACCTTCTCAAGGGGTCGCCAAATAAATCTAGGGGTCACTCACATTATTTTTTCTAATCTTTGCTTTGTTCTTGTCAATTCCTAATCATTTATATATTTCTTTCCTGAAAATAACTATAGCTAAATAAGAAAAACAAAGACAAAGCTGTGGGACAGTTATTTTAGCTAGTTGTGTGTTTAAATTAAGTTGTTGATCTCCAGAGGAATGTCCCTGAAAGATCAGCACATTTTAAACCATGTTAACATTAATTTAATTATTTATCATTGGAAACTTTATTCTTCATATGTTATTTTGATTTTGATTTTATTTGATATGTTGAATTTTACGCTTGCCTGTAGACAAATGTTTCTTCATGTTCACCTGACCTGCTGTGCCCAGACTAAAACACTCACAACTGCACGCTGTGTCTCTATTTTACCCATTAGTGCCAAATTGCATTGTTCTTTTCAGGAAACATCCAAGAAAATTCTTAAAAATTTATGGACCCTTAAAATACAGTGTTACTGACAATTCAATTCATGTTCAATTCAATCCGAGAAGGAAAAATCACTCTTTGGTTGAACTTGCCATCATGAGTAGACATATGCAACCTGTACTGAGGGGTCACAAGTAGACAAAGCTTTGTTTTAAGTGGTCACAAGCTAAACTGGTTGGTAACCCCTCACCTAGAATGAGATGCTGAAGCAACAAACAATAGCAACCATTAAACCATCCAGCAAAATGCCAAACTAATTACACATCTGTAAGAAAAGAAACAGAGCTCCAAAGGAGTACATGTGGCCTTCATAGGACACCTGAGATTAGCTAATTATGGAGGTGTATTGCATATTATGAGTACAATATCAAGACATGAAGACATAGAGAAATATTACAGCCAAATCCATATCTGAGACAGCTAACTGCTAACTTGTGTTTGGCCACAAGCTCTCATATGCAAAATCACGAGCTGAACAGGCATCATCAGTGTGATTGAGTTCACCCTTGTGGTCTGTTCAAATATTTCCCTGCCAGATTAAGTTTGCTAAACACACAATTCAGCACAATTACGTTAGCCTCAGCGTGTGTCATTATGGTGCTGAGGAAGAGAGACAGGCATGGGCCGCAGAGGAGAGGCAACGAAATTGCTCCTGAGTCAGCCTATCAATCCATTAGCAGTCCAATTCAAAGCAGCCTGCGGGCAGGAAGCGAGAGGGCCAAACGTCTGCTTTGCTTAAACTTTGGATGCACTTCAGTGGCACAGAAAGACTGGCGGAAACAGTAGAGAAACCTGAATTTCAAAGTGAATCAGAAAGAAAAGGAAGTAGAAGAATACCACTGAAATTCAACTTTGGACTGTATTAGGGAAAAAATGGTATGAGTTTAGCTCACACTCTATCTGGGATGTCAAGCATAAGCTTCTTATTTAATTAGGTGAAGATAAAACAGAAACTGTACCTCAAAGAAGAAAAAAGAAGAATGTGCCAAGTCTGTTTGTTCCTCAGGCAGTAAGAGTGGCCTTCTGCTAGTCTTTGAATATTTACCAAGCCATAGCTTAATCCTCCAAGAGGGAAAAAGCACCACCCACAATCCCTGAGGAGTGGAAAGAGGGATTAGACCCACAGTCTTTACCTCACACCTACACACAACCACGCCCGCCCACTCAAACAGCATATAATTTCCCAAACTCAGATGGTTTAGCCTCCCCGTGGAGTTACACAAAACAAATGCTGTCTAGTATTGACATTGACTCGGTTTGAAAGTGCCTTGGGCTCAGGCATCGTGATGAGTCACCAGAAGCTGATCTAAGAGCAGTTTGAGAAGCTTGCCTGCCCCAGATATTCCACATAGTCGAGGAACAGATTAGAATGCAGCAGCTTTGATCCTGTTAATATGATGCCTACCATCTTTTCTGCCACCTTTGGTACATGAGATGATTTGCCTCTTCCTGCCAGCAATCAGTAGAGAGTGGGACTGTGGATCTTTCTGTCTTTTTTACTTCTCACCAGTTCTCTGGCTCTCAGTCATCAAGTAATAATGTTATACTCAGAGTTATGTTCAGTGGTTTTTGCAAGAATTAGAATGAATTGCAGTCGCATCAACAGTTTGTCTCCTTTACTCTGAGCAGGAGAGTTTACTTGGGTTTACTGTTGTGTTTGGTTCATTTCAAACAAATCAGGGTTCGTAAACAAATTGCACAATAACTTACAAGTCCAATGTTAACTGGACAGACTTTTGTCATCCCAACATGTTTGAATTTGGTGGTGCCAATTAGGAAAACATGGAGAAATAGCTGAAAATGAGCATTGATCAGTGTTGCTTCATTTTATTGCTGGAGTTTCTTAAAACACGAGGAACTGTTGAGTATCAAATGTGTCCTTACACCCATAAAAACCTGCATTCTGGGGTCGTTTCCTGTAGCTGGTATTATTTTGTTGCTACTGAGGCTAAGACTCTATGGAGTTATATTTTTCATAACAGCATGTCTAACAAGCCACTGTCTTGAAATTATTTGCACTATCTACAGCGCCCTACTGATTTAATTTGCATAAACAGGACATCATTGTAAACTTCCCTCACAAAAGCCAAACTACACTATGGTGATTCTTAATAATTATTTGATGAGTACGTAAGATGAATACCATATTTTTTGAAAACATGATCATAGGTAAACTTTCATATGGCTTCAACTGCTGCTTCCTGTAACCGTAACTCCTCATTCTTACTGAAAGTTATACAATAACTAGAAAGCGTACAAAGAGTGCATACTTCCACAGAGGCTGCACAGTCCTGTAAATTTGCAAACTGTTAGTTTAATGTTAGAAATTGCCTAAATCTGAATGAGTAATTTTCATCAGGTTCCAGCTATGAATCAAACTAGACACTGTGAAAATCATGGGTGCATGGACCAGGTTCTTTTTCTTAAATAAGTGCAGTAGCTTATCAGAAAATAGCAACAAAAAATAAATAAATAAATAAAATAAATAAAAAGGGCCTTATCTCAAAATGTTGAAAATCCTTTTTAAAAAATCCCTGGATCCACACCAAAAACTAATCACTTGTTCCTTGGCTCATTGCCTGATTTTCCACTAAACTGCATTGAAAATCTGTGCACAAGTTTTTGAGAAGTCATTGCCAACAAACAAACAAATATGACCAAAAATAGAATCTCTTTGGTGGAAGTAAAAAAGGACTGTTGGTATTTCTTGAAAGACGTCTCTCTGTATTGCCAGTGAGGTCCAAATATGACAATAATAATAATAATAATGTGTAACTATAAGCTAGTGAGCAATCTTATGCTTGTACCTAGTTTGGTCCCTATGAAGTATACGGCAGGCATAAAGCCATCTTTCAGGAGACAAACTCAAGGCACAGGAAAACCTGCTTTCAATTTATTCACACACACCAGGAGTTGGCGGTGCCCTTCTACTGTTGCTTTTCTATTCCTGTCTGGACATGAGCAGAAAATGGACTAATTCAAAAGTTTGAAGTCTGTCTCTGAAGACATATTACATGTCTCTGCACGTCGGGGGGCACGTCTCCGATTGGCTTTTTTGGGACATTACATTTACAAAAGCATACACAGACACACTCTTCCTTTAGTCGATGGAATCATGTCTGTTAATGAGATGTGAGCGGTCACACAACCACGGCTGTGTGACATCTCTCATTAATCATCTCTCTTTTCAAGCCTTAAAATATACATGTTGGCCATAGGTTTTGTTACAGGGTATGTGTGTATGCTTGAAAAGGACCACAGTAATTGAATTAAAATTTCACAGTTTTAGTATAAATAAGCTGACGTTTAAATTACTTTTAAATGAATTTAGCCAGCAGCTAATAGACCGATTATCACATTTATTGTTTCACTGTTCCCCATTATAAAAGAAAAGACTTGCTGCACTGCAAATACTGTAAATATTTGAAATTCATCCAGTAGAGTGCAGCTCCTTTTTTGTTATTATTAAAGATGTATGCTAATTTTGTGAAACTTAAGTAATGAGTTTGACAGCCCTCCAAAGAAACCAGAAGTGTCTCAGACAGCTAAGCTCATATAATATCAATGAGCCACACGTTCTTCTCTCAACAGAGAGAAGCAAACAGGGTCTGTCTTTTGTATTTGTCATATCTCCTCCAGCCCATGGTGACCGCAATGTGTCTCAGACACTTTGGCTCACAAAGGACAGATCGACACCAAGGAGCCAGGGGAATTGGAGCATTGTGGGAAATGGCTTCCCTGTGGCCATTTTGAACATGCCAGGCCATCTTCTCCCATGTGTTGTCTTCTCTTAAGCTTATCCAGAGGGGACTTTTTTTCTCTCTCTCTCCATGTAAGGATCATAGAGCTGCACCGAGAGAGACAATCCACCCCATCTGATGGTTACTAAACACTGCGTGGCAGCTTCGAGCACACACCAGAGTCACTTAGGAAATACTGAGGAAATACAGCTCTGTATATTAAACAAACACTGTACTGCTCCATAGCGCACAGTAGTTTTGTCAGATTAGCTTCCACATTATATGGAGGTAAAGCCAACAGGGAGTGCACCTACAAATAGACCCTCGTCGCACAGGAAAACCGTGAGTGTGCATAACTACAGCAGGTATGGTAGCTCAAAGTTGAACCAGGAAGTTGGGCTGTAACCTGTGGTATGATCTTAAGAATGGACAGTTTAGGTTGTAATTTTACCAGTAGCCTTTGTTTTCTCTTCCAAATAAATTTGACTAACTTCGGGGTTTGCTTTAAACCTTTCTGAAAATCTGACTGCTTGTGTTTCTTACCCTTTCAGATCTATTTATTTTTTACAATCATGTAACATTTACAATAGTAAAATAATTGTATTTCCGTTTTCATTATTAAACAAGGTATTAGGTATTGACTTGGCTCTCATAATGTGGATTATAACAAATCAATTAAACAACTACAGTTTTTGTTCTGACAGAAATTCCCAACTCTTCAAGTGACATGAAATTGTGTCTACCTAGTGTGACCCCACCATTATCGAATAGCAGGCTCCGACTGATTCAATGAACAAGGCCGGAAATGAAATAGAAGCACGGCGAGATTAAAAAAAGGGGAACGGGGGGTGCTGTTTGTACCGTCTGAAAGGAAACGTGGCTGAATACTCAACTTGACAGTGGAGAAGGAGGGTTTCATTTTGTGCTGGCAATGACGAGCCAAAAGACAGACTGAATGAGAGAGTGGCTGATAGAGGTCTAGTCTGTTGTGGGAAATATTATTGTACTTATGAAGCTAGTAATGGTGAGATATTGTTATAAAAAACTGCTTTGACTCCATTTTCCTTTGACTCCATTATTTACCTGTATATTGCACTTGGTTTGGCCTTGTATTGCTGAAGCTTAAAAATTACAATAAGGGACTTATCTGTCACCTCTGATTAGATCTTTGGGCCTTTCTTCACATAAAGAAAAAAGGTTAAATCTAGCTGCGATTATCATCATCTTTATCAACGTCTATCGTGTGCATCAGTTAAATAAATGGCAAGTAATGAAGCCCACATTGGTGTTATTATTGCTTTTATCTCAATGAGCAGCAATGAAGAAACAAGACTAAGATTCTACAGCCATGCCAGCTGCTCTGTGAGACTGTAGTTAGACACAGCAGTGCTTTGAGCTAAATGCTAACGTCAACATGCTAACATAATCAGAATAACAATGTTAACATGCTGATATTTAGCAGGTATAATGTTGACCATGTTCACCTTCTTAGTTTAGCGTGTTAGCATGCTATTTGCTAATTAGCACTGAACACAAAGTACAGTTAATGCTTTAGTTTTGCAGGTCATATGTGGTCATATTTGTATATACATATAAGTATTGGACAAATTGAAATTCTGACCTGATCATAGCGTTAAATGAAACGTTAAGGAATGCCCAAAATTATTACAGGTCATCCTAAGAGAGACATTACTGTATGAACAAAATTAAATGGCAATCCACCCAATAGCTGTCATTTAGCTGACCTACCAGCCCAACATTGCCATCCATTTAGCCAAGCTGCTAGCATGGCTAAAAAAACAGTTTCTCTTCAGCAGCCAAATCTTTTAAAACTCGCATCAGAGAAGTATTCAGGATCACTGATATTTCCAAACTGTGTGTCACACAGACTGAATAATAGCATCTTGTCAGTCATCAGTCACTGCTCCCGTCATGCACCCAGAAAATCACAAGTCTATATTCACGAGACTCTTGACACATCTCACGGTTTAATGAAGCCAGTACCCACACAAACATAGCCAGGCTCATACATCTACAAATGAATATGCTTGCTGTTTTACGTGTCTGAACAGTAAAATATAATGTATGGATTAGTGTATTTCTGCTTTGCACTAAATAATGACATTGCAGCACTAAGCCTACTCACACTCTCACAGGGACACCTGGCTAAGTAAGAGCTTATAAGTTGGATGAGACGGTTGTCAGTCCCCATGAGCTGACATTCACCGGCAGATTCATCCCTTCTCTGTAAGTATGAGCTGTAAGGATAATATTAAGAGTCAAGGGAAAACATTCACCATACTTACATATTTGGGTGTCAACAGACAGTAAACAGAAACAGCAAAAACTAGCAATACTTTTCATGTGTATATGGCTCAGGTGAGAACTGTGCATCTACAAAGTGTTCCAGCAATTTTTCAGAACACCACCTGTTTAGCAGTTAAATAAGAGTAGGTGCACTCAGCCACTTATTAGTTTTTAAGGTAAAGTGAATTTCAAAATGATTCAGTGTACAAACTTTTCTCTGCTATCTGCACACTGACCCAGACAGCTCTGTAACCTCCTGACATTTTCAAACTCTATAAAACACTCGCAAATTAGCAGACACTAACAAAAACTGCTGCCAAAACACTAGCAAATTACTAAATGGAACTAAAGTCTTTTTTTTAAAATGTCCTCATAATTATGTTTACTATAAGTGATGGAAAAATAAATCAGTTCTGCAAAACAACTAAATTGTGATGCTGGAAGCACTTAAGGCTTCCCTTTTATCACATGGATAATTTGGTCAAAGCATTTCTGGTCTTTCTGGGGGGGGTTTTGCTTGTTTTATTGTGGACCACAGGGAACCCAGGGGATTAGTGTTACAGTAGAAAACTATTCTTTCTGGGGATTATCAGTGGTTGCTGAACATGAAGGAAGTTTAAAGGAGGGATAAAAAGCTTGTTGCAATGACTTCCCTAAGGCAAAATGTGGAACCATGGTACACTGGGATTTTAACCCAATCATATGGCATGAAGGATGATTAATATGCCTGCTAATGGGAGGAGGCTGAGACATCCCTTGATGTGAGATCAGGTATGAGCCATAAACAGCAGTGAACACTGGCAAGTAAGGGTGGGAAGTGCACAGTGCATCAATCACTGGTGACAGCTGGGACAGATGCAGGGAGCTTCATCATCGAGAGAGGAGTGGGTGCTCCACTACGTCAAATCAGACAGTGCTAATTAGCAATTTCTGCAAATCTATGCCTCTAACCAGGAACCAAGCAAAACCTCTCCAACTACCCTGTATAAAAATATACAAGAGAATTATCATGCAGCTTAACAGCTGAAGTATTTATTGGTGCTCAGCAATCCCCCTACATGAAGTTATAGCTCTTTGGGGTACACTACATTAGTGGCTGAAATCACACTATTCAAAATGATGAGAGAACTGACCCAGACAGCTGAGCCCAATTGGGCCTCACAGGTATGGGACCAGCAAGCAGGTGTTTCTCCTGTGAGGTCTTCTCCCAGGCCCGAGGGGTGTGCGAGAAGAACCACCTGCAGCTCAACATCACCAAGACGAAGGAGATGGTAGTGGACTTCAGGAGGAGTAAGACCCCCTTGACTCCTGTCTCCATCAGCGGACTGGACGTTGAGACAGTGGGGTCCTACAAGTACCTGGGAGTCCACCTGGACAACAGACTGGAGTGGGCCGGAAACACCATGGTCCTGTACAAGAAGGGTCTGAGCAGACTCTATTTCCTTAGGTGGCTCAGGCCCTTTGATGTGTGCAGCTCACTGCTGCACATGTTCTACCAGACTGTTGTCTCCAGTGCCCTGTTCTACGCAGTGGTGTGCTGGTGTGCTGGGGTGCTAGGATCAAGGCGGGGGATGCAAACAAACTCAACAAAATCAACAAGAAGGCTGGCTCTGTGCTGGGGTCCAATTTTGGCTCCCTAGAGGAGGTGGAAGAAGCAAGGACACTGTCCAAACTCGTTGTAATAATGGACAATGTCTCCCACCCACTCCACACCATGGTGGCGGATTTGCAGAGCACCTTCAGCTCCAGGCTGATCAACCTGCAGTGCCACATGGAGCGCTACAGGAGGTCCTTCCCGCCTGCAACTGTTAGACTGTTCAATGCCTCGCTGTGACATCCAGGCCAAATCCACTCACTTGATTAATGGTGTCTACCTCAACTCAACTTGTTTAACTTGTTTACTGGTGTCTTGTGTTACACTGTGTTTTTGTTTTTGTGTACTGTACTGTATGGTTCTTTGCAGGTTGCACTGTCTACCTCTGTGTTGCACTGTCTGAGTGTATAGTTTTATGTATATTGTATTTTTATTGGCAGCTGTAATGAAGAAATCTATCTATCATACCAGGAGAGAGTCTTGGTTTCTTTATCCAGGTGAATTAGATCTTTTCTCAAAGAGGCCATTCAAAAAGGTCTTTATTGTAGCTCTTAATCTGACCCCTTACCTGGGTTCACTTTGCCTTGGGTGATGTTTCTATATATTTGTTATTTCTGTGCACACTTTATGTTTCTTTGTTGCCAAACCTGTGTTGGTTTTTGAGATTATTTAGGCCCCAAAGCAGTTCTCCTCTCAAAGTCCAGTCCCGTCTTTCACATAAAGAATGAACACTAATGTAGACCATTAGTACATCATGTATAGAAAAGGCCAATGCCTCTCATCCTCTTGACTGAATGGCCGCTCCAGTCCTTCTGATCACAGCTGACTTCTCTCCATTGAATTAGCCCACAGCCTTCTGGGCTATAGGCTCAGGGGCCATGTTGGAGCCTCAGTGGTGAATATTAGATTGCACGCCTCCAGATCTCATTAAAGGAAGCAACAGGACAATGTCTGCATCTCAAATGAGACCAGAGGCCATCAGGCATCCTGACTCCCTGGTGGATTTACTGATTTGACTGATATTGTGTGTGTGTGTATGCGTCAGAGTAACAACAGGACAGTAAGATGTCCTTTTCAGTAAATATAATTAGGCTACTTTTACAAATTACACAATTGGGGGGAAATTGGAATTTGGGGTTGTATAGCATGCTGTAAATGGCCTACATTATACTGTCCATTACGTGAACAGGTCATACAATGGATTCAATGAAGGGGCTATTTGCCAGACACTTACAATATCTTCAGTTAAAGGGGTTTCCTCCAGTCTTCCTTTCCAAATGGCAGTTATCTGAAAAAGAAATGTCATGGTGTCAGTGTCCATAAGCATAAAAACATCTGCCTTTAAGATATAAATCACACCAAGAAACACAGCCAATGAGTAAAGACAACATCATATAACACACAAGTGATTCACCCAGTATACTCTAGCCACAGCGCTTGGTACAACGTAATGAAATGTGTCAAATGAGTCCATATCATTTTCTGGGATATAATAATCCCGGAAAATTAAATTAGTGGGTCAATGTAGGTTTTTTAACAAAGATGTATTAGCTAAAGTTTTAAATAACAACTACTCGTGCCTGAAGGCAGGACTTTTACAGTGGTTAACCAGCGGTCATTAATTAATACAGTTAGTTCAGTACCAATAAAATTTCCCAATGTCCACTATTAAGGGAAAACAAGTAGGCTGATACTCCGGAGAGGTGGTATGATAGCACATAATAGGCCACTTACAGTAATTAATCTATTCACTAAGAAATCCATCCATCCATTGCTGAAATCTCTTTTTCATACCACATTGATATCATTGTTAGATGTTATAATAGGTTTCTTTGACTCAAACATAATGTACATTTAGAAATAATAACATATACCAATTATGTATGGCAAAGCTTGTGATTTGAGCCAATAAGGCCAAAGTTAATTTTCAAATCATTATTTCTAGAAAAAGGTGTTGAGTTGTGGCAGTGAGAGAGAAAATAAATGATCACTTTCAAGCAGAGATGATCTCATCAATCAAGAAATAAGAGCATAATCTAATCCCTAATAGACAAATGGGACACTTTGTAAATGTCCATTATCTTGCTTCTTCTTTCATCATGTGGGATTTTGCTTTTGCCACACAAATGGAAACAATACTTATATTTTGCAATCCAAATTATCCTTCTTCTTCAGTACCTCAGGAGCACAGTTGGTGTGAAACTGAGCAGAAATAATTAAGCTTACAATCAGTTAGTTTGAGCTTCAACCAGTTAGATTTTTTATAATGAAAGATTGGCTTTAACCCAACCTCAACCCTCTATTTTAAAATGTTAATAAGTCTTACAATAATTGGTGACAGAAATTGGTGGGCTCATTTACAGGCACGCCATGAAGCAGTTATACATAAACAACATATGCTAGGCCACTTTAATGGGTTCAAAGGACAAACAAGCTATATGAATCAGAAGAAGGTCATGACAACTATTTATACCTCTCCCTACATACTCGCGTACTACACTGGCTATTCTTCACAAGATCTTTGACAGTTCAACTGTGTGATGAAATGAGATGGTAGAAACGCATACATTAATACGACAACTGTCTGTATTTGTAACCTGGGCAAACAAGGGAAAACTTGAGATTGTATGAAATATTTGCATTTCTTCCACAACCACTTGTTTAAAATGAATCCATATTTAATTTAAACTTGGAGAAAGGTCATAAACTTTAACAAGTCCAACTCCGACATGGCCAAAGCTATATTGTATACTGGCTTCATAGTGTTTCTTAATTGGCCTGTGCAAAGAGAAATCTGGGGATATTATTGGGAGTAAGGAAGCCAGGGCCCTTCAGAGAGGTGAGGTGTTACCCTCCCAAATTAGATGCAAGTGGGGTGACCAATATCACACCATGGCAGGGGGTGTAAAATGTGCATGCCATTAGCAGGACTGAGAACTAAGTCATAAGTCCAAAAGTTTTCAGGTTCTTTTTCAGAAGTCACATTTTAAAAAACACACGATTTTCCTGCCAAAATGTGGATGAAAAAAACATTTTCCGATATTTACAGACTTATCATTTATTCTCTTGATAGAGAAAGGACAGAGGGGGTTTTGTCCATTGGTTTGCTAATGGCAGAAAATCAGTACCAGAGCTGGCTGGCTGTTTTCCAAAAGATGATGCCGTGGAAGATATAAACAGCCGCTAATTAGAGGCTGATATTTACCAGTAGACAGCAGGAGGGCTTTCAAAGCCAACTCCGTGCTTTTACTGGAAAAGGTGTTTCATGAATGTGCAACAGTCATGTGGGTTTGAGAAACAAACACCTCACTGTCTGCCCATTGGGATATATGGTCCTAAAATAGACTTCTAATACCCGGGGATACCAGTCAGCCTCACTGGCAGTCATTGACACCCAATAAGCTAGGTGAAGAGGGCCTAAAGACATGTCTATTTTTACAGTGGAAGGGTCACAAATAGACCCTTTACCCTAGGTGATGGGGGCTGAGGGCCCCACAGCTAAACGTCACTGCAGGAGGCCTGAAAATAAGATGTCATTGCACTCAACTCACAGGCAGGAAATGCCCTGAAATTAACCACAGCAGTGTTCATCACTATACTTTGGTAAATTGTAGTTTTTTGTTGCAGTTTACACACGTCATGCCTAGCAGAGAGGGAGAACAATGCAATTAATTGTAAAGCAAAGAATGAAATGACCATCACAGAAAAATGTAAATGGAGGTCAAGGACAATTCAAATATCATTAAATTAAAAAATCTGTGGTAAAAAATGTGGTATAAAAGATTTAACAGAAATGCAGTGAGTAAACAGTAGAAGTTAGTTGAAGCTGAAACAAATTCAACGTGATGGTGGGTGATCATCTTTCATTATCCTAATCCTGAGGAGGAAACACTCCAAAAAATTCTCATCTGTGTGTTTTACCCTATTTCACAGCTTTCATAGCTATTGCGCCATCACAACGTTGCTAGCCTGTCTTTCATTCTGTGCTCTCATATTCAAAAAGGAGCCATATTATGCTGTCCTGCCTTCACTCTAATATCCCCAGCAAACATTCATCCTCAGAGCCTGATGGAGGGGAGCTCAAACATTATTATCGTGGAGGTGTCACTGCTGGTCTGTGGACCGAAGCCATCAGTCTCATCAGCAGCAGAGTGACTGGAGTGGCATTGTCTTTTCATGTTATGTCCTTATTGAGGTCCTTTCAGGCACTTTTTGGTTGTATCAACTGTGCCAAACATAACAGTGTGAATTGTGTAAGAGTCAATTAAGCCAGTGTCTGTATTTGGTAATTGTTGTTGATTATTTAACAGTCATATATTATTGATCTGTTGATTATATGCTAAAATACTTTTTTGTGCTTAACTACAAGTATATAATATCTAATGCATTTATGTGATAGTGCCTTAGGGCTGTTGAGTGTGCATGTGTAAGTCAGCAGAAGAACAATATGGTGATAGTTGGAATTAACTGGACTGACTATCGTCAAGTTTCCATTCAAATTTAGCAAAAATTTGAACCACATTTCAAGAAAATTTGCAAAAGAAAATGCGAAGGAATGCACGTTTCCATTCACTACTGTTATGCAAATATTAATAGTTGGCGCATCGAGATAAACAGTTGGTGGCACTAATTATCCAGTTGGATGCTATTAAACTATTACAGAAGAAGAAGGTGTAATGAGATGAGCTAAACTTCAAAGGAAAACCATGTTGGAAATATGGCATTTATGTTTGTTTTATGGAATAGTCAAATTGAAAATACACATAAAACAGGTGCATGGAAACACACTTTTTATAATACAAAATAAGATCAAGTATTTTATCAGACTGGTCTGATACGGTAACAACTTCTGGTCTAGATAAAATTCCTTGAATTGATCAACATTTCCTTTCCTCTTGGACTTGTGAGTACTGTACATCAATTTTCAATGCAGAAAGCTGGATTTAATTAAATAGGCTGCTTGTTAGATTCAAGATTTGACTCTTGCTCTAAGTGGTCTCAAATCCTGGAATATGGTTAAAATGGCAGCATCAAAGAGGCCAATTAGATTAACTTTTGACTGTTCTTGCGCCTTCAGTCAAGAGCATGGGTATTGTGTGTGGGTGTGGTTAAATTTAGTGTCATACATACAAATTACCCAGCCTACATGGGCTTACAGTGCATGTCACTTCAAAAGAAATATGTGGATAATCATCATAGAAAATGAATATATCACACAAAGAAAATATCCTGTATTTTTATCTCTTTTACGCCTTAGCAAATAGTTTACATTTACAACAACAGCCTGAATAGTATTAGTACTAATTGCATTTAGTCACCATAACCAGTGGTCTGACAAGATGAGGAGCACATATTACATGACTATATCGCATTCTTCTTAGATTCAAATTTCTGCAATTGAGATAAACAACTGACCATCCCACCATCCATTTATCTCGTTCCTCTAGACAACACATCAAATATTCTCCAGTGTACACAATACTCATATTGAATAGGAAGGACAGTGGCATGAAAAACACAAACACACAATATTAAACTTAGGCTCATCTTGGTATTTAGATCACACCATCTATTTAATAAGAAGCTGAGGGGTCCAATGTTTAAGGAACAATGGTGGCCCCTCTGTTTAGCAGCAGGGACACAAAGCCAATATCCGGTATGGAGATATTACCCCTGAGAAAGAAGAGCCTTCCTCGTTCTGTAATTCTCATGCCATCCTCTCCTCAGAGTTTGAAGGCTGGATGGAGCCACCTCCATTGTTTTCCTGAAGCTGGTTGCTTCCTTCCCACCAGACAGGCAGCCTTGACAACAGCCAGTTCTGAGGCCCACTCAAATTTGGCTCAAAGACTTTGGCAGAAGGAACCAACCAACCAGGCTGTTAGCAAACAGCCAAAATATGAATACACCTCTATTCTGCCAAACCTTTGCACAGGAGCACTTGTATTTTTGTGGGATGTAATGACACTGCCGTATGACACTGTCTGGTATCCCCCGTTTCTGAGCTGTTTACATATCATACATGACTGATGGCTTGTTTTGTATGTAGAGTGACATCTGGACTTTACACCTCCTCTCCTCCAGAAAAAGTAACTATGCAGACTAGAACACAATGTTTTGTATCTGCTGACGTAGTTGTTATGGACAGGGTTACGTAAAAACAAATGATAACATGAACTAGCTATTACATATGTCTGGTCCTTTTGCTCATTTGAGTGCTGGGTACGGACTATTACACTCTCATTTGAGGATTATCAGTTGTAAAGTATGGGTTTCTGGCACAGCTTTGCCAACTTGCAAGACACATAAAGAAAGGAACACAGTCACAGGGTAAATGATTTAGTATTAAGGGAAACTTTATTGTAAAATGTTGTATGCTGATCCTAATAAAGGCCACAACCCGAAGGAAAAACAAGTGTTGCTGGAGTTTTGACCCAACTGTCAGTACTATCAGTTTAGAAATGTATGTATGATTGAAGACTGTGTGGTATATTGTCTTAGTTTTCTTTTTTTAAATAGAGCAACTCTTGCACTTGAGGCACATATAATGAATAAGTCCTGCATACTTCATGTAAAATCCTACCTTGTAACAAACAAAATAAAAGCATTACATTAATGAACAACTAGCTTTGAGGTTCTAGTCAGTTTCTGGTCTCACTTTGCTGCAACAGTATTATGCTCTCTTGATTAATTGGAGGGTTACAGTATGTATATTGGTCAGTATTCTAATAAAATTCAAGGAGCACATTAAGACAAACTTTATTCTTCTTTAAATTTGTTCCATTTTGTTCAATTTGCTAAAAAAAATATGTTATTGGTTCCATCAAGTATTGCTATTTGTAATGTCAATCTGAAAGTACTCACAACAGAAACTGACTGACTGAGAAATCTATCCAAAATAAATGTACTCTAGGCTAGAGAAACAACAGAAGGACAGCCTAAAACTTCGCAATTATAAACAAGCTGTGGTCAATGAAGGTCAAGCATGTTTTTTGCTATTTGATACACCATCTGGCCAAAGCAGGCAGGTAGGCTTTGATGCCTGTACTCGCACATCCAGGCCAGAACCTCAGAACTGGCATCTGACTAAAACAGATATTTAAAATCAACCTTCGCAGAGAGGAACCCAATCAGCCCTGAGAGACGTCTGAATCCCTGGCAGGCGACATGAAAGTTATTGTAAAACCAGCAGACCCAGGAAGTCTCCTAGTGCTTATAAACAGAAACACAGGGGTAATGACGAACGAGACAAGCTCCCCATGAAGACTTTATAGATTTAAACTTAAAACTGATATTTTCTTCTCTTCTGCCAGCACAAAAGAAACTTGAGCATCTCAGAAAAAAACAGCACTTGAAGAGTCTACATCACTACTATGGTAGACACATTGTAGAGAAGGTCATTGTACTTGGATGCTGCTGCTGATGATGATGACAATGATAATGATGTGAATAGAACATGTAATCTTTAGGGATTTTCATGATAAATAACCCTTTGTCATTAAATTAATTAGTTTTTTTGCTAGGGTGGGGCATTCCTCTTTTTACTCTGAGGTATTAGTGTTCAAACTCCATCTCTTTGGAGCATTAACAGTGAAACCACATGCGAATGGCCCCAGCCAAACTCAATTGCACATCATTTATGTTCTGCCTCTGTCTGTTGAGGCTGGAAGAATAATTAAATGTTTTGTTTGCTTTCGTTTTTTGTGCAAAGGAAAAAGGATGGGTCTCTCTGCTGTCAGTTACTGTATGATCTGTTGCTCCAGTCTGGCCAGGCCTGTCAGTCAACATTTGTCTCTCTCTTGACATCAAAACATTTGATAATCACGCCGCTACAGATGCTGAAGAGGGAAAAAAAAAAGAAAAGAGAAACAGCCTGGTACGCAGTGCCTACTAATTATGCTGCCTGAGATGTCTCTTTGTCATTGGACTAAATTGCATGACATATAACAATAAATTGCATTTTTGCCCATTTACTAAGCTGAATGTGCAAGAGTAACAATCAAAACTGAATGCATGCAAATGAAAAATGAATATGTGACAGGAATATACGAAACAGGCGTATCCAGTGAGGCACATCCATGGCTTTGGTTTGATTGTTTAGAAGGAGAACATAAGCTGATGAAACAGACTTGTCACTGTGATTATGGAGATAGGTTTCTTTGGCAAACATATGTTTATTTCTCAAACCACTAAAGGCTTTGCCAGCGCACTGCTCTGGGTGTAGGTGGAAGACAGTCGATGAACACAACTCTAAATCTGACCTGCTGAAAAACATTTTTATTCTAATCTGGAGTGTGTGTTTTATTGTAGAGGCTCTTTGATTGGTCACAAGGGGCCAGATTTACTCAGCAGCACTAAGGTATCCATTTTATAGATGTTTTCCTCTGATGAAGCCAGAAAATAGCGATTACCTTGGAGCCACAGACATCCTCATCATGAACATTACTACTACCCAGCTGAATGGAGCGAATGTGAGCACTCAGCATTAAGTAAATGAAGTAAACCTATTAAGGATTGAGTAAATAAAGTGAAATGTTTTCCTTGTATAAATGAAATGCTGTTTGGGTCTGGTTGAGTGCTACAAAGAACTTCCAATAACCGTCTGGGTAGAGTAGAACGCCCTTGAAGCTGGCACTCAAATCAGACAGCATAATAACATTCAGATGGTCTCCCTGCATGATGATGACACAGCATTGGCAAACCCTGCCTCTCAGGGGCTTTGCCCTTGAATGATAAAGCCTTTACCCTTTGTATTTACACAGTTCGACTTCCATTGCAGGCTTTTCTGCTCGGTATCTGCAGAAAAGATTTTTTTTTTTTTAAAGTATTATTCTTGCATCCATCATTGCACCTGAGACACGACTCACTCTTAATGCGGGAGTTGAAAGGTAAGCAGACTTAGCATAACTTGAAGCCTCACATGGTTTATTGGAGGAGACAACCATGACCATGTGAGGCGTACTGCCAGGCTCACTGGTCACCTCCCTGGTCAGGATGACCCACTTCGAGCCAAACATCGATCAAACACTGTTTAATTTGAAATAGAGCATCTTAAGTCTCAGCCAGTCTGGGTAAGCTGTTTAAGGCAATACTCTTAGGATAAAACCTAGATCTATAATGCAATTCCATCATAGACAATCTGTCTTTGTTTAGGTGATACACTACTGTACCTTCTGGACAGCAAAATAGCGAGCTAAACCCAGGTGCTGATGAGATATTTTATAGATTCACGGGATATGAACCAATCTAGAAAGTGGATACTCTTTGAACTCTCCCTCCTCTCTGCTCAGAGTTGATCAGGACTCAATCCTCTCATGTAACACAATCAAACTGAATGACAGCACTCAGAGTCTGCACTCTGGATAATCATGCAATCAAATTGCTTTATTTGGCTTCCACAGGTGCAAAGCAAATGTGGAGCATTTGCCATTGATGCTAATTTGAGTCGTATTTGGCTCTTTCGCCTTGACAGATCTCTGCGGAAATCATTATTTCGTGATTAGAGGGTTTTCTTCATATTTGAATGTTTGGTAATGGGGATGTTACAGACTATAATTTCAGTGATAACAATTCTGTGAAGGACTTTAGTGTCACATTCATTGTGTTATTCATTTATAAACATATACAGCCAACTATCCTGTCCAGCCCTCAGGCCATAATAACCTGGTGTGATTGCAGCCATGCAGTCAATGCTGAGAAAGAATCATTTATCTATGCAGGATATTTTTCATCTTCAGTATATTATTTCATTGATTTATCGATAGTTTATATATAAAGTACCAGCTCCACATCTAGAATGATTTTATCCATGTTATTGCATTAAAGACATGTCATTAGAGCTTCAAGATGGTAGCTAATTAAGAATGCAACTTAATTATGTCTTGGCAGAACAAGACAACCTTTCTGATGTTAATGTGAAGACGGGTATTGTTACTGCATGCAGATGGCACATGAATATCAAGTTGAGAAGAAAAGAAAAAGATCTCGCTGAGCAGGAGTCTTTTTGCCAACGCTGACTTTACCAGCCCTGTTTTAACGGTTGCTAGGCAACACTCATTAGTGTGGCTCCACTGATAAAGAGTCAGAGAGATGGGATGTATGAACCCAAAGTAGACTTCTGCTCAGAGGCAATTAGATCTCTTTAGGGACAGCTTGGGACCGAACGCCAACACCTGACATGCTGCTCTGGTGACCCTAAATATACACAGTATAACCTAATGTTAAATCTGCAAAAGCAAGCTTTAAAAGTAGTTAAAATGTCAGCCTTGGATATTTACTTGCTGTAAAGCACCATATTGCATTACATCACTTTGTGATATTCAGAAAATTCCAGGAATTAAAGTCAAACTGAATCAGTCCTAATGTTAGCAAGCTAGGCTAACTAGCTTCCACTTTCCAAATGGAATACAAACTTCACCATAAAATGTGTCCTCCCAAATGCTGAATGATTTAAAAAAGGGACAGATCGTCTTAAATGGCTGACAGTATAACAGATGCCATGAGGGCTTGCAGAAAAAAGGGGAAAAAAACCCATCTTGTATCAACCTTTGTAGGCTATACACCGATCAGCCATAACATTATGACCACCTGCCTAATGTTATGTAGGTCCCCCTTTTGCTGCCAAAACAGCCCTGACCAGTCGAGGCATGGACTCCGCTAGACCTGTGAAGGTGTGCTGTGGTATCTGGCACCAAGACGTTAGCAGCAGATCCTTTAAGTCCTGTAACTTGCGAGGTGGGGCCTCCATGGATCGGACCTGTTTGTCCAGCACATCCCACAGATGCTCAATTGTGCTGAGATCTGGGGAATTTGGAGGCCAAGTCAACACCTTGAACTCGTTGTCGTGTTCCTCAAACCATTCCTGAACCATTATTGCAGTGTGGCAGGACGCATTATCCTGCTGAAAGAGGCCACTGCCATTAGGGAATACCGTTTCCATGAAGGAGTGTACTTGGTCTGCAACAATGTTTAGGTAGGTGCTACGTCCGCCCATGACCCTGTCGTCGGTTCACTGGTTTTCCTTCCTTGGACCACTTTTGGTAGGTACTGACCACTGCAGACTGGGAACACCCCACAAGACCTGCAGTTTTGTAGATGCTCTGACCCAGTCATCTAGCCATCACAATTTGGTTCTTGTCAAAGTCACTCACATTTTTCCTGCTTCAACACATCAACTTCGAGGACAAAATGTTCACTTGCTGCCTAATATATCCCACCCACTGACAGGTGCCATTGTAACGAGATAATCAATGTTCTTCACTTCACCTGTCAGTGGTCATAATGTTGTGGCTGATCGGTGTATAAGGCTATGATGTGCTCTAGTCAGTGGCTCACCATGGAGGCTGACAGCACGTCTCCTAGCAGCTCAAATGTCAGTCATAAGCTGCCAAGGAAAATGCCACCGAGGCTTGAATCAAAAATTCTATGATTATTATATTCAGATAAATATCCAAAAATGGCAGTTTTGTCTAAGGTTTATCTTACACAAAAAGCAGGAGAAGAGGATTAAAATGTTAAACTTTAATTTGTGGTGTATTTAACTATTTAATGTTCCTACTTTACTCCAACTTGCTTTTGTCTACTTCATTTAGGGATTTTCTCCATTTTCCATAATGCATTTCACTGAGACCATGCGTGAATTTGTTTCAGTTAGTTACTGCTTTAACCTGGGGGGTGCAGAGAGCTATGGTACATGATTTTTTTCCAGCCGAGAAAAAGCTAAATTCATGCCTCACACTTAAACCTCACCATGTCTTTTAGCTGCATTGTATTGTGGTCTATTCCTGGTTGGTGGAGGAAGTGGAATGTATGTCTGTGCTTTTGATGAATTTCTCACATTATGTTGCTGAATATCAGTGGAAATTCCTTTACTCAGCCTTTACTCACTTGACACCAAAACCTGGTGTTTCAGATTGCTTTAACATTTTCTGCTATACATAACTCCATTATAGCTACTGAAAATACCTTGATATAATGGGGCATCACCAGTATCTACATAAAAAAAGAAAACTACAACATTATTTAACAAAATGGCCAGGGTCTTTTAGAAAGAAAACGAGTGAGAATTTTCTTATGCCATGGAATTAGGTTACTCACAAATTGCTTTACTGTTCAATAAACTTGTGTTTTTGCATTTAGATAACAACTGCTATAGTATTTCACTCTATCACAGACATTTCATTACAGACAGAAATGCTTATTTGCCAGTTTATTGCCTCAGATGTGAAACTAGGTTTAAATAAAGGGAACATAATAACTGCGAGGAATGAAAATACAAAAGCTGGACTACTGAAGTGTTATTGTAGAAAGTCCACAGTTGTTAGTGTTTGAAATGGGCAACTGTGACCTTATGATAAGCACAAATCACCCACCGCCACACACAATACATGCACACACACTAGGCCTTATTTTAAGTATACTCCCCTTACAGTGATACTTAGTTATTCTTTTCATTTGAAGACTGGTGTGGAGAAAATAACCAATAACCTTTTAAGGGTATGTTTGCCCTTGTTACTGTGGGTGCACATATCTGATAGATCACATCCAGATCCAGTTCATTAGTTTCAGATTGAGTGCTGGGTATCTTGCAGTTAAGAGAGTAGAGAAAATCCAATTTTGCGCTGATCCTACTCGCCAATTCTTTCTTTGGGAATCTTTGAGGTGGCCCGTCTAATGAGCTCCCATGAAATTTGGTTTCCACACCAGACAATATACCTCATTGTGTCCGGGCCAACATTTATTTCTCCGCTCCCCTCCACCCTTAGTGCATGCACGTGCTTGCACACACACACACACACACACACACACACACACACAACAGAAATGAAGCAATTTGAATTTGAGGAAGCTGCCAAGTGTACGTTTTCAGTCATTACCTTACAGCCAATTGATATGACCATTATTCAGATGAGCAGAATGGTCTTTTGTGAGACAATTTATTATTAAGATGTGCAATACACTATGAAGGTCAGTTGTACAGACAGACTTTGATTAAATATAGGCTCTATATGTACATTTAAAGAGTTATTGGTCGTACCACTCCACTCACAGACCCCAGAACTATTTCCTTACAAAAGTATGTCAGCTGACAAGGTGGGAGTATAGAGCATAATGCAACAGACATTTCTTGCCTTTCATACTGAAAAGCAACATGTTTTCCAAGTTATAAACTACAGGGTACTGTCATCGAGGTAGTCTGTCTGTGGCCCTGAGTGCCCTACATGCTTATTTTTGGCCCGCTGTCAGCATTTAAATGGATAAACGAAGGTCCTCTTGTACGTCAGGACATCAGGACACAAACACACACATACACCCACACAAACTGCATCATCTAGCAGCCGCATAGATTAGACTGTTTTAATCAAGTTTGTTTGATGAGAGCATGGTTAGACTGGGACATGCAGCTGGCAGCAGAGGACAGAAGAATTGAATTAGTCCCGCTGTAGACAATACAGTAAGCCTCTGTGGAGATTTGTTCCTACAAGTGACTGCATTGACCATTTACCATAGTATTAAGAAAAACCTATCCTTACCATTGCAGATGAGAATTGTTATGGGCAGCATATGGCTACAAATAATCATTATTGTTTTTTACAGATTTTCACCAAAAAATATTGGGATATTTAAGATCACTTGCCCTCACACAACCAAAATCTGTGTTTTCTGCTTTGACATGATGCTCACCATGGTAGTTTGCAGTCAATGAGGCATCACTGGGACAAGCACAGCTCAGAAAATTATGCCAAATCCCCTTAGAACAATAAATGGCTAGAAACTAAAGAGTGCTTATCCTGCAAATGGTATTTTTAAAACCTGGTTTTCATTGGGAGTTTTGTATTAATTTTAAAACCAATTTTACCCGTATTTCTTATAATATTAAAAATAAATACTAACCAAATGACTGCATTAAAACAAACAGATGGACCGGAAGGATGATGTTCTTGAGTACTGACCATAATAAACACAATGTGAGAGCTGTGTAGATGCTCATTTTCACAGCAGGGACATTGAAACTGTCAAAAAGGCAATCCCTCACCTCAATGTGATTATATTCTCAATTCTTTACAGTATTTGTTCAAGTTCAGCAGCGGTGATGCAAGTGACAAGCCTATTTCTACCTCCACTGTCAGATAGCGGTGAAGCCAGCAGGGTGCACGCAGGATCTGGCTGTGGCCCGTCACAATGGCATATTCAGTATTCTATGAGTCAAGCTATTTGAACCTTTTTGTGACCTTTTATGTTTCATTAAGAAGTCAGAGCAGCGTCCAGCACGTCAAACTGAACAAAATGGTTGAGGTCCTTGAAAGCTTCAACCGAGATTGATCAAACATCTACTTCTTTTGAAACGTCTCTTTGAAAAGAATAGAGCTTTGACATAATGAAGCAGGCAGTAGCCGTAGTTATAGGTTAATGGGATGCAATCAAAGTTAGCATAGTCTCTATGAATGTGTTTTGATGTATGAAAAGACCAATTTTTCAAAAATAGCCTGCAGTACTCCCAGAAGGACATGGATGAATTAAATAAAAAAGCTCTCTGACAACTCTGCCAACCTTAAATCCATCTCTGACAGGTCTCTGCTTGTGCAATCCACTATTGACAAACTCACTGCTAAATCCGAATATCTGAAGAGTCAGTCAAGGAGGAACAATATTCTCATCGATGGAGTACCTGATGAGAGAAATGAATCATGGCAAGTCACAGAATCTAAAGCTAAACAACTGCTGGCTGACAAGCTGGAAGTTGACCCAAAACTAATTGAGATTGAACGTGCACATCGTAATGGAAGATATGATGAGCAATCCAACAAGCCGCGGACAATTGTCATGAAATTACTCAGATTTAAGGATAAAGAGGAAATCCTTAAGAGAGGAAAAAAACTTAAGGGCACTAAGATCTACATTAATGAGGACTTCACTGAACGTGTGAGGCAGAAACGTATTGAACTGTGGCCAAAGCTCAAAGAGGCACGTGATAAGGGAATGGTAGCATATTTACGATATGACCAGCTAATTGTTCACCCACCTCGAGATCTTGCATCTCGCCCCTCATGAGTGAACTTATCCCCCTCATTCTTTACTTGCAGTATTTGAGTCTATTTCAGCTTTTTTTTGCTATGGACATTAATATCCCTGCCCTGGACTCATCCAAACCAGTGAGTGACTTAGCAGCACTTTCCTACAACTTACACCTGTCACCAGTCTCACATGCTGATCCTGACAATCACTTCAATGTTCTTGACCAGAAGTTAGACACTTGCAAATATTACACTGAAGACTATTTAAAAACAATGTGTCTAGAGAAAAATTTAAGATTTCAATTCCTTTACATTGTTTCATCTGAATGTTAGGAGTATGCCAAAGCACTCTGACTACTTTGCCTTGCTACCTTTATACTTTTCTGTTGTGGGTCTTACTGAATCTTGGTTAAACGACTCTAAAGTGTCTCTCTACTACATAAATGGCTACAACCACATTTTCAGCCAAAGAAAAGACAGACCAGGTGGTGGAGTATCCCTCTTTGTTAAAGAGTCCATTAGATACACTCTGTGACAAGATTTAGTAATTAGTTATCCTAACACCGATAGTTATGTTGAATCAATTTTTGTTGAGTTAATAGGTGTACCTTGTTTTTCAGGCCATGTTGTCGTGGGCTGTGTATATAGACCACCGAGCTGTAATGTTAACTCTTTTTTTGATAATATTGATGAATTTCAATGAATCCCTCCCACATGAAAATCGAGCCATCAAATCTAAAGCTTGTAAATCCTGGTTGACTGAAGAGTTGAAAAAATCTATCTCTAGGAAACATAAACTATATGAACACTATCTAACCAATACCTCCCCCTTAAATCTTAATAATTATTCCAAATACAGAAATAAACTTAATCATATGTTGAGAAAATCAAAGACAATTTTATCAACATAAATGTAATATATTTAAAAATTATATGAAAAGTACATGGAATATCATTAATGAAATTGTAAATAAGCCCTCCTCAGAAAAATTGCCCCATAATAAGTTTAATATTAATAATACCATCATAGAGGATTCCACTGTGATTGCCAACGAGTTCAATACATTTTTTGTCAATATAGGTCCTGCTTTGGTGGCAAAAATTCCAATCATACCCATTAGTTCTCCTAACATAGAGTCTATTTCCTATCTACCTTCATTTACTTTTTCTTCTGTAAATGAACAAGAAATACGTAATACTGTATCCAGTTTGAAGTTAACAGGTGCTGGTTATGATGATCTTAAAATGAAGTTACTTAAACAGTGCCTCCCTACTATATTACAACCACTGTGTCACATCTTCAATTGTTCCCTTCAAACAGGTGTTGTACCAGACCAACTGAAATGGGCCAAGGTCATTCCATTATTAAATTTATTAAAGCTGATAATCCATCATCATTTTCAAATTATAGATCAATTTCTTTATTACCATGTTTTTCCAAAATACTTGAAAAAATTGTGTACAATAGATTAGTCAAATACTTACAGGATATCAAGTTACTATATGACTATCAATACGGTTTTCGTGAAAAGCATTCTACTTCCATGGCCTTGGTCCAGTTAGCTGATAGATAAAGTACAGCTCTAGACAACAAAGAATTCACAATTGGAGTATTTATCGATTTGTCAAAGGCATTTGACACTGTAGATCATAATATATTATTAAATAAGCTTCAAGCTCATGGCGTTACTGGTACTGAACTTAAATGGTTCAAAAACTACTTGCTTAACAGGAAACAATATGTTATCTGGAATGGAACTAACTCATCATACAGCCACATACAGTGTGGTCTTCCACAAGGTTCCATACTAGGTCCTCTTTTATTTCTTATATACATCAATGATTTGCATTTGGTATCAAAAGAAGCACTCTTCATTTTATATGCTGACGATACTAATATTTTTGTTACAGATAAAGATGAACACAGGTTGATATCCCGTATGAACAATGTAGACAGGATGGATATCTGGTTCAAATGCAATAAATTATCCCTTAATGTTAAAAAGACTGCTTATATGATCTTCAAGCCTAAAACAGAACCCTATCAGATCATCATCACCCCATTTTTATAGCTAATAATGCGCTTGAATGTGTTTCTCATGTCAAGTTTTTAGGCATAAGCATTGATGATCAGATTAATTGGAAAAAACACATCTCTTATGTGTCAAATAAAGTTGCAAAAAATATTGGTATTTTGGAGAGTAAGACATATCTTGTCAAGGAAAAACTTTCTGGATTTATATTACTCTATGATTTATCCTTTCATATCTTATGGAAACATAGTATGGGCAAGCACATATAAAACCAGTCTCCATTCCATCTTTTTATTACAAAAGAAATTTGTTACAATGGTCACTAACTCTAGCTGGAATGCTCATACTGCTCCATTATTTCAAACCCTGGAGTTGTTAAATATATTAGACATAAATAAACTTCAGATAGGTACTTTTGTATTTAAGTTTCTTAACAATTCACTTCCTATTTCCTTTCACAGTTTCTTTGTAACTAGGTCTCAAATACACTGTTATCACACCAGATGAGTTGATCTTCTATATAGTCAGTTTTACAGAACTAGCCTCGGCCAGTTTTCAATTAGGTATAGAGGTCCAGTTATATGGAACAGATTTTCTGCTTCACTTTGCAGTCACTCCTCATTTCTATTTTTTTTTTTTTAATCTTAAAGAACTTATTTTGTCAGAATATAGTACTATGTAAATAAGGTAAATGAGGTATAATATAGTGTATGAAAGCAGTTCAAATATATGTTAATGTAATCCTTGTTTTTCTTTGTTTTATTTATTATTATTTTATTTTTTCTGTAGTATATTCCATATTTTCCATATCCTGTTTGGAAATTGTACTTTTTTCTTTTTAGAAATTTAAAAAAAATATTTGTGTTTGTAAATCTGTGGCAAGCATGTACAGCTGTTTTTGATTTTAATGTTAGGTGGGTTACTTTTATAAGCCCCTAGGGGTTTTTTTACATCCCACCTGTGCATTTTCGTATTTTACTGTATATTTATTTTCTTTTGTTTTATCTTATTATATGCACAAATAAAGACATAAAGACATACATTTTGTGAGCCTGCAAGCCACCGGCCTGACTGTGACAGATTGAAATAGCATATTACCACCTACACTGATGGATACAGGTTAGCTTAGCAGGCTGACTAAACTGATATCTGATCCACTGGAGTTATGATGCAAGAAGTGTAGTCAGTCTTGATTGATGACCAAACCATCATCGTCTCTTTGTGACGCAGCTTGCTCTGCTTAATCAGTTGTTTTTGTTCTGGCAGAAGGGACTCTACCTCCCCAGCTCACGTCCATTATCCATAATTAACAGAGCAGAGGGCTGCAGATGAGGCAGAGAGGCTCAGTATGGAGACAGAAGTGTGGGTTGCATAAGTGGAGCTGCTCTGTCATGATTTGAGCTGATTCAAAGAGGGATGAGGAAAATGTCAGAAAACAACATTTAAGCTTTCTTTAACCAGCAACATCTACAAGAAAGTTTGTGAATAATGAGCGCCATGCTGCTTTTTGCAGAAAATTAAATGCTAATTTGACCTATTGATTTTTTTTCCAGGAATGTATCATCACATCACAGCACCTCATTGAATATAAGCAGCTCAGAACTTTACAAAACAATGATATTGATACAGCTAATCAAACCTGGTAAAATTAGGAAATGAGTATCCAGCATAGTTAAGTGTAGCCTCTGTCGACATTCTAATCAGCTACCTATTCAATGGTGAAAAGTACCGTTAAGCAGCACTTATTGTCTAGACTCCCTGACCCCCCATACAGTGAGGTCCAAGGACAAAGTTAAATCAGTGCTTTCAGTCTGTCTTTAAACTTGAATTGCTTAAACACTTCACTAAAGAGTGTTTGGATCAAACATGAAAAGAAAACCTGAACTTCGTTTCACTATAAAGACCCACAACAGGATGAGGGATCAATGAGAATTTGACCTTCAGGTGCCAGCAGAGCCCCGTCAGTGTAAAGTGTATTCGTTTTAGAGGGACTCCGAAACACCCTGCTGAGTATAACATGTCACCTTAAAAGGGATACTCCAACATTTTGACAAATTCACTTATTTGATGTCTTACCGAGTTAGATGAGAAGATTCATGTCATCTTTGTGGGTTTAATACATTGATAGTAGAGGTCTTCACAGTTCTACTCGGTTTCTAGTAACCGAAACCCAACTCCAGGACCCGAGTGGACTGCTATCATCTATATTCATGTGGTGCGTCATAATCATCAGGTGTATTGCTACCACCTATGTAAACATAGCTAATCATTAATTGTTGGCTGCTGCCAGTGTTGGCGTTGTTCTTACGTGGGTCTATTTGGATTACGTCCAATTTATCCCCAGGTGTATTTTGGACAAATTCTGATTCTAAAAAATAAAATAAAAAATGTATTTACGTATGTGTGGTTTAAGTAAGGGTTCTCTAGCTCTGTGATGTGATTAGCCTAGCATAGCGCAAGAATTTTAAGCAGGAGTAAACAGTTAGCTTCTGTCAAAGGTTTTTAAAAAATACACCATCCAATAACTCCAAAACTATCGTATTTACTTGGTGTATCATGCAAGTTTGTCACCAGAATGTAAAGGTCAGCTAGGGTTTGATGCAGTTAGCAAACTGTGCAAAGGACAGGACTTCTAAGATGCTGCATGTAGTCAATGAGCCCAGCTACTTTTGGTAAAGAAAAAGCTCCAATTTAGCTAACTTGTACACTTGTTACTGTAAATACACAATACAACATGTAAAATTTCACCAAGAAGCTACACTACAAAGAAAGCTACAAAAAAGCCTTTAAGCTTAGATTATTTTGTTAATTAGACATCCATCAAGAGGATTTCCCAAAATGTTTGAGTATTGCTTAATGAAATTTTCAACGATGCATGCAACAAATATAATTTACTGTCCTTGCCGTACTTGAGTATATTTACAATATGTATGTGCTTAGATTTATTGTAATAAGCCTACTTTCTCTCCTCTCTCTCTTTCCTCATTAGTTTTCTCTGTCTCCGATTTTCCTTCAATCATTTTTCTGAGCAATTATTCAAACCACACCACTCTATTCAGATTTTTTTTTTGCCACAGTGCCACTTACAGCTCCTGTTCCTGATCCGAGTTGCTTCGAGCAGCGGCAGCAGCATAATTCCAGCCTCCGTCTCCCTTTTGTATTTGGCCTTTCATATGATAAAATCCATTAAGACAGTAACTAAGTGACTCTGAGCACAACAGTGTCCCCGCCGAGTTCTGAAACTGTTCCATACATTACAGGAAAATGCAACATATGCCACTCTGCTGTAGTTAAGATTTAATATGTTGTGTTTAACTGAGCCTATATGTGATTAATTAGTCAACAGCTTGCTGTGGATTTAGCCAATATAAAACACCATGACAACAGATATACATGTACAAACATTAGCAGATCTTTCTTATGGGATTAGCATGCCAAACTGTTCAATATCATAGCTCGTATATTTGGATGTTAATTTGGAAGTGGGATATTGATTTGGTTCAGCTTTGGCATTATGTCGTGCATATAATCAATGTCAGTCAATCCTTTCATTTCAGGATGCTCAATTTCCCCTTTTAATTGGAACTTAATGTCCATAGGAAATGCCAAAATGGGGACTGTAATTTCCCAGTGCCACACTACATTCATTATCAATGCTTAGTAAACAAAGGCTTCCATTGTTGCCATGCTCAGTCTCAGCCCACAACTTCAGAACTGATCCTATTTCATTTGCATTTCGGCACATTATTATAAGAAGCAATTACCAGTGCTATAACAGACCCCTCTCTAGGAAAATCATATATTGATTACTAATTAGTGCCTAATGAAAGCGTTACCAGCCATTGTTTGGGAAGTTTAATTACTCTTCTGATTATGCTTTCTGCATATGTATATAGACAATTTCATATTTTAAAAAGGTGATGAGCTCTCAGGGAGTGGGTGGAGAGAGTCCTATGATTGGCTCGTGTGGTTTTCTGCTCCACTTCCAGCAGAGATGTGTGTTATATAAGGTGGCCTGTTGCGTCATGTGAACTAGTCTGTGCTGGACAGAACTGCTGCTCCTTGCTGTGGCATGTGTGCGCATGAATGTGACAGAAACTGCATGAATTAGTAATTTACCATTAAAACGAGGCTGTATTTACAATGGTTGTGCAAACTATTAGTTAGATTTTCCTGATGGTGACATGCACAATCCACATGTCAGCTGTCTCAAAGAATAAAAAACCTCCTCAAACAAAAGTCTCCCTGGGAATATATTAATTTTGAGCAATTCTGCAACAGCTTTCATCTTTTATTTTGTGATTGACATATATTTAATAAAAGCAATCAATAGGAATTATCAGCTTTTGCCAGAATTTACCAAATCAGTGTACTTCACAAAGAAAGGAAGTGTCTCAAATGTGACATTACACTGAGGATTTCATTTCTGACATGTATAGAATTTAACAAATTTATATCTTAGTCTATAGTCTTAGTCTGTATTATATCAGTCTAATACAACAGACCTGCAATAAATCCTTCCTTCTTCAAGATTATAATCATCAATTTATAAATCAATGAGGGTAGACTAAATATAAGACACACCTCTCAACGCAATACAAGTCAACAGCACCAAAAACAACAGCCTCTAAAATTACCATCAAGTTGAATCAGCAGCTCTTTAAAACTGTTTTTTAAGAAAGGGAACCTTATAACCTTCATGAAGGTAGGCTTTATTACCTCGATGTATTAGACTACATTCGTTTTAGCTAGGTGTACCTAATAAACTGGCAACTGAGGCTAAATGAGTAAACAAATAATGTGCCTAACAAGCTAATGACTTTCAGTACAGTAGTTTATCTTCATGGTTCATAAGTGACTATAAGTCCAAACCATAGGACAATAACAGTAAGAGAAACCTCCTGAGGACAAACAATAAGTATTTTGAAGAGTAAAGACAGGAGTGCAATCAAGCCCCTCTTCTGACTTGTTATTTCTGCATAGCAGCTCCCACTGAGCCCCTGTTCCCCTCAAATCACATGCAAATGTAATTTATGTTCCCAAGTTGGCCACATCAACTGCCCACCCACCTCCCAGGATATTTGCATGTGAAGATTGCACTGCTACACTAGTGAGAAGGTGGAGGGAGGGGATGTGAGGAGGGGACTGGTGGCGGGGAGAGACTGTGAAGGAGCGGTATGTACCCGAAAGAAATTCATATTCATCAGTTTGTTCTGGAAAGCTTGCGGGACACCACAAACCACACAGTGCAGGATACCTCAGCCCATGCACGTCAGCCTGATGTATACACCATAGAACAGTCTCGTCTTGGACTTCTAGAGCCTAAATAATGCCTGTGGCTACATTTCTTCAACCACTCGTCACTACAGACGTAGATATGCCTGACTCATAGCTGATGGCAGTTCTTGAGCATACCATACTGGTACATTTCCATTACTGGCTTTGCAAAGTCAGTCACCTTTTTACGTTCTGCTGGTTTACAGTGGCTGCTCATTGAATGGATTGAGACACGGTGCAAGTCAACAGCTTGACCTAAGACTCATTGATTGGATGCAAAGAAATCAAAAGGGCGAGTCTCACCAAGCACAAAATTGGCCTTAGAAAAGAAGCCCCTTCATCATGTACCACGTCACAACCAAGACCAAAAGAGACCATGTTTATCTTTACAAATCAAAGAATAATTGAGGAGGGTTTTAAAGATCAACTAATATCCTTTTTTCAACAAGCCAAGACAAAGCAGAACCAACATACAGTTGAGGCCAACACAAGGCAACTGATAGAAACCATTTTACATGTATTAAAACAAGAGAAATTCAAATCAGGTTCTACTAAAACGTGCAGCAAGACTTTTTTTATTGAACAAAACTTTTCTGGGTTCTCAAGCTCGCGGTCAACACCATGAACTCAATTGTAGCCTGGGGGCTGTCTGCTTTAAGTAGCAGCAATGTTCTCTAGTGTCCCTTGCTTTGCAGCCTGCAATGTTAATATAAGGCTGGAAATGTAAAGTGACAGAGAGCACTTTAAAGGTTTTGTTCCTTCAGGCGGCTGGCTTTCAGTGCCCAGCCGACCTGGATTGGAAACAACCAGACCTCACCCACAGAGGCCACGAGGAAATACAATGTGACCTAAAGCTTCCCCAAGAGTGACAGAAAAAGTCTGATTTTCATTTGTATTCTAGGAAATTCTGACAATGGAATCAACAGTGACTTAATAATCTGACTTCAGCCAATTATGAAACGGTGAAATATGGATGCACAAAATGAAATAAAATGTATTAAAACTGGTTCCCTTTTTATTGTCTTTTTTCTTTGTGAGATAGAGAGAAGGGATGTGTTGCATTGAAGTGTGATGGATGGTGGTGATAAAGGACACCCAAGGTTGAAACAATGACCAATGAGGCATTGTTGGTGGAGTTGAGATGATCGATTCGGTGACAAAGCTGGCAGTCAGACTAACAGGTTGGAGTGAAATGAGCTCAAACTTGGTGGCTTGCATGGGTGCCAGTCACACCAATCAGCACCGGATATAAAGCAGCGTGCCATTTCACAAAATCTTGATTCGACAGAGGGCAATTCTCAAACTGCAAGAGCCATAATTTTAATTATAGCTTACATTATTAACCATGTTTTAACAAGTTGTAAAAACTTATAATGAAAATTTAGGCTGTGACCATCAACTTTGCCATCTATAATGACAACTGTAGCCAGCATAGCTGTAGTTAATTAATGTTAATTCCATTGACAGACCAAACTACAAAATGCTGTCTGGTTAATTTGCTCTTTAAATCCAGGAATGTTGGTGTCAGTAATTTTAATGGTTGGCAAAAGGTGGTTTGCAGACCAACAGAGTCACAAGTCTTTCTCTGCATTAACAATGTATCTGGTGTCATTTTCAGGTAGGTAGTAGTTAGCTGGGTAGTTGTCGAGCATGATCCAACATGGTCCAATCGGCCGTCACGCCCAAATCATATTTATAATCGGCTCAACAGTCGTAATGTGTGGTCACCTTAAAGCGAAAAGCTGCCAACAGTATCATTACGGGTCATCAGTCAGATATCAAAACATGGTCGGAGGTGACTTACCAGCAGTTCGCCATTACTTGATTACCATGAGTGGGCAACTATAAAGCTGGTACAGTATTGATAATATAACACCACTTTTACCATCAGATGTCTAGTAATGTCAAATAGCTGGAAATATTTCCTACAGAAAACAAGCTAACATGAATCGCAACAAGCAATTGCATCAATCTGTATATTTATTTACATGTAGAAATAAGTTTGTAACTGTGCTTTGTGAAAATGCTTGTTTAATACAATGTAGACCATAAATACAGACCTGGACATTTGTTATGTTTTATATAGCTCATAGTTTAAAAAATGTTTACTTAACACTACCTTACTCATACGTCTGTTTATTTATCTAGGCATGATTCTAACTGTACTGCACTCCCCACGGTGCATCCTAATAGCCTCCACTATCCATTTTGTTTATTCTCAGTTGCAGCAAAACTACTGTATGATGCTGAGGAACAAAATGATATACGGATATATTTCTCCTCAGCTACCTTTTCCTAAACTCCTGTCCGAGGGCACAGACACACCGAGTTCAAGACACCCAGGAGACCGAGAGAGAGAGAGAGAGAGAGAGAGGCAATAGGGCAGAGCCAAGTCTCATCCTGCCTCTGCAGCCGCCAGATGAGCACCCACCTGATTACAACCCCTGGGGGCCACTGAGCAGCACACAACAGCTGGCAGTGCCACGTTTATTACCTATAGATTATTCCCAAGCAACAGCAGTTATCAGTCTTTCATTGACAGGCAGGAGCACACTGTAAAGCTCGGGTGTGTCTCTCAGCATGAGGATAAATAAGTAAATGACAACGAAAACAAAAAAAATAAAAAACTATCCTGCCTATGGGGGAGGGAGGACCTGTCAGAGTCAGTAAAGAACCACTGAAGGTATGCCGCCATCTTGAGTCAGTGCAAGTGCCATCGCTTGCTGTGAGTCATGTTTATATTTAGATTGGGGAGGAAGAGGAGCAACCAGGCGAATAATGCACATCACCTTCCCCGGTGGAAGCATTTGGCTGTGTGTGAGAGAGAAAGAGAATATTTGTCTGTGTGTGTATGTGTGTGTGTAAGCATGTGATCCACTGTCTGACCTAGAAAAAGCAGTTGCACCAATCAGAAGATTTGTGGCAGTTGGGCAACACACTCCACAGTATAAATAACTTGCTGTGTGCCAGTTGCATGCATAATTACAGAGCAGAGAAGCAGAAGCATGCAGCCTAAAATAATAAGGCATGATGTGTTCCCCCTCTCTCTCATGGCTGTGTGTCTTAAACATGGCTTGGTCATTTTATGCTCCTGTACAGTAGGTGGGGCTACAGTATCTCAGTCATCATAATGTGCTTTGAATGCTGGCAGATTGAGTATCCAGGGAACTAGATAATATCCTCCTAGTTTAGGATTCAGTCAAGGTAAGTTGTTTATACAGACAAAATGTTGCTACCAGAATCCAAACAGTCCATGTTCAAATTGAAAATTGACCATGGACTGAGGGAAACAAGCTACAAACAGGATAACATGTATACAGTAGATCATCAATCACAGCTATCTTACACAGGTTTCTTATTAGGAGGATGTAACCTTATCAGTTTTTGGGATATAGCTTTGGTTACTTGAAAAATATCAGCACAGTATATACACTGAATGTACCAAAAACAGGGATATATTTCTATTGTTTAGTTGTCATATTTTTTGCATAATCTCTCTGTTGTGTCAAAGTTTCAAAATCCTTCTCTAATTAATCTGCTTCTATTTCTGTTTCTTCCCATTTACATACAGTAAAGGGAAATAAAAAATGTTTTTTACCAGGATTTGCCTCATTGATGTACACGACTAATTATCCCAACCGTATCTCCAAATCTGGTGATTCAGAATTTTTTTAAATAAACTGTATGATCAAGTGTTCCGTTATTGAAGATTAGAGAAGATTCTCCTATTTCCAAAGCTAAATAAAACATTCAAAAACACACTGGATAATCTGAAAAATGCATTGTCACAAAGCTGAAAACAAGGTTGTTTTTAATTAGCTCATGAAAACTGGAAAAATGTGGTTTTCACTGGACAGCAACCGTTTCATACATTCATTGGTAAGGTCCCTGTATAAATATCATTGCCTGGAAAATACAGTGCATAAAGAGGATAAAGAGAGCAGGGTGACATGGCTAATGAAAACAGGACACAATAAGAGTACTACATCACAGGTAATTCATCTATTTTTGTGGTCCAGCAATAGTCTGTAATCTCAATAGTAGCCAGAGGGACTTGGCTGTTTGAAATAGAAAAGAAACCAAGCTAGGGTGTCCGTAGCTGTTTAAAAGGTAGTGAACAACGCCCACAGTTTAAATCTCATTTGCAGGAGTGCCACCGAGTTCAGTGGAGAGGGAGGGAATCTGACTGGAGGTCAATGGGGAATCTTGGCGAGCAGAAAGGGCAAATAACGTAGCAGGCAGCAGAGGATGCTTTGACCTTTTACTGCTGGTTTTAGAGCCAAAAGAAGGGCAGGGGGCTGGGTGGAGGAAGCTCTTGCCTGTGGTGAACTGGAAGCACCTCAGATCTCTGGCATCTCCACTCCCTTTTCCAAACCTCCACCTCCTCCTCCCAGGAGTCGAATGGACGTCACGGAGGACTGGGTTATAGACGCTGACAGGTCTGGGTAGCCGCCGTTAGGACTACCAGGGACCAGTTAAGTGTTTGACCATTATATGGGGAAGTGTCGGACAGCCTCCTTGGACAGATTATTTTATTCCTCTGATACTTTTCCTTCATCCTCAGAAATCTGATCAATAGCAAAAAGATGACAATTTCCATTTTAAACCCTTTATTTAAATTGTGTTTTAATACAACAAAAACATAAATATATGAAGAATATTAACCATTTTAAATACCTTTTTTTATTTTCTACAGTCAGTCACAGCAGTCAAACACTATAATCTGACCCATTACCAGACGATGTATCTATCCCTGCCCTTACGTCTGCATTGAAGCCTGTGCCCTTTTCAATTATTAATAGTGTGGTTATCCAAGAGTTTGTCAACAGCATGCTGTCTGATGAATATTATATTATGTTATTATGTGTCAAGGGGTCCGGTTATAGCACAATAAACAAACCACAAAAGCAGCTTTTGCTGATTAGATTTGAAAATGGGTTGTGCTCAACATCAAATCCCACCACTTAGGACTTTGAGGGTGGGCTCATATTCCATGCTAACCTTCTTTTTCAGCCTAAAACTTTACATATTTTCTGGTATTCTGTCATAGAAAATACCTCAAGAAATTGAAAGTGGGTTACAAAGAGGAAAACATGGCTCTCCTGGTGCTCATTAAGGTTGGTAGAACACTCATCAAACTGACTTGAAAAGTAGAAGAACCATGTTTTCATCTTTGCTGCTAAAAGGTTGAGTTAAGAGACTGCATAGCTTTCTTATCAAAAATGTTCTCAGTAGATTTGGGCACACATTTAGACTAATAAGCTTGTTACCAAACATTGAACTGCAGCATTTCAATTCAGTCTGATGCAAATGTTAAAGCACAAAATTTCTGAGTTTTGGGAAGCTTTCAACATGATGGAAAATAAGTAATTTTAAAAGTAAAACGCTGCAGATTCTCCTTCATCCGACCTTGATTAAGAACAGCCAAAGCATCTTTTACGTGTAGAGGATAGGAACCAAAAAGCAATGTGTAATTTAATACTGGCACAGATGAGAAGAAGGGGAGATGAAAAAGTGGAGGATTACTTACGACTAATTTAAGACTGACACTTAACTAAAGCCTAATTTGCATATAAATACAAAGTTATACTGGGTGACGTTATGAGTTTCAGGAAGACTTTTCTGGAGTTGTTGAGAGTTGGAGAGTTGTGCTGGAGAGTTGTGCTGCCTGTCTGTACAGTAGATCCAGCAGCTTAGATGCTAGCCATTAACGTCAGCTGGCCAAACACAGCTGCTGTCTAGACTAATGTGGTAAATATTGTCAACTGCACTACACTAGTCTGAATGCACCATAGAAGCTATCTTTGGAAAGAGAAAAAATGAGTGCACGAGATGGATGTGTGTAACAGAACAGGAGCCTTTGAGAAAGAAGTTAGCTAATGTCAATTCTATGTCCAAAATATTAGGTTATTTCAATTCAAGCAAGATTTAAGCATTCCAGTCCATACTGGCCAATACTGACATTCAGCAGTACCTGTAAAACATACAGGCTCCAGGTGTAGAGCCTAGCGAGCTCGGTGATGATTTTGAACAAGTCAGATAAGCCCAGAAATCCAATTCAAAAGCAGGTTTTTCAACTGGCATGATTAGGCCTACTACCAAAAGGGCACACGACTCCAAGGACTTGTTCAGACTGCCAGCCCAAATCCATTTTTTGGCATATCCAGATTGTATCCAGATTGATTTTAGGAAGTCTGGACAGCAAAAAACCACATGAAATGAGATTTTTGGAAATCGGGTACAAGCCAAATTTGGAGGTGGTTTGAAATGCAATTCCAATAGGATTTCTACAGATGTGTCTCAGTCTCTGGCCACTGAAATTGGATTTAAAAGTGTCTTCTGCGTCACTTGCAACACGACACACAACAACGACATCAAATCCAGAGTGACAGAAGAGCATCAGAGCGGCTGTATACCAGCCTCCTCAGTCGCTGAGTTTGTCTGGTGCAGCAGAGGAGTTCTGCACCGCAACTTGACAGCGAGATTGTTTGGAGGGCGAGATGATGGATCTCCATTTCTCATGCTTCCGCGTTGGAAAGCCGCGTCACCAGCGTACGTAGATACTGACGCCTACGTTGTTACCACAGCAACCCATGCAGATAGGTTGATAATGTCTGGACACACAAATGCGATCTGATCTCTTGCAAATAACAGTGCAGACAGTCTGTCTGAAAGATTTCTGAGAAGCAAATCTGATTTGCCTCAAGTCTGAACAAAGCCCAACAGGGCTCCAACAGGGCTGAACTCTCCAGGCATTGTCAGCATGAGTGAAAACCTCAATGAGGGCATGATAAACATGACTGGTTTGACCATGAACCAACAGCAACAAGGGTGTCCAAATTCAGTGCTTCAATAAATGCCAGTGTAGAGCTTTGCTTAATCACGCCCGTAGGCCACAGACTCTGGGGAAGATACTGATGTTAGCTGAACTTAGGTGGAGTAAACACCTGCACAGTTTGAATGCCTCTGCAATCATCTCTGTCCAAAAACAAAATGGCATTATGGTTGGAGATGTACTTGAAATTACAGTTATGTTCATCACATCAGGTGTCAGAAGGCCTATTGTTCATGACTGATTTTAAAATAGAGAATAATATTCAAAGACTAGAACAGGATAGATGCATCCTAGTCCATTTAAATCTGCAGGAAACGTGATTTAAATTGTTTGTTCGTAGTTAAAATGATCAGAGGTTAAAACTCATGTGTGTCTGTGCATTAGGCTTCGTAAGTAGTATCAATCCATTTCCACTTTACCAGCATATAAACCCTTTGGATTCCCATCCCATAAATCTATGAGGAGAGATGAGGTCTGCACATTGACTTTCATCAAGGCCGATTAGCCCAAACGTTTCAGACACTCTGGATGCACTGATTCCCATTTTGGAAATACTAGGCTTTATTAGGCATGGTTATTTAGCTCTGGCTTCTGTTTGGAGCACGCCTGCTTGTTGCTCAATACAAGGTATTAGCTCAAAGTGAAGGAAATGGATGTTGACAGACTGCACACACACAGGGTTGAGTGCGGTTCTGCCATATTTCTAAACCACACTGTCGTTGTTCTCCTCTGTGATTTTAGCTCTTTAGAGTTACACAGACAGGACAACAAATATTTGGTCATCTCCTACAACAGAAACACAAACACCACACCTCCCTTCCTGCTCCCACTTTACACTCAGAATGAATTCAAAATACACTGCAGAGACAAATTAACAAAGCGAAACCTATAGTTCACTCTTCCTCTCAAATGTAGTCAGTAAAGTGATTTATGTGTGCAAGATGTACAATAAATCTTTCGAAAACTGTTGTTATCTCTGAGGATTTTCTCTAAGGGAACATAATTTCTATCTGCCGCACAATAATGAGGAGTTTTGGGACAAATTCCTGATTGATTTGGCATTTCTAACTAATCTTAAAGTGAACAAAAAGGCATTTTTAAAAAATTCAAAATTACAATGCATGTACATTTTCTCATGTTTCATTAATGTGTACAACCAGTTTATTTTCATCAGAAAGTGTCTGTGTTTGTATGTGTGAGCCATGTATGACACTTATGTTGTTGACATGATGTGTTTTTAAAGGTACTGCACTGATTACAAGCTATTTATGTACTTTATATGTACTTTAGCCCGATATCACAAATCACAATTTTCCTCATGGGGCTTTACAATCTGTACAGCATATAACACGTAATAAACAAGTCATTTATGTTTGTCCTTTAGCATTCACTGTGTGTCCAAGATTTAGATTCTGGAGAGCTAAGGACTTCTATCAGAATAATATAAGATTTATTCATTATTAATCAACACAGAGTTTTCAATTCCAAAGGGACTTCTTAGCCAAGATTCTCTTTCTACGCTTGTTATTCATGTGTGATTATCTTTGAGTTATTTCTGGCACACTGTAAATAAGCTTTAGGTGTTCCAAGACATTCGTTTTCCCTCCAGTACATATCTGCATGTCACTCTAACCTGCTTTCAGTCATCATCTTATAACACACCAGCTAGATTTTTGTCATGATGACAGTGTTCCTCAAGGTGACCTTGAACCTTAAAGAAATCTATGGCATGGTTTGAGTGCTTACCTACATGGTAGCAAAGATAACACTTGTACATGGTGGGACTAAATGCATAAGATCAATACTGTTCTTGTGTATCGATTTTGGGTTATTACATTACTAAGACGCTCCCATGCCCTCTTTGGGTCAGCAAACCAGAATTAGCTCTGTAAACATTGTTTTTTTCCCTCATACAGAGATTTTATTTCACAAAAGGACAAATGTTGCCTGCTAAGATGACATTTTGTGGCTGTAGAGCTTCCTTAAAATAACTGAGAAAAGTGAGTCTACCATAGAGGACAAGGGCTGTTAAATGCGAGTTGAGAGGGTTGCGAGTTGAGAGGGCTGCTCATCACTGTGGCACACTGTACTCCAGCCAAGTATGCACCGTCCAAATAAACAACACCGTGTCAGCTCTCTGCAGCCCATCAATCTCAGTTCATCCCCAAGAGTCCCATGAGCAGATAAAAAGCTAATCAAACCCTCCGCCATGTAATTCATCATTGGCTGCTCATGAACACTCTATCTTCCATTCATTCCCTTTGCCCTCTTTTGGCAGCACCTCCATTTCTCTGACAACTGAGGCGTAGTGGTGCTGACAAGCTAACAAATCAAATGTATCTCTATAAAGTCATTATTGGCCCCATTAAGATATTGATATTTGATATTGTATTATTAGACATTTACTGAGTATTTTGATATTAAAAGATCATAAGCACTCTTGATTTTTATATTTATGATTTGTAAGTCATTGCTGCCACTCTCATGGTTCCAATTATATGTACATAACATTTTCCATGGAGTACTGTGTGGGTTTCTGTGTTGTCACTATTTCGTTCAGAGCGCCATCTTTGTGCCCAAATTCACATGCAGTCCCTGCAGTTCCTCCTCACTGACTCACTCCCTTGTGAGCTGATGTCCCACTTCACTGAGTCTGTCAACAACCTGCCAAATTTGTCTTTTTTTTCTGATTCCTACTGTACATCTTGACCACTTTTTCTAGAGAATCCAGGGACTGCCAATATATGATATCTGAGAGTTAAAAAAAATCTGATAATGATATGATAACAACACAAACATAATATGTTTGATAAGGATCTCTAGCATTAGTATTTAAAGAATTGTGACCAAGATATGTTCTTGGTGGGACATTTTACAGTTGTCTCTGATGGACAAGTTAAAGAGATCTTTATGAAAAATGTTTATTTATGTTATGTAGTTATGTAAATAAATGAATATTGGACGGATATCTTTCAGTATCAGTACTGGCCTCAAAAATCCACTACTCGTCAGGCTCTACTAAAAACTAAAAGATGTAATCATAAAATAAGAAAAGAACTGATATCTAAAGAGCATCCAAAGATGGGTTTTTCCTTTTATGTACTAATTGAATTGTGCAACAGAAGCCCAATTTAAAATACAAGCTTGCATCACCCTCAGCTCTATTTGAATGCATCTCACACAGCACATCCTTTCTAATATTCAGAAATACACTATGTGAGGCAAGAATACAAAGAAGATCTTCAGTTGGTTAAAGGCAGACTTAATGAATGTGAAGTGAAAACTGCACGGCCTGGATACAGCATATCCACACTTTGATGAGGGAGAAATCATTACCATTGATGTAGGTGCAGGGCATGCTGAGGATAAAAGGGGCCCAGTCCATTATTGGTGTTGCAGTTATTGAAGGTTGCCACTACTACAGTGGTGCAATCCCATTACTGCAACTGAATGAATTACGGCTATGCCATGCATTCAAATTGATAGGGCAAAAGGTGGCCGATGCCAGTAAATCGCTCTGATTTTGTATTTATGCCTAATGAATATTTGCGGAACCATGGCTGCTAACCTCAGTGGAGACTCTATAAAGGGGGGAGGAAAATCATTTTATGGTGAATTAAAGGAAGATGGGACATTTTATGTTTTGGCCATTGCTTGCCTGATGCGATGGCATTTCATGGTGTGTTGTCTTTGCTCAATTTTCAAATCCTCTGACGCTCTCAAAAGAACTCATCATCAGTGCAGCAAAAGCTCTTGATCTTTTGTTTTTCAGGACGATCCCCTGGATTTTATGACTTTTATCTGTGGGCCTGTTATGGAAATATTCCACCACAATTCATTTCAGGGAACAAAGAGCGTTTTTACTGAGTGGCTCTCTCTTTAGTCTCTTCATTGTATTCTGTTTTGGAAATTTAATTAATTTTCAAACAGTAGGATGCCATTTTATTGAAAGGTGTAATTCATCCTTTGTGGTTAGAGCAAGTCAAATGGCTTCCTAAATACCCTCTGAGCACACCCTTAGCAACCGTTTATTTATGGCTTAGCATGGGGAGGCACATGGATCCTGATAATGTCTGATAACGTTTGTTTTTCCTGTCACTTTTCAGTTGGGAGGATACAATGAAAATTGGAGATACGTGGCGTGGTAATCCAATATGTATATTGTTCTGGGTTCACTGGCTTCTCTTCACTCTGCTGATATCTTCACAAAATGAAAAGGGAAATGAAAGATAGTGTGAGGGCCATCTTTCTCTGGGGGGATACACTTCAAACACATGCCCCTGAAATTCAGCCAGTGTCTGTCTCTCTCTGTGTGTGACAACATGGAAATTTTGACATTTCTGTGGCCTTAGGATTCAGCGTTGGGCTACGGGGCTTTGAGACTGGCCCTCCATGAAAGAGAAAAGATCTGTATTTTTTCCAACTTTTCCAGAATTAAAAGACCACTTTAATATTTTGAACATATAACTATAATCTAAAAATATCAGCAGCAGAATATGAATGGACACAACTAGTATGATATTATTGTGATTTTATAATTTAGATTTATTTTGACAGGCTACTGTGGCCTGAGGATTGTTTCAGAATCAATTTTTTCACACGGATGTCAAGAATGTTAAAGAAAACCAAGCATGGAAAGTAAAGTGCATATAAACAAAACAAATACAAGAAAAACATTTACTCTTAAAGGCCAGAGCGACACACACCAGCGGCATATGACGCCTGTCAAAACACACGCAGCAATTTTTCTCTTTGTTCAAAACACAGCCAACATTAGAACGACCACACAGAGGGGTCAATCTTGTCAATCAACTGAGATAATTACAATTCAGGCCTTCTGTTCAATAAAGGACAATTGTAAAAATCATTGGAAGCTAAGACTTTGCATCATCACTAAAAAACTTTGTGTCAGCCTATGCCATATCTTGTCATCAGTTGCGGTTTTGATGCCTCATGAGGGCCACATGTCCCCAACATAACAAACCAAGCTGTGTTGCTTTGGAATAAACTTTGCATCACACACAGACCCCAAAACATTCATCAATTGAAAACCATTCTGTTCCGCCATTTAAACAACGCCACATCTTTGATCTTGGTGCAATTTCCCCCCAGTCTGAAACTTTCTGGTCCTTTCATCTGAGCACAGGCTGAACGAGGAACGCTGTCTGGAAACAGGTGTTCTGGTTGTTTGATGTTAGCCTGCAGTGGTCCGGTAGGTTTGGAAACATGAAGCGATCGTGACCCCGTTCTGGAGACCCACAACACACTCGCTCCCCCCTCCTCCTTCCTTTTGGATGAAGCAGCCAGGTGCCAAAAATACACGCAGCTGTGTTGAATAAAACATCTGACACACTGACTCCCTGACTGATGGTGGGACAGAAGGAGCTTCCCCGGGGACGAAGGGGTCCGGGACTCGCTGCATCTATACACTCAACTCATTACACAAGTTAATGAGAAAGTTTCTGTGAAGTCGGCTGCTGCCACGAGGCTCAGCCTTGACTGCTGCTCCGGATGAGGGAGGGAGCTGTCCTGTAGGCTGTGGTGCTGAATCGGACTCTGCTCCTGTGGTTATTCAGGCATTTAGCTTCTGCTCTGCAACAGAGTTACTCGCACTGGGTGAGCAAGGAAGTGTCTTGTTTGCTAAAGGACACAAACATGCGACACAGTTGCTTGAGCCACTTCGACATAGTGTATAAGGCTATAAGGTATAACGTTTATGTTTACCTACTTTCAAGGGAACATATCCATATTTTTCAATGGGAGACGATGCATTTAAACCGATTTTCTCATAAAGTTTATGTCCTCATGCACCTAAACGTTGTTGCATTTCCAGATGCAAGACGAGGCTGATATGTTACTGTAATTTATAGTAAACAATGTCCCCTTGTCCCCCAATAGTCCCTCTGAATCAGTGCTTCATAACATAGCTTGATGAAATAATGTCCACTTGTGACCCATAGTCACCAGTTGCATGTGTCTATCCGTCAACCGAAATTTTTTACCCCTTGTTTTATTTGAACTTTCAAAAGACCTGAAAAGACGAAATATCTAGTAAATGAAAAGACAAACATTAGAAGAACATATGAAGAACTTTGCTTTGCTATGTTAGACAGCTTCAGTGCATGTTGGCATAGATTATCTGAGTATCTGGAACACCATTCTTTTAAAAGATATTCCCTCATTTGGTGTTTTGATGATGGTGGTGGAGAGCCAACATGTCCGTCTAACACGTTAGGCCAATTTCTCCCATCGGTATTCAATTGTGCTGAGATCACATCATTTTCAGTCTCATCAAACCATTACGTGACCCCTCGTGCCCTGTATAGAAGCATTTGCATTCATTATGTTTGTCTGCTCATTTATTCAGGTTTCTCCTTAATTTGTTACCCTTCTGTATGCATATATTTCATTATATGGAAGCATTATATCATCACCTGCTCTGATTCAAACAAACAGTCAGCCACAGATAATAAATGCATGTTTGGGTGGTTAGCATTTTAAAGGAAGGTTATTTATCCTCGGTAACACAATCCCACCATGTCATTAACAAACCACACACTTCCTCTTGGTGACACACGGCATCTCCAGGCCTGTGGAGGTCAGCCTCATAGGAAGTGAGAAAGTAGTGCAGTTCCTACAAGGTTGAAATAGGACAAAACACAGCTATGCACAGACAAACTGAGCATCAAGTTATTTTTAACAGGCAAGGAGTCATTTTGATCCACATGCTGGCACACCACCAAGACCCAGCGTATTTAGCTACATATCGATTCAACATTTAAAAGACTAGTTCACTGGCTGTATCAGATTACGGGAGCCCCTGCCCCTTTAAGCCTCTGAACAACACCAAATCCTGCTTTAAATAACATTACAAGATAAACTGGGCTTTTAAGTATTTGGTTAATGTGAAGGATTTGAAACACAAGAATCAGGAAAGCATGATTAGCATGATTCACTGACTCGTCAGTAATTGTGCAGACCCCCCGATGATCCAAATTCTGTTAAAGAATCTGGGTCACATTCAATAAATATTATGTCTGTTATGTTAACACAAGTCTGGCCTGTGTTCCAGACGTTCAAAGAAGTCTGCAATCATGACTCTGAGGCACAACGTCGAGCTCACAAACGGTGGCAAATAAACATCAAAGGAGGGTTGGTGAAGCAGGTCAATGCAGAAAACAATAATTTAGCCGCTGTGAGACAATTTTAACAGACATTAAATGAATGATATTGTACTCCAGGGAAAGATGGTGTGCTTCTTTCTTTTCCTGCTCTAAACATATTCATTTGGGGCACATCCATCCTGCAAATTCAACGAACCGGACACTGCCCTGTGGCTGTGTGTTTTCCACCGAATCTCTTCATATATGCATTCAGAAAAAGGATAAAACCCAGAGAGAGAGACTGATGGACAGAGTGAGAGGGGAAGAGATAACAAAGAGGATGGGCTCCTAGTGGAGGAGATAGGAGGTAGACAGAGGGTAAACAGAGGGCCAGTTAGAATGTAGTGACCCCAAAGCTTGAGATGGAGTCATGAGTCACTGACTGTGTTTACTGTACACAGAGAGAGACAGCGAGACAACACAGAGGGACAACATCATTTACTGGCACACCTCTGAGATACGGGGTCAATCAACAACTGGTGATTTGCCGTAAGGATGCAAGAAAAGAAGGGTGTTTTCTGTCCAGAGAGGATATATTTTCCTGGGAGCAGAGCAAACAGCTTCACACTATCACATAAACTGCAAATATCAACAATGGGCTACTGAGAGGACCAAACGGTGTGCAGACAATTAAGCCTAAAAGTAACTTAACCGCCTGAAAGGACACATTTCTGGGATTTTAAGCTTCTCCAAATAAGATTCCTAACATATCTAATTAACTCTTCACTGCTTGACTGGTCACAAGTGAATTGCTGGTCAAAGTACAGTATCTCGATTTTTCATGACGCAATTTGTGTTTAAAAATTAAAAACCACATGCACCAATGTAGAACTGAGGGCAAATAAGAGATGTTAATAGGTCTTCAGAAATTAACGTGTCAACAGCAATGCTGTTTTTGGTGCTCAGCGGCTTGTCCACAAGTTATTCAAAAACTAAACTGAGATATTTAATTAGAGCTGATAATCTACAAGTCAACTTTTCTTCAAAGCACAATAAGAAATAAACAAAAGGTTGGTGCTGGAGCGTTTATGAAGCCGTGTTTCATCTGTGGAATCTCTCTGAGCTATCCTCGTTTGTCTGTTTCTTGGGTATTTACAGATGAACAGATGAAGGTGTTGCTGCAAGAGTCTGTTACGCAACACTGCCTTGGCTCTTGGAGGCCACCAAACGTCATGTCTGATTCTCCAGAGGAGAACAGACAGATTTCAGGTTGCAGCAGTATCTAGTGGCTGTGATGCCTCATTGCACCCGCTCCTCCCAAATCTGCATAGCAAAACAGTCCCCTGGTTGATCATGATGACAGCAGCTCCAGCCCAGGATGTTGTGTTTATAGTTTCATAAGTTTTCTATCGATTAAAAATAAGAACATGTGGAAGTAACAGGTCCACAGCCAGCGCAGGGATATCTGTCTGGGCTTGTCTGGTGCTCAGGCCCCATAGGGGCTCTTAGCGGGGTTGGCCAGCCAGAGTGGGAGGATGGGCTCCGGAGTTATTGATTGAAGCTTCTCATAATCTGTGAGCAGGTCCAGAGGTGCTGCAGGGCTGAGCGAGGCGAGGATGTTTGTGTGTGCTAGTGTGCTGCTCTGACATGGACGCTGCCCTTCCTGCTGCCACTGAATAGGTTCAGCACCTTTTCTGAAGAGCAAAGATGTCTTGTGCTGCTGTCAGAAAATGCCTCATTATGTTACAATGAAACAGGCAGAAATTCTAATATAATAAAATGATGTGACTTTAGGTTTTGGAAAATAATTCTATTCCCTGCAGATGGTTAACATGTTTCTACAACAACAGAAAATACTTGTGCTTCATTGATTTTAGACTGCAGTGTGAATAGTATGTGTGGGGGCTGTCTTTGTTGGTATTAATAAAAAAATATATATCAAATGATCGGTTGTGTTGCCTCCTGGAGAAGCTTTTGCTATCTAGTTCATGGCTCTTTGTTGCTAACATGTTATCAGCTCTTTTCAAAGCAAGTCGGCTTGCTGAGCTTGTTAGGATCTTTGCACCTTCATGACTGATCACATGGCTTCTAAACCCTCATTTACCTTCAGCTGCCTTTGTCGCTGCTCCCCTGCAACAACTGTTGTTGTACCCCTGTTTTTGATTTCCCTTGGTTATAGTTACCTCTTTAATGTTCTCACACCCCCACTGGCATTGAGTATCAAACAACAAAAAGGTTTCCACCAGCATCCATGGTCGCTGTCACTCTTTGTCCTCCAGAAAAAGTACACCAGACACCAAGCTGAAATAATCCAAAGTCACAGAGTAGAGAAAAACAGACACTCAGAGACTTTAATGGGTCTGTTCATCCAATTCACAAACCAAATTATATTTTCTCACTCACCCCTACTGGTATCTGGTCTCTAACCTAATACAATGAAGGAGAATTCAATTTTATTTGTGGTGCTCAAAGCACCAAAAATTACATTTGAAAAACAAACACCAACATGTTTTTCTGTAAACAATGTCCCAGTTACTTAATAATCAACAGATCTTGATGAGAATAGTCTTCATTTCATTTTTATTTTTTTTGTGATTTGGCAGCATTAAGGTCAACTAATATTCAGCCTGGGAACACTTGCCGTTAATGGCAGCAGCCTTACAGAGTTTGTTTTGCAATGCATAATGCATACATAATCCCCATTTGTAAGTGGCTGCCTCTTCATTAACAATGTTTAAGAAATGAATGTGAGGAAATCCATCATTATCGTGACTCGCAATCACCAAACCCTACAGCGGATACAAACTCATAATCTTAGGCAATTTGCATACGCAATTAGTGTAAGCTTCAAGGAAAGGCTGTGATTGACAGGATTGAAATGTTTTGCCTAGTTGGTCTGATTGAACACAATTTAGAGAGTAACCATGGTTGACTTTATGGGAAGTGTTTTGTATATTGTATCTCTCAAGCCATTTTGAGATACTACAGCAGATAATGAATGACACTGCTGTTTGACAGCTTGACCTCCAGGCCCATATGGCAGAAAATATGTCCAAGAGACAGCATTTACTCACCAATTTTTGGCCAACAGCACTGTATTACCTTGACACACTTCCACTTTTCTGGTGCGCACAGTGACAAAACAAATACACACTCCGACAATCAGGAAAATTCTTCAATTGTACGGCATCAGGCATATTTTTCAGGATGGCTTTGAAGATTTTGCCCTCATTCTAAGAAACGAAAAATCACGCTGCCAGTTTGATAGAATTTCATTTCAGAGGAGACACAGACAGACGGCATTCTATTTTTGCCCCAGCTCTTGTCTTCCTTTCTTTCTCTCATTTTTTCGCCCCCCTCCTCAAGGTTATTCAACTGGCAGCGGAGTCAAATCAATGGCAAGAACAGGGCTGAGAGTTAAAGGCTTGCGCTCAATCTCTCTCCGTGCATATGGGACGTGAGGGGACAGCCATGTTTCATTATGAATTCAAGGCCAATGTGTTCCCAGGGAGGGAAAGCAGGATGTCAAGGTAATGAGTTAATTTAGGAGATAAGGAACAGCAAATGTAATCTCTGAAATTTCACGAGCAGCAAAATGGCTCCTCAAGCCTCAAGCCCATCCTATCAAACAGAGGGGAAAAAGTCACTTATTATCAGGATAGTCTTAACTCTAGGTTCTCTACAGAGCAGTAAATAAGGGTAATTATCCTCCCAAAATATGGTCAAGTTTACCCCAAGGCTTCATTGTAAAGATCCCATTAAACCCTCTGGTGTGAATAACGGAGCGGGTTTGCTTCAAATGCTTCAGCTTAAGCAGCTAAGTGCAGGAGTCAAACAGCTTAAGAGAGCACAATAATTTCTGCCACTATCGCAGACCCCAGACTACCCAGTACGCCAGCATTATATCAAATTTAAGCAGATGCCTAGTTATTATCCCCAAGTGGGCCGGGTTGGCCCCATGGTGCTGTGGTAATGAGTGTTTTTTCGTCTGACTGGGTGGACATGTTTTGGAAGAAAGGCCTCTGTCTGCCCCCCAAGAAGCTTGGCTCTGAGAATGAACTCTGTACAGCACGGACCTATTATGCATCCACATTTGCATCATCCTTCATGGGAGCCCCAGACATGTCAGACTGCTCAATTCCAAGGATGAAGAGGTTGGTAGATGGTAGAGTAAACAAGGGGACTGGAAATTGAGGCCACTTGCTGTTATATCTCTCTGTCTTTCGAGCTGTGGGCTTTTGCTGGTCGTGCTATTATTCCAGCAATTGACTCTGGCTGTGCTGGTTGGCAGTTCTCTCAAGTGAAAACATTCCTGTAGTTGAGAGTGTAATACCATGCAACGTTTTTGAGCAGCTGCTAAAAAGGGCACCAACCTCAAGAAGGAGCAGGGACAAGCAGTGCGACGTAATGAGAGCAGCTTATGGAGATAACTAGACGGATCACGTAGAACGACGTACAGTGCTCGCACGTGTCATCTACAGTACGGTGCTAACGGGTGAGGAAGAGCATGGGGGAGACGGCTGGCATGACAACCTACAGTAGGCAGGAGACTTGGTTGCCATGGCGACAAACAAGGATGTTTGCATCAGAGGCAAATCTCAGCGGTCGGCAGCGGAGGGCACACATGCTGTTCGACTAACAGTAATGGAGAACTGCGGGGCCAGAGATGAGAAAAGGTGGGGTGAAAGGGAGGAATGCCTTTTACTTATCACTCGGCGTTCCCTCCCAATCTCTCTTCCACAGCAGGGTTGAGTCACACTGTAGGAAGGGGGGTTCCTACAGTGAAACAAGGACTCACTGGTTCAACAGCTAATGACACGTCTTGCCTTGCTGTATTAGAGAGAAGAATTAAATCATCTTCACAGTAGGGTCACTTGAAAATATTAAGGCTGTAACGCTGATTATGTGCCTGTGCATTTGTTCTGTTTAATCCATCCACAGTGAATTTAATGAGCATGCAATGACCTTGATTGGTAGCTAAACAATACAGCAATGTGGCTCACTTGAGCAAGCTGCTCTCTTCCGTCCAATATGCTCTCAGTTGACAGGGAATTGGAAAATGAAGGTGGCAATAAGTTATATATCTGTGACAACTACTCATGCTTTCCTGCACACAAATTATTGTGATACATTTTAAATCTACCAAGGTCATTTGAGTCACGGACAGGACGGTGCAGGGTGACAATGATTTTAATTGCTTTTTTTATCCCATCATGCCACTGTATCTTGCACACACTGCTGGGTGTTGTGTTGCTTTGTGACTCATGCATCCTCCAAGGGCGCCCAGGAGCAGCGAGTGAACTGTATCAGAGCCAAGAGGCAACTTACTCGGACATAGTTTTTTCTGTTTCCCCTCGTCGTGCTGCCATATTTCTGGGGACACCAACAAAGGCTCTGGAGAATTGTGAGCTTGTACAAGCTGTAAAAACACAATTAACCTTTTCTGCCTTAGATAAGACTCAGCATGATTCTTGAGTTGTGAGTGTGTCATTTTGCTTAAATTGATGCACTCGCCTTTGTGGTACTTGGCCCAGATTACTTAATTTCCCCCCAAAAATGGCAGCTGTTTTACTCTTACAAACTCATAAAATGGGAGATGGGATGAAGAATGGACACTAGTAATTTGGATTCTAGGCTCATTTCCATGCTGACACTTACACTGTCAATACAGAGCGGCCAAATCAACAGGGAATCGTAGTGGAGCACCTCTAATCTAATCAATTCAAACAAAAAACTATGTGAGCCAAAAAGACAATTACACAAAGAACAGCAGTTTGTTAGGTTATTACTGACATTACCCTAGAGGTAAGGTGGCACTCCTCCTCTATTTTCTTTTCCACTAAGTCACTGGCTTGATATCAGCATGTCTAGCAGGTGCATCACGGGATGCCCCCATGTGTCTTTAGGACTGGGTGCATTTGCATCAGCGTTTCAGGTAAGCACAAGAAGAGAGATTTTTTAAGGCCTTATTACATTCATGAAACATTGAAAATGTCCTCCAGGGCCTCTTTTTTATGCTGCGTGCCCTTCAGTAATAATTAATCTACTCTTTCATTAAGCAAAGGGGATGTTTCGCCCACTATGTACAGGCAAGTCTGGGGGCTCTGGAGGACAGACATGGAGCACACGGGGCAAGGCTCATGTCCCTCAGCAGTCCCATACACCCAGATGGTATTAATCTCTAATAACTTCACCACAAAGCACCTTCGGGCAGCAGCCGGAGAAATGCTACGGGTAGATGATGCGTTTTACCAGCGCTAAGTATGAATCAGGATATTAAAAAATTGTAGGAGGGCAAAAGCAATTTCCCCCTGAAGGGGATTTTAAAATTACAGCTCTCAGACTGGAAGTAAGTTTTGCCATAAAATCATTTTCCCGTCCTTACCTATCACAATGAAACACCTCCCCTCTGCCACCATCGCTATACGTGTACACCTAAAATAACTGAAATAAATGAAATCTCTCTGACAGACAGTCATGACAAAGCCATGAAATAAAGCCTCCTTAAATACACTTTGTACATTTATGACAGGCAGTTGTGGGTGTACATAAAGAGATGGATTCTCATTTTTTGTAAAGATTTTCCTTGGGAAGACAAACCTGAATGAATTCACTGCAACATTAATTCACTCCGACTACTCTGAAGCTATTCACTTACTGTATTTACTGGCTTCATTAGACATTGTTCAGGCTGTGGCGCTGATCCTTTCCGATTCGCTGCGACTTGACGGCAATTGTTTTGACCACGCTGCAGATGACAAATATGGATTTAAACGCAGTCGCATATAGCTGGAAGAATGGGCTTTTGTCGCAAACCAAACAATGCTTTCGTTCTTCTGCACGAATCAAAGTATCTTTAAAAGCCTTGTTCTTTTGTGAGGAGAGGTCCCACAAAATGTGATGTTACTCTGTCAAATAAGCTGCATGATGGAGTTAGCTGAGAGAACTAAAGTTGTCGATTGTGAGATGCTTTTCAAAAATTTTGGTGACATCTTTGGTGCCAAATGATCGTTGTCGTGATGTTTGTGTACTGCACACCCCAATGGTCAAATAATATGAGTTTTTCCTGGAATTTTTAGTAAAGTTTCTGCAGGTGGCGTGTCTAGCCATGGTTTCTGTCAGTGCTCATACTATCAACCTTTTCTTATCTGTCAGAAACAGAGCAAAGAGATGCTTAATTATGTGAAAATGTCTCAAATTATGATTGCACACCTTACTTTTATACTACTCACATAGTATAAAGGTTTTGCATGCTCAAAAGTACAAAACAGTGAAACTACCTACTTTAATGGCACTATTTCTATAAGAATATGCATGTTCCTCTGTTAAGCTCTGTCAATAGAATGCGTATGAGTATGTGTGTATTTGTAAGAGCGTGTGCGGATTGATCATGTAATCTGAGTCTTATCTTGGTGGGTCTACAGAGATCAAGCAGTCCTGAGTTCTACACACCCTGTCAAACACCGAGCTTCAAATCGGGACTTAGACTAAGCTAATTAGCCTATCAGTGTCAGGCCTTTAAAACAACGCCGATACCCGTTAGCCTAGCAAAAGCTACGAGGAGTCAGACCTTCTCCAATTAGTGCCTTATTACTGTACACATGGTCTTTGCAAAACGTTTTTCCAGAGGCAAAGTGACAAATTTAGGCTGCTGATGTCAATGTCAAACTGAAGTGATAATGAGGCAGAATTACTCTTTATTTTCTGAATCTTACCATTACCAAGCCATTTTAGACTTTGACAAGATTTTCTGGTTTGTTTCCACCAGGTTGATTCTGACCAAAGTGCTACTTCAGCATGTTTAAATCTGGCTTGTTTGGGCTGGAAAGTCTACAGCGTAAGACTAGTGTCAAAATTCGAACAGAAAGTAGCTTTGTCATGAAGCAGTTAAGATGATTTTGGCCAGAAATGATGAGTGTGACTGAAATGTCTGAGTTCCGGATGAAAATAATATGCTTTAATTCTTAGGAAAATCAATCCAAGGTAAATTATTTTGATTTTTTTAATTAAGTTTATTTAATTGAGTTAGACCAATGAGTCAATAATCTCACTTGTTTTGACCCCGGAAAGCAATCTGTGAACAAAGTCATAAACTCGACTGAACATATTTAAGTCATGTTCAACCTATTTGCATACACGCTTGATAAGAGATTTAGAAGGAATATGAAAAAATAAGTCCATAAGGTATGGTTAATTCGTAAAACTACAATGTAGAAAATGATCTCAGTGATGCCACGCTGGCTCGCTAACGGGTGGTAGTCAATATTTCATTTCCATAAAGAAAACAAACACAGTTAACAGAAAACTGTGTGCAGTCATGTTTATTTGGAAGAATCGAAACACTGTGCAAGTTTATTTAGCTAGATTTCATGCTTAATGATAGAAGTACATTTGAGGAATGATGCGTATTAACTTTGTGTCTTTCTTATCATGTTTTTGCTTTAAACAGAAAGCTGCTTCTGTCTTCCTGCAGCTGAACATATGCATTTAAAATTTGAATGATACAAGGATGATGAGATGATGATGACAAGATGAAGATGATGAATATAGGGAGTGACTTAGACATGTCGAAACCAACAGAGCAAAAAGAGCAGGAAAATTAGTCCTGAGAGATCCATCTCCACCAGCGTGAGTCGGACAGTGTCACTGATCTGTGCACGTCCCTCCTCCTCACAGGCGCCCACTACCAAATGGCCACACAAGGTCAAATCATAAGAGAGATGCTATTTATATCCTCCATTTTGTATTGCTATCCAGAGCAGGAACAAACACTCGCCTCATTATCTTTACTGTCCTGCTGCTTACGTTATACTTCCCTTTATCGTACCTCCACTTCTTTTCCCCACATTTCCCTCCATCTTCTAATGAACTGGTCATAAGTGAGAGGCTTTGGCCAAATGCAAAGTAATCCTGGCAGATGCCCTTTTATCCTGACGGCCTTTGGCTTTTTGAAAAGTTCACTCAAGATAACTCGGCCCAGACAAAAGGTTAGCGCTGCTTGGACATCAGGCTCGGGACTTTGGGCCTGTACTTTTCATTAATAGCTCTTTAACAAGCCTGATAAAACATGTCAACACCTCCGGCGACAGCTGAGTGGCCACTCAGTTTGGGAGTCAACATCTGCAACTGCCCTCTCAAGCCTGGTGTAAACAAGATCAGAGGATGATGTGTAGATCTTTTAAAGCTGAAAAGAAGAATTCATAATATCACTAGAGCTTCATCGTGACCCAAACTCATATCACACAATTTCAAAAGGGTCCTGGGTAATGATTACACTCAGTCAGGGTTTCTTGAAACCCAAGAACATGAAAAATACCCTCTAGGTGTTTCAAAAAACTATTGCCAGCCAACGGTCCACGCTGCATCCATCAGTGCAGGCACAGCCTCAGCCTGTCTGATTCAGTTAGTGCTTATGAAATGGAGCATCTGCAGAAGCTCCCAGAGAGTATGTAAACATAAGCTCTGCCTTGGGAAATGAGCCGAGGGGTCATTTAGATTTGGGTGGGGGAAGCATGGAGTGCTGCCTCGCTCTCACTCTCTCTGTCACCTGGTAACAATTTGACACACGGGTGCTTCCTGGCTAAAGTATTCCAAGCATTAGGCTAAACAGCAACACCTGAGCAACCCCGACCCCCCTCCCCTTTTCTTTCTCTCTCGCTGCATTGGCTGATCCTGCCTCCTGAGATATTAGGTAATCCGGGAGCAGGTGAGAGGTGATAGGCCGCCCGTCTTTTAACGATGCCTTATTTGTCAGCGAAGTCGCGCTACAATCACCACGGATATGCTTGACATGTTTGCCGAGAGCCAGGAGCCAGGAGCCATCCATTCCATGTGCACTGTGCAGTAGCCATTCAGTGAACCTGCGGGAAGTGATAAGCCTCCTTTACAGCAAGGGGGGTTCCCACCAATTACAACAATACCAGAGATATTGGGTAACACATGAGACTCAAGTGGTTTTTATCTGATCACTGTATAGACTTCTAAACTTAAGAGATTGCGACTATGAGCAGGAATTCATTATCACTGGTGAGTTTGTATAATAGATTGTCAACACGAGGTACAGTCAGAAACAAAAGCATACAGGACAAAAGTCACAGACAGAGAGGGATGTCTTGCTCCCTTTTCAAATGGCATTACAGGTCATTTCCAAATGAATAGCTTGCCTCTTTCCTCCCTGCCCAAGATAAACCCATCACAACTGAAGGATGGAGGAGAGTTGAGGGAAAAAAAAGACAGGGCACCAGAGCCACAGCCGGCCCATTTTATCTGATGGAGAGAGGTGAACAAATGGAGGGATTAGCTTCCATGGGATGAAAGCAGCTGCTCGTCTTCCGTCTCCATTCCCCCTCCCCTCCTCTCCTCTTCTCTCCATCCACCCACACATCCACACTGTGGTCTCCCCTCGCAACCAGAGACATGCTCTATATGTTGTAGCCGATCTGCTAATGCCAGCTGCGCTCCACCCTGTACCTACAGCAGTTCCCCAGCAAGCAAGCACAAAAAGCCTTTAAGTGCACATGGCGATGAAAGGCACATCGAAAACAGGCGCCAAAATTGGTGTCACACAGAGGGGTTGGGAGTTGTAGCAAAGAGTACTTCCCTTGTGGCACACTCAAAGCACCCACCCTTCCTGATTATGTCACCTAGACACCGATACATCAACACACATCCGCCCTGCCACAAAAACACACTCACAAACCAACAAGAGACACCCCATTTCTATGAAACTTCTGGGGTAGCCCAAAAAGGAAATGTGCGCTCTTACCTGTCAACGACAGCACACCTTCAGCTCCAAATCTGCTCGCCCTGACAAGGAGGCACGCTCATCTGGAGTAGGAAAAGGGAGTCTTAGAGAGAGAGTGTGTGTGTGTGTGTGGTGTGTTGTGTGTGTGTGAGGGTGGGTGGGAGACAACGATAGAGAGAGAGAGAGGAAGAGATAGTGAGAGGTGGAGCCTGGTTTGGAGGAGAGAGGGAGGGCTGGATGATGACTCTGTCTGCCGTCTATATAGCCAGTCTTGTGGGAGCAGTGTGGATGGCGCTAGATCATCTTCTATTCAAACACACGCGGTGGACGCACATCGTGAAAGCCTGGGAGAAAGAAACCCGGGGGCAGCAAACGGGAGGAGGAGGAGGGGGAGGAGGAGGAGTGAGATAGACAGGAGAGACTCTGGGCTGTTTAAGCCAGCTTCGTCACACGGCAGTTCCTAGGAATCCCTCCAGTAAGAGGGGCACTGCATCACTGAGTCCTTGACTGTGATTGGCTGGGTAGTGGGGAGACGCCAAGGATGTTGGGCAACGCTGTGTAACCTAAGATGACCCTTTCTACACATATTAACATGCCCTGTGTGTTTCTCAGCCGCTCTGGGCACCCGTCACCTTCAAGGACAAAATCCCATTTGTGTGTGTTTGAGTGTGTGCGTTTATGCGTTTGTCAGTTCATAGTAAGCCATGACCTGCCGTTACACATGAACAAATACAAAAACACACACACACATGCATGCACAAACACAACATCCTACAAGAACTTATCCATGAAGGGAAGATGATTTCCCCAGAGGAAGACTGAGCCTGTCAATAGAAAAGCCACACAAACACCTGCAAGGACAATCTTTCACTAGAGTGATAGAGTGAAATATGTTGTCACGCTGACCTCAAAACCACTGCCGAGGTTATATAGCGAGTATAGACAATTTTAAAGTCTGAATAGTCTTCCAATCCAATCTGTAATTTAACACCACTCATGTTGTATACTTCACCTGTACATATGGTTAGATTTATGTAATTATTATGTAAATTATCATTTGAATTCTTGTAATTGCTGAACTATTACTCCATTAAATTTAAACTAAAATTGTCATTAAACCCTCAATCTAATATAAAGGCTTCAAATTCAAAGGTGGAATTGAATCGGCTGAGACGTGCCAGCAGAGTGATCATGTGACGCAGGATTCATGAATATGGAAAGTGGCTGGTAATGCCATTTTTAGCTGCCTCAGGTAGCAAACCCGGTTTTCTATTGGCTGCTCAAGAGACCTGAATAAAAGCAGTGCCCAGCTGCACTCAAAGGTCAGACAGAAACCGACAGGCTGCAGAATGAACAGAGCTCTCTGTCTTGTGACTTCCCATGAAAACATAAAAACCGTCTACATGACGCGTGAGGTGTTGCTCAAGAGGAGCTATAAGGGTTCTTAAGCACATAATATATTGTAATCACTAGAGTCAGATGATTGACAAACACCTCAGAATGTACTTGAATTAAGCTGTCATTAGGCATTCTGGGGATTAGAGACCCTTGTCATAGTGAGTGGCAGTTTTTTCTTTTCTGGTTATGCATGTCCAATTTATTGCAAATGGCGTTTGCGTGTGGAGTTTGCATGTTCTCCCTTTGCCTGAATGAGTTTCCTCCAGGTGCTCCGGCTTCCTCCCACAGTCCAAAGACAGTCTTGTGGCATCTTTCTATACTGTACGTGAAGCCCTGTGATAGGCTGGCATGCCCTGTCCCTCGCCCCAAAAGACTCCAGCCCCCCCAAGACCCTGCAAATGATAAGCAGGTATAGATAACGGATGAATGGATGGATGGAAGTGCAAATCATTTTTAAATGACATTTACAATGACCCAGATGTCACTCAATTATACAGTGCAGCTTAGAAAATAAAACACTAATTTAGAAAACCATGAGTTCACTTGGTTCAATTATGTTATTTCATGGTATTAGCTAGATAGTGTATGGTAATATATTAAAATAATAATACGAACTTATTGACATTAAAGTATGCACTTGGAATTTAAAATTCTGTTCAAACATTTACTCTGTAGGGCACAGGATGAATGATGCTCCAAAGGTTTGGTGTCAAAACAAATTTTGGTGTATCTGTTGTAAATGCGTGCAAAACATGACTAAATTAGTAAAAGCTGAATTTTAGCTTCCTCAAATCCCAAATCCTGGCCTGAATAACTTTTGGAATAAATAAGTGATGGTAACATTTTGTTTTTGATTCTTTTGACATTCAAGTCTTAGATAAAAAGGGAGAGTGTAACACTGAGTATGACTTTTTGTGTATTAACTAAAATCAATCTCTACTTAAGGTGTATGATCTACTCCTTGTTTTATGCAGTTTCAGTCCAGTCAAACGTCCTCCACAAAAGAAACCAAGAAAAGACAGTCTGACTGTTTCCACTGATGAGTCACACGCTGTAGCACCCTGTTGTGATCTCTTTATCCAGCACTTAAAGGTCATCCTCCTCTCCAGCATAGCTTTTTTTTTATTACAAGAGCCCAATAATCAATAGTCCAATTATAGTAACAAAACATTTTCATTCACAACAATGTGAGCATATTTTATATCTGACCAAAAAAGGACTCATTATTTAAAAAACAATTTTACCACAAAATCCATCTAGTAGGGGTTCTGGAGCTTTCGACCACATCACATGATCTTCCTCAGCAGATGATAATTAGGAGTAAGATTAAGTCAATATTGCAGAGATGTCCTTAAGGCACTCAGGAAAAAAATGCAAAATTGAACACCTACAATTCCATGACAATTAGGCACAATCTATCTGCCAATAGCTACTAAATGGACCTTGTGGTTGTGGTGGAGATAGTTTTCTCAACTGCTGTACCAAAGGTCAAGAATGAACTTTGAAGCTCAATTGACTGACAGTGTCTTATTATAACTTCAAATGTTTTGTGCCATGATCAATTTCTTTGGAAAAACTGAAACAGTGTTTAAAGCACAATGGTCAATTAAACCTTTTGCATTAATACCCATGGTATTGTAATTATCAGGTTGATTATCAGCTGTTTAAGGCAGAGTGAGACAGTTTTGATTGCACTGAAGCTTTTCAGGAAAGTCATATCTTCAACTTTACCTCATCAGTTGTGGGCCCTATTGACTGAGAAATGTTTACTTTTGTGTGAAGCCTGATATTGCTTCAGTATATCAGTCTGGCCTAAATGAAAAACCCTGCCAAAGTAAAACCTCTTGTCCTTGTGTGTCCCCAGCCAAGGCTCTGGCCATGGGTTGTACAGTGATTATTGGCCTTAATGGCGTTTTGTCTTGATATAAAAGAGCCCATTGGTTCTGGAGGGGCTCCACTGGCACACTGACACTGTCAACAGCAGGAACACCAGCTGCATCCTCCCTGGTCCTTTTCAGAAATAGCTTGGGCCGAGTCGTGGACCTGGCCCTGTCCCAGTCAGCAGCCCCCATCAGGCAGGCAGCAAGCCCAGCTCCACAAGCCTGGCTCAGAGTCCTCCCATCCTGGAGGACAGAGGTGTCTCCGAGGCCCGGAAACGACGGGGCAGCAAATATTGCTGACCCCTCTCTGTACAAGCAGTGTCCTCTGTCACAGAGTCTCTCATGTAATGGACTCAGAACAAAATCAAAGTGACAATATTAATCATGTGATGGGGAAAATAATTAGAGGGGCAATAAAAGACTGAGCGAGTCCCTTCCCCCACCCTCCAACATACAGCACATAACTGATTACTGCTTGGCTCAGTGAGTGATGAGAGGGTGCCAGGGTGGTTTTGAATGTGGCCATCAGTAGCCAATTAGTTTACAGACACCTGAGATCTGGCAGCAGCTACAGCAAAGGTGCCAATCAATAAGATCCATCTGGCTAATGTCATCATTTCAACATCAATAATAACTTGGTACCTTACAAAAAACACACACACTGTAGAACATACTGTACACGCCATTCAAAAGGCTACGTAGTGGGCATTTTTAAATACCCAGGCTTATAAACAATATGCTAAGAAACATCAGAGGATAACCTTCCCAATTATTTAGTCCAACAAACCAGTCAGAAGGCTCTTTTCAAGGTGTTGAAGCAGAAAAACTCCTGTTGTCAGTTTCTCCCAGTCGATGTTATTCCCTCATTAGAAAATGTCACAAGGCCTTTGATTGTTTTCATGCTTCCAACACGGCCGGTTGCTTATAAGCAGTATTCTTCAGAGGCATTAGTCATCCACACCTGGCAGTGTGGATCAAAATCCTGCTTTGGTCAAACCAGCCCTGTGCCAGTGTGTGATTCATAGAGAGAAAGGCTTGCCCTGCCCTGACTGTCTGCACACACAGTGCCCCGGGAAGCCTGGTGTTTCTCTCTCGTTTACAGATCGACAGCATCTCTGGGTGAAGCCGGGCGACAGCCTGTGACAGACTGATGGATGATGTGACACTCGTGCGCCACGGTGTCATCCCTGCATCCACCTCCCCCCTTCTCCCCTCACCCACTCACACTCGCCGCCTGAGGTGAGGATGGAGGATTTAGTTAGTTATTTTTGTTTATTATCCTTTCGGGAATGCGTCTGTGGCAACTGCTAGACAAATACAACCACAACAAAAGACATTACAGTTAAAGACAGACATTTAGTACAACAAACTACAAGTGACACACCCCTCGTATCACAAGGATTTGTTTAACAGAGCTATACTAGAAGGTGATGCATCACTGAGGATTGCCCGACCTTTCCTCACCACTCGGGACTCACAAAGCAGTGTCATACTGTGTTGCCGTTGACCCGCAATCTTACTAGACATATTAACAATCTTTTTAAGTTTGTTCTTGTTAACTACAGACAGTGAGAAATACCAAGCAATAAAACAGAAAGTCAGAATACTCTCCACAAGTGAATGATAAAAAAGAACCAGTATATCTCTGTTCTCTCCAAACTGTTGAAGCTTGTTTAAGTATATCCTCTCCTGTGAAGTGCATGTGGTTATGCATGTAGATCAAGCCTATAGTTGCACATTTCATCCAAAACCATGCATCTGTATGTAGAGAAAAGCCTGATGGGTAAATGGTGGGCGGCTGTCAGCTCGCCTGATTGTTAGCGGCCAGATGACAAGGCTAGCAGATGATGATGCTCAGGAGTGTGGAAGAGCAGACGAGATGGGAGACAAGTAGAGGTGACAGGGCACCAGGGCGCCAAATGAATCTGCATAGAAATGAGCAAGCTCCCCCCCAAAATTTACACATCTCAAGATGTCATTGCAAAGAAAAGAGAAGAAGAGAAAACTACCGCCATGGTCAGCAAATGGACACCGCCTGTCTGAGAGATCGCAGACCGTAGTCATACTCTGGGGAAAATGTCATGCATAACTAACAGCCATCGACTTGTTAATGCTGCTGCTTAATAAGTCACATCAACAGTCAGCAGGATGACTCACTGGGTGAATGCTCCTCATCTAAAAAATTAATGAGAATTAAAAAAAAATACTTGTAGAATACTTGTATGAACAAACCTAAAATATACTGCTGCGTTACGATACAGTCAATATTTAATTAGAACGTGGATTTTCCAATTGAGTGACGTGGCTAAAACTGGACATAATAATCAATGGACTTTTTGATAAGGCAGTCTGGTTAATAGGCCTGTTGAAATTCAAATTAAGAGCTTAAACTCTCTCAGACATGTCTGCCAATTTCCCAGATCTATAAAGCGAGTAAACAGCTCTAAGTACTGTTTTGTATGCTGTTGGATGGACTAATCTTATATTGATTTTACCTACCCTGCCATCACTTAAACCGTCCAACCACATATTCACGTGAAAGATGGCAATTAGAGGGCCACTGGGCTCAGATTCAATATTGAATGACAAACATTTGTTATTTATCGTTTTCAATCACACCTTCTGTGCTTCTCAATCACTGCAGCGAGGGAGATCAATAATGTTCCTCCATAACACTCCACGATGTGGAACCTGCTACTTTGTGAAGTTATTTTTCGCATTCAAACTTTTGCATTTGCAGAAACAAATGTTTGTTGGAAAATGGCAGCATACTGTAAGCTGAAGATTCACAGCGAGATCTTTGATTTTTTTGATCATTTTAAGTGATCACAATTATTTGAGGCAAACAGGAAATCGACAAGAGGCACTCCTTACTGTCGTCACCACTATTCACTTCCTCTCCTGTGAATGATTGCTGTCAGAGGTCATCAGTTACTTATTTCCCGGTAAATTAGGTTCTGCTTTTGAAGGATGTGGCATGGCAGCAGCCCCAGTGGAATTCGCCATCTTTTCTCTGCTTTCGGGTCAGGTCAATGAGGTTGCAGTGCTTCGATGCTTCGTTGACTTGCTAATCCCCCCTCACCCCCCCATATCTGTCTGCTTTGTATTGCTTTGGAATTTTCTTATTGATGGAGAAAAAGTGAGAAAGCCTCAGAGGAAACGCAGGACTGTCACTCTATTTTTCAAGAATTCTGTATGACATCTTAACTGGATGAAAATCTATAATTGTTAGATCCATACGGCAAAAAACACTCAAATTTCGTTGAGGGAAAAAAACATGTGAAGTTATACAGTGTTCAGAAACTGACTAAGACAGCAGTTTTGGAACTTAACTAATCCAAGAATCCTAAGGGGGGAGAAATCCTGTAATGTTTTCACCACCACTGAGCCTGCTAATGGTTTCTATTGTTATGGCAAAATTGAGTTCAGCAGATTAGCTTAAAGCTGAGACATGGTGAGGTAATTCTCTAAATACACTAAGCGCATCACTGACTAAATGGGAAGCTGAGATAATATCTAGTCTGTCACGTACACACAGAGGAGCAGGTATCCTTAGAGGTGGCAATATTTCTCGACATGCAGTCATGCAAGTACTGAGGTGTCTGCAATTTCTGAACTCATCAAATCCTCCACATACAAATATACTGTATATATATGTATATATGTTAGAATGAAATCAGCTCAAAATGAACAGTTGTGAGGAAACGTCCTTCACTGCAGCAACCGTGATCCTCTCAGGGGTCATTCAAGTAGAAGGTGAGCCACTTCTTCCTCTTATCAGTTCATCCAGACCTCCAAACCTGCCTTATTGCCCCACTTGCCCCGCAGATGTTTGGGCTAGCCATGCACCGTCACCTCCACACCAACACTTGATAACACCTGTGATCGTATGATCATTCATCGACCTGTCTGTCAGCCCAGTCATTTACAGGCGCTTGATAAATGGGGCTAGCTTGTTTGCCTGAGAGCACATAGTCTTCTTATAGGAGCCAAGATGGCTGCCTGTCTGCCTCCCACTGACAGGGCAGCCAACTCCTTATATCGTGCCTTAAAGGTAACATTACCTGGCTGTTGGATACACTGATATGCTGTTATATGTTCAATCCCATGTGATATGACCCTTGATACATGAGGTATCTTCTCTGCTCACCCGAGGGCAACAAATCATGCCCATACATGAAATAAATCAATGTGCATAGTGCAAGAAAAAAGGTGGTCCTTAAGTATTAGATGCAATCTCATATAATGTTATTGTCAATGCATAAAGAGAAAACAGTCAATCGTTGTCACAAGGTCTTAGTCGTACAGTTTATCCTCCACAACATTGTCAGTTCACCTGCTGAGGATATCTATCGTCTTAAACTCTGATGGACATGGTTGGTACAAATGTATGTGGGAGAGCTAAGATTGTCCAAGTCCACAGAACTTAATTTTGAGATAAAGATGACAAATATCTGAGGTGGACATGTGTATAAAATGATACACAAGATATCTAGATACCTATATTTGGATTTTGGTCTATAGCTTGGACAAAATAAGCAAGAAGACATCACCTTGGGTTTTAGAAAACTGTGTTGAGCATTTTTCCCTTTTCCGCTATTTTATGAACCAAACGAATAATCGTTTAATTTAGAAAAAAATCAATAAAACAATCATTTGCTGCAGCCCTAAATGTGATACTGTCATACATTTTGGATTTTGTTCTGAATTTTAAGAAACATAAGTATAAATTTAACAGTAAATAAAGGGTTTAGTAAGTTCATGGAAGTCAACCTAACTGTAGGCTTGTTTTTATTACAAAATTCTTGGTGTATGGTGTCTCGACAATAAAATCAAAATATATTTTAATGCCTAAACTACTTCTCTTAAAACATTTTTAATTCAGGGGTTCATCTTCTGTTCACTGTCAGTAACAAAACTAAATCTTAATGGTAAGGTTGATCTACTCAGCCTTAAAAAGCCCCACAAACCCTTTGTTCCCCCCTCCACTCCAACATCAAGATGCTCGATTCTTAAACCTCAGTTCATTGTTCCAGGTCAGTGCACTCCCATCCTCCCTCTACTGGAAGGTAGCAATGAATTCGCAGCACCGTTGCTTGCATCCAAGGCTTTTTACCTCCAGGTAAAGGTCCATCCCTACATATCCAAGCAGCTGCCTTCTCCCCTGGACTCCACTGGTACCTCCAGGCCCTTAATTCTCTCTGCTTAGCTTTTCTTTTCCCAGACGCACCACAGTTGATCCATTCTATTGCAGAGAAATAGCTTGAAGGCACTCTCACTGATCTCTAATGGTAGATTGCTGATCACAGAAGAGAGAGGTGCATTTGACTCTTATTCTACTTTTGCGCTCACTGTAAGTCACCATATGAAAGCAGATACAAACAGCAGTTAAACACCACAAATGCCAAAAGTCGCTGTGTGAGCCGTCTTTGTTTACCCAGCTCTCCAAGGTTACAGCAAGATTCGTTGTCTACCAATCCTTCCTCAAGTCAATTAGCGGCACGTATACCTGACAGATACCAAGCAATAGCTGTACCGAGCAAATTATCCTGTCACAGGCTTCGCTGATATCACATTGTTTCAAGGCCAAATGATTAAACCCTTTTTCTGTTGCACAGCCATTGCTTCACTGATGATTTACTATCATATTGTTTCCCTCCAGTGGGCCTATTCTTAGTCTGGGTATCATCCTCATCATGTGTTGGAGAGAGGGTTATTTTTAGTCAGGCTGTCACGTGATGTTAGTGCAAGTGGAGTCTCACATCTGTAGTCTACTGGTACAACATGTTACAGATCCACAGCTCCCAGCCTGGAACAAATGACTAGCATCCTGTGGATCTCAGGACATACCGAGTAACATCACCTTAATAATTCAGACGGATTTATCTACATACATTTTTACTAAACTCTGGTGCTCTGGTCAAAAAAGAATACTGAGGTTCCCTACTGGCTGAACGCTGATGGAGACAAAAATTTAGACTTAGATTTAATTTTAAAAAACCACCATGTTTTCCAAAGGCACTCAAACAATGGCTCATCAAATGACAGCAATCAACATTTTATATTAAAAAGATTTTATTTTATTCTTCCTTAAAACGGTTCAATCTGTTAACACTGTCCTCTGGCTTTGTCCTGCTCTGTAATTTAAAAATGTGGGAACAACCCACATGCTTGATTGAGAGTCATTCAGAAACAATGACAAAAAAAAAAAAAAATTAAAAAAAAAAAAAAAAAAAAAAAGGTTAATGTAATTACTGATTCTCCAAGGATGGAGGAAATTTTCTGGTTCAGAACTATTAGCCCTTCTATAAATTATGAAGTAGAGCCGTTTGTATGCTGCTTGAACATGGATCACTTGAAGGAGTTTGAATAATTCATTTATGCATTGCCATTTAAGTACCAAATGTATGCAAAAGCCACAGAGAAGCAGGTGAAGGGCGCACTGAAAACTGAATACTTCTTATTTAATGGGAATTATTGCTGCTACTATTGCTGGAATCTCTTCTATCACTTTTAATGTATTCAGAAAGTTAAGCACACATAAACATAACAAAGAAATGCTATTTGTTGCACATTTTGAGGCAAACCCCAAGTCCAACGGAGGTAGAGTAATTATGAGGTATCACTCTGCAATTAATGCTTTGATTACCACCTGTGTTCTAAATAAACTGGAGCAAAAACAATGAAGTTCTCATAAAGAATACAAAGCACTATTGCAAAGCAGATCCATGCACACCTGTAGGGATCAGAGCTAGTCTCTGGGCCAGAACAATTAATCACAGGATGGTTAAGTAGAGATGACAGGAGCGACTGACACCCTATAATTTTCCTGGGCAGTATTATCTATAATTTAGCTCATTACATAACACAAAGAGACTTCTATCATCACTGAAATGTACTCATTTAGGTACTTCTTTCTGAAGAAGGGAAGGTTTTGTCATGCCTTCGTGCTTGATCCAGCTGGTTGCTCTGCACTGTAATTTTCATCTCAGATCATCCACGGTTATCAGTCATGGTCAACAGACTCACTCGTCCCAGCTCCCCCACCTCCGAGGAAAATAGTTTGGCTTGATGGTTTCAGAGAGCGAAAAGTTAGACTAAGAGGAAGAGCCATCGCTCTGCCGAAAGGCTGTAATCAAAAACTTTCTTTCCTCAAAAGTTTGTGTCACAACAGCAGGAGCAAAGAAAATGGGAGGTCAGGTGTCAAGCATTAAGCTTCCACAAAGTGTTCACGCTACTGGCTTTAGCACTGTGCAAGACTGCAGACTGGAGAGACTGCTGATTACTTATTTGACGATGATGATATGAATGTTATTAGACTAGGTAATTTGCCAACCCACAGCACTTGGTATAGCTCTAGACACTCTTACTTTTTTCTTGTTTCACTGGGGTTCAATCTCACTGGTTCTGTGGCTCTGTCCTCTGAGGTTTCACTGAATCTGCGATACTATTTAATCCTCAAGAGCAGCTCTGAAGGCCTTAAACAAGGTCTGTGATTTTCTCTGATATTTGGACAGAAATTATGGTCTTGTAGTCAGAAGTAGGAGACTTGATGAGTTAGTTTCAGGAGTTCTGGTGGTGGTAATGGGATTTCAGTTTTCTTCTAATACTACAGTGTTTACTTCCCCCAAGGGAAACATGAAGTAGTGAAAGAGGCCGTCTTTGAAGTAGGGAGATACTGGAGACAATACTCAGTAATAGCAGAAATGTGCATATCAAGTTTCACTGCACAATCCTGCCGATATTTTAGCGACAGGCCAATACAAGAATGCTAGATAGGAATGCTAGATATTATCAGCTTTGGCACGTGATACTGCTTTACCATCCACCACCTGGTAATATCATTCAATATAGTACAGTAACATCAAACTGCAGCCCTAAAATAATCAACACAGACTCACCAAAAACTTCCAATATGTACTATCTTCATAAATATGGTACATACTAGAAGGCTGGTGTTTCTGACTGCATTTTGTCCATATATACGCATAGCATCACAGGTTGAATATGGTGCACAGAGTATTAGTAGTGTCCCATTCTTAAATCTCATAACACACATACACACACACACACACACACACACATAAATCATTAAACTCCATTTTCTGTTAACTATAAACTCTCTTCCTGTCCTTGTGCTTTTGATTAGAAGGGCCATTACCAGAGCATTTTTACTTTGCACATTATGTCTGTTAGGCTTTAGCCTCAGCTCTGGTAGTCATTTACTACTGAAATAACCGGCATGTCTCATTTCAGTCCATTTTTCAACAGATAGGCCCTCAACCCTCATTTTAAAAAATTACAGTGAAACAAAAAAAAAAAAAAAGGAAATTGAAATTTAGTACAGCCAAAAGGTGAGCAGGAATCTGCTGTAAAATGAACACTGAAGCTCTTAGGTTATGAAATGTCATTAACAGGTTGGCGAGGCAGCCCATGGAAACAAGGATGTGTTATTTAGACAATAATTTAAATAAGTAGAAATTACTGCCTTAACACTCTGCAATGCACACTTGTTTTAGCTGCTAAATTAACTCCTTAGACTGGTGAAGCGTATGAAGCTGTCATCTGGTGGCCCATCAACACAACGACATGGTCATCCTGAGACATAATAGCTGCGGTTACATGGACAATATTTCTTCAACCCAATCAAAATCATACAGATTAGAGATTCCAACTTGACTGTTTACATGGACGCTAAATAAAAAGGGATCTGATCTGACGTCCATTTACATGCCCAAAGTATTTAATCAGAATATAACTGTTCTGACATGCGCACAGTGGTTCTGCCTGTCTAGTCTGTGGGAAATATAACAGAAGAAGATGAAGTTTGTTTGTTTTTTTTCCCCGGCTTTTGTTCATCTTGTTTGAACAACTCATTTCAAGCCTTTCAACCATCGAGGCGATCAACAATCCTTAAATCTTTTAAGGATGCCGCCATGTTCCCCCATGTGGGGCAAACATGCGCAGAAAGACTATATTTATTCCAACCAAAGAGAAACGATCAGATTAAGCGTGTGCATGGCGCTAATATTTTCCGACTTAACAGATTATCAGAAGGTTTACACCACCCCTCTCAACCCGATTGAAAATTCCTTCCGAGCAGGCCAGTCTCATCTGATGGAGATTGTTACATGAGGCATTTTTATTCTGATTGGGCTATTATTCCAATTATTAGCAGAATATTAGGGCCCATGTAAACGTAGCTAATGTTAGATTTCAATGTAACTATGAAATCAGCTGGTGAAAAGTCTTACTTATCTAACAAGTCAGCAGCTAAAGGCCCATGCTGAAGGGCAAGAATTCGATAACCATTCCTGACCATTATATGCGGCTCTGTTTTATACAGCTACATGCAACTGCCCATGGCATTTGTGACCTTTTATAACAAAGAATAAGATTGTGACTATAAATGTCAGCTCACCCAGCCAGGCCAACTATACTGTATGTGCTGCTAAACATCTAGTGTCATGAGCAGTTGTGCAGTGATCTCTCGACTTATTATCTTATAAACATATTTCTGTAGATCGTTTTCAGTGTTTTAAAACAACAACAAAACTTACATACTCATATTTAGCTCTAAGGCTGGCTATTCCTCCACCATAACTCACCAATCATTGCCACAGCATGGACCAGTCAGAGTGGGAGGGCTGATTGCAGCTCATCAGCCTGTCAGCTGGAAGTGCATACTGAATGGAGCCCATGGTCGAGTGGCTTTCCCTGCTGCCACATTTTCCTCACTTGACTGCAAATCAAACAGTTGTTGTTTTAGTCTTAAGATCAGTTAAGTTGTGGAAAAGATGAGAGAAGGTCGATTATTTGGCACGTCTCGGCCTGTTTATAGCCTCCGTTCACACACACAGGAAGAGAGGCTGAGAAAGGCTTATCGTTTTGAAAAGCAGATGAAGGCCCACTGAGGCAAATGCGATGTGAGTGCACCCACTGTGGCACCTCACATGATTAGCTGCTCTTGCTATCCTGCGCCTGCAGCTAGGTGCCATTGTGCAATGCCATTATAGCTGAGTCTCCTTCCCCATACACTCTGAGCTGAGCTTATCCTACAGATTTCACTTCTGTGCAGTTCGTGGATCCTATAGACGCACATCCCAGCATGCACTGCAATCCTCTGGCTGCTTAACACGATTAAAAGTAATGGAAGTACCCTTGTGGATCTGCAGCCTCCTCTAAACAGTTCTGAAAGTGAAGCACTCCATCTCTTTGTCCAGCCCAACACTTTGGCTGTGTGAGCTAAATGAACATCCTGCCGAAGCCTGTTTCTCATGATTAAGTGACTGCTGCTGCTACTGCTGCAGCTACAATGAATGGATATTACATGGGGAGTACATTGAAAGAACTGCCAAACCCTGAAAACATCCATTAGCAACATAAAACAGCACAGAAATAAAATGCTACTCTGGGTACTAAGCATATTTAAAAGGTAATAAGAATGTTTATGTCGGTAGGCCAGGGGTGGTTTTCTATTTTCAGTAATATGCCATACAGTATTAGCTGTTCTACATCTCCAACAACAGCAAAAACACTTTTATTTTATGTGGCTCCCAAGGCAGTTCACTAAGAGCCAGAATATCATTTTCACACATCAATTGCTCCAGTTGCAAATAAAGCACCAAATTAGCAGCAAATATATCACATTATGCCTCTCAATTACAGACTTTTTAATTAGGGAGAGCAAATGTGTTTTGAGAACACACAGATGCACATCAATTCCAATTATTTATTTATTTATTTATTTCTCTTCGTTTGCTCGTCTTACTGGTTTCAAGATCAAGCAGGCAACCTCCCACACAAGTCCACACCAAAGTCCTAACACGAACATTTTAAATGCATTTTGAAAACGTTTGCGAGCCCGGCGAGAGAAGTGGTCGGTGAGATTTACTTTGGAGAGAATAATGCTGATATCTGAAGCGGGGAAGAAAATTGAAGAAAAGAAAGTGAAAGCACACAGACGAGGCAAGGTCATCTGTGTTTGGGGCACATTACTTGAAAAAAGCTGCAAGAAAGACAGAAAACCACAGTGTCAAATCAATAGTTACTTTGTTGCTGTTTGTCTCTCTGCGGTCCAACATAATGACTGCAGCGATTCAAACTCAGAAGGTTTTAGATGAACAAACTACAAACCTACAGCTCAGTCAGCCAATTCGTGAGAAGCCGATTATTTTATGTGAATGCAGAATATGTAGAGTTGATATTTAAGTGTCATGTCTCCCAACAAGCAAACACCAAGCTCAGCACAGCACAGATGTGGGAGGGTGATAATAAACGTCAACCCCAGGGGAGTTAAGAGCCTACAGGTGGACTCTGGGGTAGAGATAGGACTTATATATATATAAATAAAATGCTATATGACCAGCAAAATCGGTGGCAGCAGGGTCACAAGCAGAGGTGCAAATAAGCAGTGGAAAGAGTGAGCAGAGCAGGCTTCGACGTCAGCCATGCACCAGATAAATATTTAAGGCTCAAAAATGTATGCTTGGAACAGATCTGTATGAAATGTTATTTGGATTGATGAGGAGATGAGATGAGGTTTGCAATGAGTGTAGCAGTAGTGTAAACAGTACTGTGGAGCAGAAGCTCATTTCACACATAAATCCATAACTTTTTCTAATAAAAACTGCATACAGTCAAAAGAGTATGGACATCATGTAAATGTGACTACATACTGTAAATAGTAGGTGAAAAAAAGTCAGTTTTACAGGAAATGCAGAATTACCCTCTACTAGAGATCAGTTTACAGTAAGCTAATAGAAACCCCCCCCCCCCGAAAACAAGGGAACAACCTGCAGCAAAACCTGCAGTATTTGAAAACAAACGTAATGTTTTTGTTTTACCACTATGCTACATATAATCAACAGCATGAAAGCATCACATTAAGTGCCAAACAACAAGCAAAGGAGCCTGACCTCAGCCACTACAAGAAAGTAATTCACAATAGTAATTGATCAATGCAAATACTGTGTTTAGGTAGCTTACTTCTGGAGCAGAGCAGAACTTAGCAACCTCATAGCTCACTAATATCAACCAAGCACACAATGGCAGACTGAAAGGTTTACAGTGGTAGCACAAGCAGCAGATTCTTACCTTGGTGTTGTGAAACAGTTGGCATTTAAGTAAGTTGTTTAGGATAATTGGTAACAAGTGAGCCGTTGACGGTTGACGTTAGAGGCTGAGAAATGGTGGAGCTAGTTAGCCGCAGCAGAGGGAGCAGAAACTAACACGGTTATTTCCTCTAGACATGTTCAGAAATGTGTTTATAACTCCATTTCTTTTAAAATTGTAATTAAGAGGGCAGGACACCTTGTAAAGACCGCCTCATCATCAGGAAGGGTGCATTCATTTAGTAAAACTGGTTTCAGGTGGCATGTGATCATGTCGGCCACTTTTTGTTCTGTTTTGGCGGTTTTCCTTTCAACAGGCAACACACTGCGACTGATATGATAGACAATACCAATTGACATCATTATAACTGGGCTAAGATTTTGGCCTTGGACTTATTATACTAATAAAACAGAAGGCCAAACGAAAGTCCTGGGACTTGTATTCAGATGTCTAATGGACAAAAAAAAACACATTCAAATTCCAAATAAAAAAATGTGCTACTATTATGATGATTAGGCGGATTTGAGGCTCTGATTGGGCTACTTAATGTCAGTCAAATCTGGCTGCAAGTGCCTGAACTAGCTCTGGCTTCACTCTATTTCAGCCCTCACATTATTCAAGTTCATATTTCTTTCCAATAACCAGTGATCAAAGCAGACAGGTGCAATTGCAGGTGGTGGAGTAGCCATACAGTGCCTGTAAGGGTAAAATAATGTCCACAACAAAGGCCCTGTGAGGCTCTGGCTGTCTTTCATCTGGACGCTGCAAGAGAGATAAAGAGAGAGAACATGCGAGAGAGCATCATTACAAGTCCATCTACACTCTTTATCTGATCACTAATGGCTTTGGAGAGGAGTTTCAAAACCATCAACACTGCTGTTTCCTGCAATATCCCCCTTACAGCCGGCCATTATGTAAACTAGAGTACAAAATATGCTGTGCCAGTCTATTCTTGCTCCCTCTCTGTCGCTTTCATTCCATATGCTAGTCAAGATGACCTTTTTTTTCTAGCGGTGGATGCCAAAGTTACAGTGATCTCTCGTAAACTGGCAGTCACTTTAACATCTGATGTGACAGCCAGATTTTCAGATTATTTGGCGCACATCAAGAGCCTGTCAAGGTGACCCTCATATCAGAGAAATACAATCTTAATGCACAGACTGTCATACAATAAGACAGACAATAGAAGGACAATGGCATTTGGTGGAAGTACTAAGCTGATTGTCTTGCTTTTCTTTGCATTAAAGGTCAATATTTCACATGTCTTCCTGAAGGCCGCTTCATACCAGCCAGGCACAGCTTTTCCTGGATCTATACCATCATGCGCCCAGTGGATGATTCCTGCTAGTGTGGGATCATGGGTAGCACCACGTGGAGAATGACCTTTTCAGCCATGTGTCACCTGCCCGTGATGCTCCAGGTGGCCATCTCAGCGTAGCGTGTCTGAATATCTGTGTCGTAATGCTCCAGTGAAGCAACTCAAAAAATAGGAAGAGGGATCACAGAAAAGTATTGGACTCAAGAACACACACACACACACATACAGATACACACTTATTTTATTTTATTCAGCAGCAGTTGGCAAGTGTTTGGTTTAAAAGAAGGCATTTAGACAGCTGATATTAAAGCTGCACAAGGCAAAAGTTGGCAGTCCAGCTTAATGTGAAAGGAACAATCCTCCTGCTGTTCAGGAAAAAGTTTGCTTTGCATCAGATTTATTGATTAATGGGGAAAGTATTCAGAATCAGGTGCAAGCAGGTACTATTAAGACATCCAAACAATCCAAATTCTCATTTTTCCTTTTTAAAGCATCAATGTTTTTTTTGTTGTTGTTTGCCTTCTGGGTTTGACGATCAGGACATTTAAAGCTAAGGGCCACAAAAGGGCCACTTTTCGCTGCTGTGAAACAGGTCTAAAACACTGTGAGCATCTCTTTTTTGCAGGGTACAGAATCTTTTTTTGTTTTTACCATGAATCTTATTTTTAAATTCACTCCCTGGAGAGATCCCACACCGAGACCTTTAGCTCTTGTAGCGGCGAGTGGTCAATCAGCTACAGTTTAGCACACGAGACTAAATGTGACTGTAATGCTGTTGTTTTTTAGTGGTAAAAATACAAATGCATTGCATGCATAAAGTGTTTTATCAAAAAATAAAAAAATATTGTAAACCTTGCATAAGGATCATGATGCAGCAGCTTCTCACAACATTTAAATGAACAAATTCATCACTTTATGCCTGAATTTAATCACTGAAATACAATGGAAATAAATAACAATAATATTGTAATGGTTCTTGAACACTAAAAACTACTGCTGCAGCCAAAGGGCTGAGGGCTCAAGGCACAGTTAAGGCTGTAACATGCTTTTGTGGGCTGCACATAAGCAAACATGCATGGGGTACAGGGCCACACAATGCGTTGTTGAGATTTAAGAGGTGTGCCTCTGTGATCTACAGTTACCCCTAACAGCCTTTCTTTGCAAAGATCTGCAGAGACATTTACGTGTATCTTCACAGAACTATAATTCTAGCCTTAGGCCCTAAATGTCCATGTGTCTAGACAACATAGCTCAAGAATACAGTGTGTTTCTGCAGGTGATTATCAAAAACATCCTGCACTTGTACACTTGTACTCGCTTTATTTACAAAGTTTCGATCGTTAGACATTCATCAGGTAAAATCCATGAAAATTAATGAATTGAATGAATGAAACAGTGTGCAGGATATTTTTGTTTTTTGATCTGGAGTCCTGTCCATAAGACTTTCTGCTGTGCGATTATCAAATCTTGGATCCCGGAGCCCCGAACATGAGTTTTCAAAACAGGTGCGCTGCTGAAAACTGGTTTCCCATGTGAAGGTGACCACACTCTGACACAAAATCGAAGCAACAATGCGTTAATTGGATGGATTGCCTACCTCGAGCACGGCTAAAGTCTCTGCATGTTGATTTTCATAGCAAAGGGAAATGAACAGAAGCCACTGATTGCCAGGCAGGAGGAAAACCAGTATTAAAACTTTAGAAAATGCCAGGCAGAATGTAAACACAAAACACCCAAAACCATCCATGTGGCCTTTTAAATGTGAACATTAATCATGTTCATTTTCAACAAGCAACAAGCCTTGGGGGCAGGTTTCCAGGCATTCAAGGTCCAAACCCTCCAGGACAGTGCAACTTCAGCTGGAGTCAGATGAAACCTAACAGGGATAATTGCCTTGTTAGGACTTCCTATAAAGTAAGCTCCCCAGTGAGCTGCCATGGGAATGGTCATGCATATATGGATGAACCCTGCTGTCCTCCTACTCAGCTAGTAACCACCTGTGAGCTGTCTGGCAATGCACGTATCCCATAGATAGGGCGGCTAGCTGTGGGCGGTGATGGCTGACGGATGAATGGACGGACAAAGAGGACGGAGAGGGCTATGTTTTAGTGGTTGACAGCCATTTTTCAGAGTAAGAGTAGATGACAGATGGATGATTAGTGTATGTGTCTGTCTAATCCATCTGTACAGAGTCTATTCACACTCTGTTTACATATTGCGGGATGGCAGAGAGAGGTGAAACTCCGGCCACTTTGGCTTCTACACACACCCAAGATCTACCAGAAGGATTATTTTTGATTCTTTGACAGCCCGCTTGTGTGTGTTTGTGTGTCCTTCCCATGGGAACGCTCAGAATGAGACTCTGCTCAGGGCTGAACATGTACCTCTGCCTCTCCCCTGCTGACTTGGTAGTGCTGATGAGGATGAGGATGAGGAGGAGGAGGAGGAGGAGGGTGGGAGGGGACGTACGTGTACGTTTGTGTGTGCGTACGTGCCGAGCAGCAGTTGCTGCTTTCGCACGCATTCCCAAGGCAGGTCCCCTCTTAAATCACGCTACGCGACAACACGAACACAGCGGCAGCAACTTCTCAGAGGGAGGCCGGCGCTGTCATGGTAACAGCGTGGAGTGACCTTCAGAGGCTGTTGATGCTCCCCAGAGCCGCCTCCTATTCTGCTTGGCACGGACTTTGTGAGTCATCAACAACATTCAAATTCACATGCTCCCTCTCTAGAGGTTCGGGCTTTATTAAAATGGATGAGCGAATGGGGAAAAAATGATGGAAATAGCAACAATTGAAGTGAACTAACAGCATTTTCAGCTTGTGCAACCTGATTACCACAGTCAATAACAAATCTCTCATAAACAAGATCCGTCATAAATGAGATTATGATAACAGGGTGATGTGTTCTGCCATGGATCCATCAGTATTTACACACAGTAGCATGAGGATGCAGGCTGTTATGTAACAGTAATTCAAAATGTTGTACAGGAAGTGCGTCAGCGTTGACTAACAAGAAGCTCCACTGAAATTACTCCCATCAGTAACACTTTACATCAGGAGGATTTGGCACTGGATACCCAACTAACCTCTGCCTATCTAAATATTACCTAATAGATCTAGCCACCAAGGATCACTGAGCACATAAGCCTGTAAAACACACATCAGAGCCATGATCTCTTGGTATCACACTGATGGATTCCAGGCTGGGAACACTGCCACCCACTGGAGGAGAACAGGAAGTGAGGCACGGTTGGGGTGGGAATCTCTCCTATCTTTCTTCAGGATGGCTCGCCGGCTGAGTTTGTTACTGGAGCACAAACGCTTGTTTATCGGCGTGCAGTTCAAAATAAACGACGGCAGCGCGTTCACAAGATAAAGCATCGATAATGCTTCCAGCAGCCATTAAGAGTCTGTGGGTGGCAAATGTAGAGCAGCACTTTGTCATCACATTTATAGTAAGTGTTAGTCATCTATCTGGCAGTCAATACTTTGCCATTTTGTACACAGTGTGATGGTTTTATATGTCATTCTGTGTGTGTGTGTGTGTGTGTGTGTGTGTGTGTGTGTGTGTGGTTGTCAGTGGGTGTTCTGAGGAAGAGGAGGAGGTGTGTGTGTATGTGTGTGTGTAATGGTGGGTTCCTCACAAAGCATACCTCTTACAGTAGATGGATGTGATTGGACAACCAGACACAATTTTTTAAAAGATTTATTGGGACACACACACACACACACACACACGTCGTCATGTCCCGTTGCCATGGTATCCCCAGGGGGCCCCGGGAAGAGATCTTCGGAACAGATGACTTAATTCCCAACGAAGAAACAAGCCACTCAAGTCTGTCATCCTTTGCCTCTGCTGCGAGGAGGCTTACCACTTTCCGTATGGTGTGTGTGTGTGTGTGTGTGTGTGTGTGTGTGTGTGTGTGTGTGTGTGTGTGTGTGTGTGTGTGTGTGTGTGTGTGTGTGCGTGCACAACAAATTGAACAGGTCTGTTGTGCTGCTGCGGTTGGTTTACCGTCCATGTGAAGCCCATGCTAATCAGACTGATAGCTGTGCGCGTAGATTTTTGCTGTTTGCCTCCGCAGGACAGAGTCTCAAGGTGACAGTGATATTTATTCCGTGTTCAATTTCCCTCAGAGATGAGAGATTGGAGACGAGGTACCTCATGTAAATTGTACACAGCTTGCCTCTGGGCTCAGGGCTCATGGACTGGGCACTGATTAGCCGAGGAGAAAAGAATCCAGTCACATCCAGAAGCCAGCACCAAAACCAATATTTCTTTATTTTTAAAGAAACTTATGCAAAGGTCAAATTAAATATGGCATGTAAATATATTATTCCCTTACAAAAAGTCCCAGTTGACACCCAGAATAATTACATTCATGACTAATAAAACTCTTTTTGCTCTCTGAGTCGTCGGTGATACCAAAAAGTTTGGTTTTGATCCAATACCAAGTAATACCAGGGCCAGAATCTTTTATATCTATGTCAATAAAGATACTTTTTATCATTAAAAGTGGCTAATATGCATGTAATCATGTAGTGGGGCAGCCATGTGTCATGATTAGTGAGGTGAAGGTAAAGCTCGGTGTAAGTTCAATCAGGAAGACCATCTTGACTGACTGTATGAGACTATGCCTCAAAAATTACAAAATGACAAATATTTGTGGCGTTGATCCTGTCATGTCAGTCATCAGTCCTAATGACGCTAGTTTCAATACTCTAAGCAAGACTTGGTATCGGAAGTACTCAAAAATTGTATACGGAAATATGTGTAAAAGGAACTGTAGAGGGCGGCTGTGGCTCAGGAGGTGGAGCAGGTCGTCCATTGATCCCAGGGTTGGAGGTTCGATCCCCACCTCCTCCTGCCTGAAAGTGTGTGTGAATGGGTGAATGAGACCAATCTGTAAAAGAGCTTTGGGAACCGTTAAAGTTGAAAAAGTCCATTTACCATGCAAATGTGACAAAGTTTGCAGATTATGACCAGGGGTGGCTTACCAACCGGGCCCTGAAAGCCCTGTATTCATTGCATCAGTTGGTTTATGATTAATTGTGTGAATATGACCACAAAAACTGAATTGAAAGGTCTTCAGGCAGGTCTTAGAAAGGGGCCCTGTGCCAAAACTTCCATGGTGCATTCTCCTCAATAACATTCCTAAACAAATTTGTGTTAAAGACAAAATTAATCAGGGCCCGCAACCCAAATTTTGCCATAGAGACTTAATTTGGCCATGACTATTGTGGTCCAATACTGCCCACGGATAACACACACCATCTAATATTAGATATTCAGTACAAAGCAAATATTACCCCTAAATAGAGGCAAACCAACATATTAGAGTAAAACTATATTCTACACTCCTGGGGACATTCAGGTGAAGTTAGAGGAGAAAATGTTTGTCTTGTGTTAAAGACCTCTGTCTGTCAGCTGGAGGTGCTTTGTGTTTATTCTGCAGTCCGCGGAGCTTCCTCATGAATATTGAATTTCAAATCAAAGTGTGTTTCTGGCTAATTACATTCAGAATATTTTAGATGTGAGAAAACTGATTCTTCTTTATTCTGTTTCTAAAAAAAAACCCAATAAAACATTACCAACAAGAACTACATTATTTAAGCCAACTGGACAGAGATCCACTGGACAAAATGGACAGAAGGTGAAACAAAGTTGTAAAGGCCAGACCAGTGGAAACACCAGCCAGCAGGCCAAAGGACAAGGCAGAATATGGGTTTGTAGTGCCATCTCAAATAGATCTCTTTTTTTTAGGATAATGAGTTATGAGGGGTGGAGGGGTAGACAGAAGTCATTTTGACAAGAGAGTGATTTAGGTGACAGCTGCAGTGATAAAAAAAAATGGGCCAGATGGAATGAGTAGAAAGTGTTCGGATATTCTTTACAGCAGCTGATAATGTAATAGCTGCCGAATGAAGCAATAATCATTTCAAAATGTAATAAAATGTCTTCTGAATGGGTTAAAAATGGAATATAGCGTTTAAATCTAATAATTCCTGCCTAATAATATGGCATTATCGGCATAACATTATCATTTTACATTCACTGGCATTATTATTATCCTTTATTTAGATTTTTGGTCACTTTAAAGGGGCATTTCACCACATTTTGACAAGCCATTTCATTATGCAGCTGCACCCTTTTGTCGTGACTCATTGATGGTACAAAAAAATCCAACTTGTCCTCCTGTACTTCATTACTTTCTATGACAGCTGCCATGAGGCGAAGCTAAAGAAGAAAAACAAAACGTCCAAAACTTTGCCATTACTATGAGCCAAATGAGTTAAATTATGCCATTTGGTAAATGTCATGAAGTTGGACTTCCATTAGTTGATTCCTCTCAGTTTATGAACGGCGTTAGAATCCCATTGACTTTTACAGGGCATTTCAACAAAGGGCTCCGCATGTGGTCCTGGTGTTGAGGCAAGCGCACGTGAGGCGTCTGAAGTCTTGTTATTGCGGTTCCAGCTCCAACGCGGTGCTGTTTGTCTTCAGAGGACAGCCGGCCAAGCGGCGTGACTTCAAAAACAACCCAACACTTTCATGGTGGCGCGGCAGAGAAATCTCGCCAACTTGAAAGAGACAGTGAGAGATTGTGCCTTCTGCTGGAAGTACAGTGTGACATTCAGTTAGGATAGAAGGTCTGAACGCAATAATTTCCCATCACCAAGGACACTTCAATTTGACTGGCTTTAAAGTGTCACCTCAGACATCACTTAGGTTTGAGATAATGAGGTGTAAAAGGTGCACGGGTAGACACAAGTCATTTTCAGGCTGCTGGTTGAGAAAATGGGCTGCTGTGATAAAGTGGAGCAGAAGGAATAGGCAGAGGAAATTGCACAAACACGTCCAGTATCGTTCCACCCATCCGTTCTCACTCTTTCTGGCATCCTGACCTCTGCCATCATCTGTGTGTACGAGTGCCTCCCTGCACCAGGGATGCTGGAGATTGAGGAGATTGGCCGGAAAACCAAGAGCATGAAACCAACTGATAATGAAATATGGCTGGGTTTTCTACAAGGACAAGATACGGCCTGCTTCTCATCTCTGTCCCGACTATCAGCCTCTCAGAATCTAATGCACTTCATGGAGGCAGATATGTCCTTTTCATGGCCTTACATACAAACAAACCAGGTTGGACACATGATCGTCATTACAAGCTATGTTGTAGCAATAAAAAAAACAACAGAAGAAGACAGACGTAAAAGAAAATACCTGTTTATCCTGTTTAAGCCTTTTAAACTTGAATAATTCTCTTGTAAAGGTAGGCATCTGAATGATATCCTATAGAAAGTGTGCACAAATATTCAGCATTTGATGGGTGCATTTACATGGAAAAACATGGCTTAAATCGTGCAGAAAAGAGCTGTAGTTCAATCAGCACAAACAGATTTAGAAAGAACACATATGCATGATGTTTGCACTGCCAAAGGCTGAAGACAAAAGAAGCAAATGTAATGCTGCAATTCGCCAACACAACTGGAGTCCTGGTGTTGAAATTTGGATGTCAGGTATTTGGCAGTAAAATCTTGACTTATTTTTAGACTCCATCTTGATTACCTTTCTGTGTGACTGCTGAGTGTACTTCCTTGGTCTCAAAAAAGGTTCATAAATATGTCAGGAAACTCTGTTTTTCTGGCCACAGTTCAACGTCCACAGGCTTATTGACTGTCTGGTATGTCAAACAGTTGATTTTTCATTTTGTTGGCTTTTCCTTTTTAAAAATATATTACTTTGTTTGATTTACACCAGCTCCCCCCATCCACTGCAGCCATAGAAGGTTTGTTTTGCCACTTAGTGATGGATAGGAGGGCTGTGCCACACCCTGAAGTGATATCAACACACACCCTCCACAGGATATCACACTGATCAGGAGCCCAGATGTGCTTCTCGGAAACTGTAAACCCATCTAACAGTCAGCACAGCCAGGATTGTAGGAATGCTGTGGTCACCCACCCCAAACACACAAAGAGGAACGTATCTAAAAGGTACCAGATTAAATAGTTATAAATAGGAAAGTTCTTGAGATATTAATAGGAAGTAGAACAGTAGAATAAAGCGTTACCGTTTTATTTCCCAGCATGAAGGTATAAAGCTCTTTCAAAGCTACAGATTCTGGTGGGGAATTGATAAATAATTTAGTTTTGCTGACCTCAAAGCAGTCAACTTTAAATATACTGTCATGTAGAATGTAAATCCCCCTGCTCCAGGTTAAAACCCTCAAATTACCAGAAAACAAAGTGCTGCCAACATTTTCAGTCATATATATACAGAGCAGATATTCCTCTCTTAGGGTGTTAACCTGCACTATGTCTGTTTAAATGATTCAACCACACAACACTTTTCTACCATTTACTGCCTTTTTTCCCCACTATAAAAGATGACGTCGACTGTCACTTATCTCAAAAGGTCGCAGACATGATGAAATGTTCTTGCAAAGCTTCGAAACAAAAAAAGCACCTTCTTTACAAAGACTTTTGCCGACAAACTACGTTCACACGCAGTGATGAAACCTATAATTCACCGAGTGTTGAAACAGAAAGGATTCTGATCCCGTCTGAACTTTAGTAGAGGTCTGACGTTGCTGTAAGAGCAAATGAGCGGCGCTTTTATGACAAACTAGAGGCAGATATGAATTGTCTTTGTCCTCTGTGACTGTTCCAAATGACAGATCCTAAAACTTTTTCATAAAAATGCTAATAGGGATTACGGAGAGAGCCTCCAGCACTTTCACTCAGCTGAAAGAGGCCATTATCTGGAAATTTAGTTGACATTAGTCCTGATGTGCTTCCTATATAGATGCCTCCCTCCCAAGCCTGTCACAATGTGAGGGAATTAATGCATTTCAATGGCGTGATGGAGGTTCTGTGCTGTGGATGGAGGTTTCATGTGCCAGGATGGTGGCCTTTAGGCAGTCAGGTTGGTGACTGGCATGTTGAATCATCATGAATGTGTGTGTGTGTGTGTGTGTGTGTGTGTGTGTGTGTGTGTGTGTGTGTGTGTGTGTGTGTGTGTTGAGAGCCAGGCGGAGGAACTGAACCCCCCGCCACCGTCACATTGCATTACCGACTCAGTGGCATGGTATCATCACATCAAATTAGTCTTAATGAACACAAGCGAGTCGACTGAGGAGAGAGATAATCAAACTTTTATTAAATGTCTTAATCTTCTGTACATGCATAATGTAATGGAAAGAGAGATGGGTCTGTGGTGTCTGTCTGCCAGGGGATGATCTTTACCCCCAAAATATGTCAATGTATGTGGAAGCAGAGTAATCTATCGATGGACTAAAACTTATAGATTAATCGCCACGGTGCAGGCGCTCACTGAGCAGCTCCTCAGTGGAATAAAATGATCTAAATACAGAAAGTAAAATGCAATGACCAGCCGAGCCTGTTCCCTTGAGTAGACAAAAGAGATGCATTTCAAATAGTATGTTCCTTCAGTTCATTTGGTTATCATACAAAAAAAAAAGAAATGCACTGTAGCTCACTCCACACATCTTAGATGCCATAAACAGAGCAGCTAAACATCTATCAAATATTGCAAAGACATAACTTGTAAACGAATTAGAGAAAATGCTTTTTAAAAAAGAATCCACATATATACTAGGCCAGGGTTTCACCCTAAAACATTTCATCAAGGGCAAGTATAATACTCAGATGTTAACGTTCAAATGCGTAAAGCATATAATTGGTATAAAGTCTCGCTTGTGTTAACTTTATCATTTAAACTGGAAATATCTAAAATGCAGTTTTCTTCATTCAGATGTGTAGATGTCCTGTTGGGATTCAAATGTACCAAGACAATTTTGGAAGAAAGAAAATTTGGCACTAATGTTCATTAATAAAGCACCAGGCTTTAACAATTTGTTTTTTTTAGACACAAAAAAAAAAAAATCTCACATGCATTGCAAGGCACTATGCCCACTTTGGCTGATGGTACTGTAGCAGTAATTAGGTTGAATTTGGTCCAAGTGTTCCTCGACAGAAGCTCCATCGTTACAAGTTCACTGATGAAACTGCACTCAGGCACAAATCAAACATTGCAACACTGGAGATCTTTTTTTAAATTTACCTGCATGGCTGCTGTGTGCACTGAAATAGAGACTTTTATTTTTTAAACCTCTAAACAAGTTTTAAAAGGCTTTGTGTGTGCTTGTTTGTGCAGCACATACATTCATTTTATTTATTTTTAAGACCTTATCAAAAAAATCAAAAAAATGAACAATCTAAATGGCCTATATACAATACATTTACATAAAATATGTATACGATGACATACAATCCCCATGAGACTGTCAGGACAGGAGAACGTTAGCCCCTAGTTCGCTCAGCTTTCACAACAAATGGAATAAATCCTCCTAGGGGGATGTATTTAAGGCTGTGAGGCTGAGGACGACTACTTTACAGTTTCACCTCTAACACACAAAGAGACAGAATCAGACAGGTAAAAGGCCACGCTGCTGGACTTGACCCAGGGCAGGAGCTCAGGAGAAATGAGAGAATAGAGATGCTCCACTCGTCAAGGGGAGGCTGGGCGGTTCTACCTCGTCAGCTGACCTACCACTTTCAGCAGAGTCTTGTTCTCCTGTTTGAGTTGCTCGTTCTCGTCTTCAATGTCATCCAGGTCCTGCGGAAAGGGCACAAAAGACAGCTCTGGCGTTAGCACTTTCTGGACAGATTTAGACACATATTCACAGCGCCGCCTCTCTACGTTTGAGGGCCCCGTCAGGTTGGAGTGTTAGTCGGAGAGTTAAAGCGAGCGTTACTTGCTGCCAGGTTTCCCCCTGCTGCCAGGCTTGCCTTGATAGCAACAAATTAGACATTAACAGCTTCAATTAGTCGCAAATGAGAGAGGCTCTCAGTTGCCACAGGGCTGCCTCATCAAAGTGACACTCCTCATTTTCGGTTTCTTCCATCACCGGTCACGATTGCGTGGCCGCTGAGAACGAGCCGAACTGCACTTAGAGGAATTTTAAAAGTCAAACTGAGGAGGTCGCGAGTTTCTATGCATCATGTTGTCTCTGCTGCAGAGGAAGAGGGATAAAAAGACTCAAACCTGACTGGCTTTTTGCACAAAGTGAACTCACGTGTTTCTCTAAAGTAATTAATATTTTCATAAACAATGCGACGATGTTTAAGAAGTCGCTCATAGTTATGAACCTACAGAGATTTATCACCTGAATCTGCAGCTCCCCCCTTTGAGAGTTTCAGCTCAAAGCAAAAAAGCTCTAAAAACCCACCATACACTACCTGCTCTGCACCAAACGGCACACAGACACAGTTAGCGACTAGGTTGTGAACATAGTGGAGCATTTAGCAGCTAAAGAGCCAGATATTTCCAAAAACAGCTAAAAGAGAGTGAATATTTGACTTATATTCCAGAAACACGACTCCAAATGAATAATAATGTCGCTCCATATCTGCTGCATGTATAAATTAGCAACTGTTTGGTAAAAAGTTCACCGTACGAACTTATACGTCCATGTTGAGTTCACAACTTGTTTCCGCTGCCCACAAATTGCCAAAAAACCCAAACAGTTATTGCAGGTTAAACCTAAAACGCGAAATCTACTTGCTTGATCATCACACTAAAGATCTCATCAGCTTCCATCGAACGGATATATAATATGTGCTTACAGGGACCGGAGCTCTCTACAAGACAGGATTTCTCTCTTCAAAGTGTATCAAGAGGGAGATACAGGTCCAGCAGTTTCTTTCTCTCCTAAATAAACTTCTACAGTGACTGAGGGTTTAATCTTCTTCTGCAGAGACGGCAGCCTGGATCAGCTGTTATCTCCCGCTTTCCCATCAGGCCTTGCAGGAGCCTCTCTCAGGGACATTTCTGATGGCTATCACCACGTCGACCGTCCTTACATAAAGCCCTTCTCTTATGACCAGCTTCCTGTCCATGTGATGCTATCACCCTGATGTCTCCTGCAATATTGCCCTCTTAGTGTTTGCAGATGGGTTGTGTGGTGTGTATCATAATGATTGAAGTGTCAAGATAATAACCAAACAACATTCATTCGACTAGTTGCTGAAAATGTACACACATCACTAGCCGCTGTATTTGTTGGCAGAGCTTGATCTCTTGTTTGGATTTGATTGGCTCCGCAGGGGAGAGCTAAGATCGCTTTTCTCTGAATATTTGAGACATGAAAGACTTTCAGATCTATCCCCTCCCGCTACGTTTCCCTTCAGAGGTGCCAAAAAACAGAGATGTATTTTGTGAACCAGAAAACACAGGCAAAGGCTGCGGGTTGAGGAGGGTTTGTTGACAGTCTGGAGTGAGCGGGAGATGAGGGTTCACAGGGTTCGGGGAGGTTTCACTCCAGCTGCTGAATATAAAGAATACTCAGCTTACACGAGTATCCCCTGACCTTTCAACCCTGACCACAGTGTGAGGAGGAAACAGGATCCCGACCTGTGGGGGCAAGCCAAACTTAAAAACACTCATGACCTCTGCTAGAGGGTTCACGTCAGTGTGAAACGCTGCCCAGCGTGATGGCAGCAAGATCTCTCAAAAGCACTTCTGACAATAATCATGAAGTAAGGCGGCTTATCATCAGAACTTGGTGTTCTCTTCTTCAGAGACACTTTTAAGAAAAGCATCCATTAACTCTCACCGGGGAGGTGTTCTTCATATGTAGATAATTTGACCGTCAACCAAAGAAGAATGACAGCATCAGTTGTTTCAGCAAGTGCCCCAAAACGACATCTGTTTAAGTGACAAAGCCCTCTGACGACTGTAGTAATTATGTTTTAAAACCGCAAGTCAATGTTGTTTTTTTTGTAAGCATGACCGCGATTGTCCTTATCAATAACCACATCTACGCCTAAGCAACAATGGAAGCGTGAAAACAGTGTAAACACTGGAGTATAATAAAGATCAAACTGTAATCATCAAACTCAGCCCTGCAGTGTGCAGTGAACATGGAGAACTTTTCTATTTATTTCCAGCTGTGAAATAAAACCATTCTTCTAAATGGCGGCTGATTGTAATCTTTTTCTTACACCAGAGGTAGACTGACAATACCACACTGATTGGCTGAAGATGTCGAGGTTGTAATTTTGTGATCATTTAGTTTGGCCTGGGGCTCTACTTTACTGAATGTGAAATGACACACTAACTATGAGGTTAAAATTCTCTTTGAATGTTTTAATTGGAGGGTTTTTTATACTCTAAATGTGGTTCGGAGTCCAGCTTTCAACTTCTACCATAAAACTTTCTGCCTGAGAGTAAATCAAAAGAAAGTAGAGTGAGAGATTTCACCTCAGAGATACACTGAAATAGAAAAAGAGAAAGAAACTGGGTGTTCAGAAGTTCAGAAGAAGATTGTGGTATATGTGGTGTTTTCAGCTGCCACAGCACAATTTCTTTCTTATTGATCTCTTTCTTTTTTGCTTTATTCAACACAACAATCTGTCCAAACCCTCTGAGATGAGGACCACAACAGTGTTTGTCCAATATAATACTGAAAATACCCTCTAATTTAAGCTGACAAAAAGTAAAAAAAAATTTTTTTTTAAAAGTCCCAATTTTCTTGAGACATGCAATCACATCTGAAATTCTTAGCCACCAGGCAGCACATTTGTTTTTGGTGGATAAATCAATAAGACATTAATGTCACCTGGCACACTGACCAGTTACTTTTGAGGCTCAAATGTCATTGTGTTTTAATGCAAATTGTGCTTACAATGCCTCTGAGTAAACAAATACTTGCTGTTATCTTGTAACAAAAATAGAGGTTTGTTGGTGTCCAAATCCTAATGGACTGCAAGAAAAGCACTGTAGAAAAACACACAGCTATTATACACAACTCCACCAAAATGCCAGATGATGATTTACAACCCCGACAAGCCACCCCCACACGAAAAACACAAAGGAACGCTAAAAATATCAGACATCAGAGCAGAAAATTATGTAGGCTGAACTCACTCTGTTCAGCAAGTCGATTTCCTCCTTCAGCTTCCCGATGAGGTCGTCTTTGTCCTGGTGGGCCTTCAGCAACCTGCTGTTCTCCTGACGCTCTCTGGCCAGCTCCTGAAAAAACACACACACACACACAAATTAGCAACATGATTACATGAATAATAAATCTTTTCACCATGAAATTTGTATTTAAAATTCATTGCTATGGGACTAAAAACTGCCTTGTAAGTATTTCCGTTTTATGAGAAATGGTAATTGTCAGATCCTAAACACTTGCACTGGAGCATTTAAAGGAAACATGTTAAATACACTGGGGGTTGGGGTTTGGGATGGGACAGCTGTTGCCCTAAGTAAAGGAGTTCAAGTATCTTGGGCCTTGTCAGCTGCAGAAACGTGGTCATTGTACCCAACTGTTGTGGTGAACAGGAAATGGAGCATGAAGGCAAAACTCTCGATTTACCTGCTGATATATGTTTCAACCCCTCACCCATGGTCATGAGATCTGGGTAGCCACTGAATGGACAAGATCGCAGATGAAAGCCGTTTTCTTTGCAGTTGGGGGTCACTCTTACGACAGGGTGAAGGCTGGGGTGTTCTTGAAATGAAGTAATTTCTACAGTGTTGTCTGACCATGCCTAAAGGTAAGTGTTTATACGTGTTACAAATGGCCACACTTGATGGCAGGGCAAAAAGCCTGCTTTCATAAAGAGGGGTGAGATGTTATGATTCATACAAATGGGGATAAGGGAGCACACTTTTGAACAGTCCCTTCTGAAAGGTATTCATAGTGTTGCAATCCGTTGTACACATGAAAAGTGACAGAAGTAGTTGCGTGAATTGTTGTTTTTTTCGGAAAGATTGGGAGATGCGGCTCCTCCAATTCCGAAGTTGGAAAGGTGTGTGGGTAGAGGGTTTCAGAGGCTGATTGATGATCCATTAAACACTTTGTTTGATGCATAGACATGCTTTAGGGAGCTCGGACATCCGAAAAGAGCTCGGAGTAGAATTGCTGCTCCATCGTATTAAGAGAACCCAGATGAGGTGGTGTGGCTGTCTGATTAGGATGCCTTTTATATCCCATCTGGCCTGGGAAAGCCTTGGTTTTCCCCAGGAGGAGCTACAGGAAGTAGCTACAAAGAAGGGCATCTGGGCTACTTTGCTAAGCCTGCTACCACCGGGACCTGGACCCAGATGACCAGCAGAAATGGATAGTAGATTAAATGCATGGGAAAATGTTGAATGTACAACAGAACATCTGCCACAAAAAAAAAAAAAAGAAATATATATACATATATATATTGAGGTTGATAGAAAACCTCTAAACATTTAAAATGCAACTGTTCTTCAGGTGAATTCTATGTGAATTTATCTTTACTACTGTCCAGCATTAGAAAGCCTTCAATGTGCCAAACCTACAACTGCAAACAGCTGTAGTCAACATTTAACAATATTCAGGCCTGTGTATTAATCTGTTGCCATGTTAAGCTACAGTTTATATGAGACTACTTCATTCAAAGCACATTTTACTTCCAAAAACATCTGGTTTTATAAGGTGTTAAGACTTAGTCAATAAAAAACATTGTGACAAGACAGTTTTAATCGAATATATAATCTTCTATTTCCTAATTCAACATATTCTTCAAAACAAGCAATCTGTAATAATAAACACAACAGACTGTCAGTGAACAATGCTTTAATAGTTCCTTTTTCGCAGTGCTTTTGTGTTTCTTTCAAATTGTACTTGGCTAATTGCTGTCCGCCGCCTCCAACAACCACAGTGAAATAAATGGATATTGTTCCATATTGAGAGAGATTGTATGTACGCTATAAACACACAAGTTTTAACATGCACAAATGTCAAAACTGCTGTTTGTGTTTATGATGGAAACTAAAATAAGACCAGGATTTCCACTTTCCAGTTTCACTTTCTTTCTGTTGCAGATAAGCATGAAATTGTTTCCATAGAAACCAATCGGGCAGGTACAGTAGAAGGCACAAAGCATAATGTAGCCAAAATCAATATGCTCACTAAGGAAACTCTATTCATCCTGGTTTTTAAAGGTACTATAGATGGCAGCGGCTTTGAAGTCTTATAGAATCTCATCTCAAAGACACCTGAACAAACATCTCTTGTACTCCAATTCACACTGACACAGTAATGCAGGCTAAATCTCCATTAGGGGTTTTGTTCTGAATGGGTCAACGTGTCATCCGTGACTCTCCTCCCACCCTGGGCTGAGGTTAGATACTACTTGGCTTTGGAGAACAGGTATTTCTGTGAGAGATACATATTTCTGATGATCAAACAAACTACTTGTGAGGTTTTTCAGTAATGTCTAAGGACCTAAAGTCGCAGCCTGGAGTCTGAGAGATTTATCTGCCGTCAGTCTCATATACTGTACGAAAGTGAAAGAAACAATGTGCACCAAAATAAGTGTTTGAAATGTGTTTCTAGTCATTTGCCTCAGAAAAACCTTGCACGGAAAGTCACTGAGGTCACAGCAGTACTTACTTTAAAAACCTTTCTTTGAAAGCCACCCAAGTGACATTTGATTCAGAGTTGACTTTCTACAGTGGCAGCAGTGAGGGGTTGAGTGTCTGATAGGAACGGTGTAGGAGGAAAAGACATATCTGCACTGTAAAAGGTCATCTCTTCAACAACACTGAGGAGAATTCCTGCCAGTGGTGAGCCACAGTTTCCAGCCAGGAAATCAGAACTTGGGCGGCCGCTCAAAGGACTCAAAGTGGAAATTCATCTAAACAAAGTGCCGCTGATAGAGGCTTTCAGTCGGCTAAAAGACTGTTGGATGGACCCTTGCAAAACTCAGGGAGTATTGAAAGTTGATAGGATTTGGTAGTGATGTCAATCATAAAGCCGATGCTTCCTCTGTCATTTTACATTCCCATGGTGCTTGAGGTTGATTTAGCTTTGGTTGCACTCAGGGAAGTATATAGGAAGGAAAACCCGCTGAAAATCAGCTTAGGATTTGCTCTCACTTGCTGACACTGTGTATCTTCTAGAGTGTAACTGACGCCTTGATGGTCGAACAGTGGGCACACTGGAAGAGTTAACGCCACAGGAAGAAGTCATGTATGCTTTGGTTCAGGCCAGGGCAGTAGCTACCACGTCCTCAGTGTTGTTTGAGTATTTGGGGGGGTTTACTGACATGAGGAGTTTATAATTACACACAAATTACACTCGATACATTTTTTAAGGCTGATTCTGATTATTATAGTCTATATTCCTAAATTTGACTTTTTTATGCATCTTTTTTGTATGAAATGTGTTGAAATGTTTATTATTATTATTCTTGGCAGTGTGAAGAAGGCTTTGAAACAGCTTTTAGTGCAGGGAGATAAAAGTGAATATATAAAATGTGAATTGTTTTTAAGTCAAATTAAATTTAAAATCCTGGCTACGGCCCCGTTTCGGGTGTGATCTCTATGTCTTTATGTCTTTCCCCAACTGACCAACAAATAACTAATTGCTTATTTGCCATCTGGTTGAAACTATGGATAGGAATTTAATCTCAAAAACAGAGAAGAAAAAGCGAGAGCAGAGAGTGTATGAGTGAAAAAAAGCTGAACAGAATCTAAAAGTGAACATTATTTGGCTCTTATTCCATTGTGGTTACATACCTAATTTAAAAAAGCAGAAGGAAGAGTAACTGGTGATATGCTGTAAATCGCTGAAACTCCACTGGCCAGAGTGACACAATCTGCAAGATATCTCATACATCAAAAAATATCAAGCCTCTCTGATACGAAGGACTTCTGAGTCACGCTCCATATGTAGTTGCACCTTCTCACAGCAGGGAGGCCATAAAACCTGCTTACATGTGTATTCTGACTCATCTGGACCATGATAGGAAACCGTCCAGTCTCACAGCAGATGCCTACACATTTACTCACCTTTTCATGAACAAAAAGTAAAAAATTATCTTTGTTTAAGGCTGATATTAACCTTTATGAAGTAAACTCATAGCAGACAACAAACTCGTGCGAGTTATATAATGATAGGTGCACAATTAAGGGAATATTTTGAGAAATATACTTATTCGCCGTCTTGCCAAGAGTTAGATGAGAAGATCGATACTATTCTCATGTCTGTGTGTTAACTATGGAGCTATATCCAGCAGATGATTAGCTTAACTTACCATAAAGACTGGAAGCAAGGGGAAATGGTTAGCCTGGCTCAAAATAAAAAAAAATATATCTATTATTTCGCAGCTGATCCAATAGCTTGTATTTCCCTGTAAAACCACAATTGGTCGTTTTTACAGTTTGGTTAGTTTTGGTGTTAATAAGTGAGCTAATTCTGGAGTGAGCTGTTTCTCACTGCTTCCAGTCTTTATGCTAAGCTAAGCTAATCTCTTCCTGGCTCTGGCTCTATAGTAAATGCACAGACATGAGACAAATGTCAAACTATTGCTTTAAAACATCATTTTAACTGGCTTGTGTTTGTATTGGTGCAGTATTGATTAGTACTAGCAGTAACTGAGCAGTAATATGAACGACAGAGTCAGAAGACGTACCTTCTCCAGCTCCTCCATCCTTTTCTCCAAACTTCCCGGCGCTGCAGCTCCTCCATCTCTGCCGTGATGGTTGTGTCGTTGTCTGCTGCTCCCACCCACGTCTTCCTCAGATCCCGGCCCTGTGGAGCTGTTACAAACACACGGAAAAACATAACTACAATACCTGATACAAGCTGAATACTCAAATTTTTTCTTTTTTACTTCAAACACTTTGCATGACAAAGAAAGTTGGAAAAACTGTGAATGTTGTGGCTATTTCCATTACACAAAGTGTCCAATACTGTATTCACACTGAGGCTGTTTGAAGGTATGAATCATAGCCACATTTTTAAACTTCAATGGGATGACACATCCATCATCAAAAGAACAGGTGGGAATATCTTCTGCGTGTTTGCCCTTTCAATTAAGCATGCATTATTAACACCCCTCTGCCTTTTATTCCATTAATGGAGAAAAGGCCGTCAAGGGTTTGCAACTTTGGTGCAAAAAGGGTTCTGATTAAGAAACAATTTACATATTACAACTTCAAATAGGCTCAAGAATGGCAGCTGCAACTTGTGCGTCACTGTTCTTAAGCCGGTGAGAAAGTAAATGGTTTTAAAGGTTTCTGTATGCAGCCCGAGTAGAACATTAACCTTATCTCCTCTTCACTTCCACGCTGCTTAGAGATGGATTCTGGGGCAGCTGGGAAAGAATATTCATGTGCAGTTTATTTTCTTACTGACCTTATTTCAATAATTATTGACGCGGAAACTTGGAATGAGTTGCTGGCTGTGTACCCACCCACCTCCAACTACAACAACTCCCACTCCCCGGTAGGAACAGATTGTGCCAGGTTTATAAAATCTCCCCGGGAATCAAATTATTGGGGAGTCTGTAGGCTTCATTGAATTGTCTGAAGGGGGCTGTCTGGATATTTCTACAGCTCAAACAGACAGGAAAGCTGCTGGCAAGACAAAGGATAAATATAACTGCTATGTACCATCTGCATTCTTTTCAGGATCTGCCAAATATGATGTTCCCATTATTAGACCACTTTACAAAGTACTTTTAACTCTGAGATTGCAGAGGCAGTAATTGGCAATATGGTTAAAAACTGTCACAACATAGAGAATAGTTTTTTTTTCCTTTGGCATTCTTAGCTTTTACTGGATAGATGGCAGGGAAGAGACGGACAGGAAACATGGCCGAAAGGGAGGGGTGGTACATGCAACAGGGGTCCACTGCCCAGCAGAATCAGGGAGGCTGTGGTTATATTGTATGTGTCCTAACCAGTAACACTAGTCTACCAGGATGCTCTGATTCTGGGAATTCAATTATTAAACCATTAATAGGTTAAATAACCAGGCAGGAACATCTTTTTTGGCTAATTTAGTGAATTTAATACCTGAGAAGTTAAGGTACTTTATCACATTGATGTAAAAATCCTGTAAGATCCACATTTTTAGACTACACCAAGACTCTCTTACTATTATGACTGATGGGATCCTAAACGAACACAATAGTTTCTGCCAAAGCTAGAACAGTTTTGGTTATTTTGATTGAGAGATTTCTGTCTTTCTTTTCTTAAATCTCTGTTCTCTTCTCACTAGTTTGAAGTGGGCGGGGCTCAGTTGGAAAAAGGTGATGTCACTCAGTACCGTGCACCAATCAGAGTTTAGCAGCATTTGAATCAGAATCTGATGACAGTTGGTGGATTGTTTGTCAATCAAATCTGATCAAACCACACCCACACAGTCCTGAAGAAGCAGATTCGTTTTTGAGGGTTAAACTCTAAAATAAAAAATAACAACTTTTATTGTTGCTTATTTAGACATGAATATTTAATGTTATAGAGAAATACTAAAGATTTTAAGGGGCTTTAAAGAAAAAACCCCAAAACAATGTATGTCCTATGGAAATCTTATCGAAATCTTACATTTCTATCACTATCAGTACTGTCATAAAACAACACATTGTGGATTATCTGCAGAAATGGCGTACAGCTTTGTGAATTATCTAATGTGAAAGTGTAAAAGAAAGATCTGGGAAAAGAATTTGAATACGGAAAATGGCTTAAGATCCTGGCAGAATGTGGTCATTTTGTGAAGAGGGAAAAGGGTAGGTTTACAGTAAAGTATAAGATATTACATGCTGTAGATATTATCATATCATACTCCAGAAAGACTCCACAGAATTAAATTTATATGGAGGAAGTGTGCAATGAAAGTGGGAACTTTCCTTCATTGTATAGGGATGTACCTTAGAGACAATTCTAGGTTACAGTTATGGAAGTCCTTGGGTGGCTTGATTTATGTTTATTAGGGGACACATTTCAAACACCAAATATATTAAAATGTACATTTTCATATCACCCAGCATGACTTTATGCAGGATAAAGACTTAATGAAAAGTGACAAACTGCAGACATGAGCCCCGTGATGTAAACAAAGGCTTAAGTTTTTAAGTTATATATCTACTTCGTTCAACTCAGCCATTCTTCTTTTCTCTGTTGAGGCTACTGTGCCATTCCTCATACACAAGCAGAGGCGGTATTTTTCTGTACCTTGACATTTACAGAACCAACAGCTTATTTTCGCTCATTCTTACAGAGAGCCAAGCGCTGCAGCGGCCATCGCTTTTGATCAAGAAGGAGTCCTTGAAACGCTCTTCTTGGCGCTTGCATACGGCAAGATAAAGTGCATTTCATTTGTCTCTCTCATTCACGGCTACTCTTCCTTTATCGGCATGAATACACACACACACACAAGCAAAATGCTTGCACACACGCACGTATACCTTACAAAGCGTGACAACGAATACATCCCCTCACCATGATGCCTAAAAAGAGCCAAATACAAAACAATGACATGGCTTGTGTGTCTACATCCATGCATATCATCTTGTTTCCAGAGATATCTCCCTGGTTGCACCCACACACATACACAAACACACACACACACACACACACACACACGGGTACTCTAGGGTGCTCAGCAGGTGTTGAAGCCAAGCCTAAACATCCATGGCCTCGATACTAAATATCACACCGTGGCCCATTAGCACCCTGCAGGGTGAGGTCTGGGGGAGAGAGAGGCTGAGCCAATCACACGCTCTTGGGAGCCTCAGCAGGTGGGAAGGAGAAAGCACAGACAGGAGCAGCCAAAAGGTATAACAACGTCTCTCACAAACTCAAGTGTCAACGTTGAATGAGTCAAAACTACACTGAAAACCACAACACACAGTACTCAACCACCTGATTATGACCCTGCCTTGCCCTGACACATGCCATTCCCTCAAATAGCAAGAAAACATCAAGACAAGCTCCATTCAGAGTGGTTTTAAAGATGTAATCGGAAATATCTCCCTGTCCCTTTGCACAAAATGATAATATATGGGTGGGGGCTAGCAAGTGTAGCTGATCAATGCCAATTGCTTCTCTTTTATTTCAATGGCAGCTGAGATTTCAAGCTTTCTAAATAGGCAGAGCTGGCCCCGGGTGCGTTTTGGTTTTCAACACTCCAAGGAACCCTAAACTATCCAGGATGAGCTACGTAGTTTCGTTTCTCATTTGAAAGGTAGAAGGAGCTTCAGACACTGAAATATTTGTGATACTGATAAAGTGTTGGGATGCAAGCTAATAAGCCACATAGGCTTAAGTTAAATTCTATCAGACATGTTCAAAAGCCCAAAAGTAAGACAATATTAAATGATAGATATTTGAATGGAATTTGGTGTGATATTCCCATATCAGATGGAACATCATGTATCTGTGCAGAGGAATGGCTTGAATCTAGAGAAAACGATAAGGTGACTGAGTGAGGAGAGGAGTTGACAGAAAGGGAGTAAATTAGAGGGAGACACGTATCTATAAAGTTGCCCTATCAGCCATCTTGTGCTGCCCAGGCCACCTGGCAGGTTATCCGTTGCAGAACTGCTGAGCGTCCAAGTGTAGCCAGGCCAGCTGATGAGAGCAGCAGCCATAATTACATGGCCAGATTGAATGTCAGCTGGTAAACTTGGCTGTCGGGGTTGGCCACAGCTTCAGTTTGGTTGCAAATAACACAAAACAAATGCACACTGGACACACACAGAGGTTCTCAAAGGACTTCACCACTTGTGATGTTGATTGTGTGTTACAGGCTGCATTGTGACGATTAATCTAATACATTGGTTGAACAATTTTCTTCAAGTGTTTGTCCCTCAGCAATTCAGAGATTTGAAATTTGACTATTATTTAAATGATATTGTAGTGTAATGGAGGAAGAATGAAAGAATATTTATTTTGGCCACACTTTTGTGCTCTCTGCCAAAACCTCTACAGTAAATTGTATGAAACAAACAAAAAAATCTGCCCAGAAGGCGGTGACTGTCCAAACATCAATCTTTATAGAGGTTGTTTGAAAGTTTGAAAGACCCTTATCAAATGCCAAAGCAATCTTGACTCTCAACTGAACTGGACCACACATTTTAGAAACCTTTCAAAGCAAATTATTTACTTTCAACACTCCCTGTCAGCTAGGGCAGTGAAGTGACGGTCTGAACAAAGTGTCCAAGCTCCAGATGGTGTCCTGTCAACTACTGTTCAAAACAGTCTTTCTTGAGCCATAAAAGCATGAAAAGAACAGCAATACGAATCAACAGTGACGCACTAGGAAAAGGCCCTCGGACCATTTCAGAGGGAATCTGCTCTCGTAATTAATGACTCAAACGGCTGTTTCTCATCCCGGCCTCTGTTCCTTCTTTTGACACATTACTAGTGATGCTGAAGCAGATAAACTCCACTCTCAGTGTCAGGATAATAAAATGAGTCTCACCTCTTGTGGCGGCCGCTCCCAGATCTGGGGGTTTCCTGAAACAAAGAGGAAAGGAAATACCTTCAGTCCAAAGACAATAACTCAAGGGTCTTAACTGCATCAGCAATGCTTTGGATATTTAAAATTTTTTTAGAGTAGTGCTGTTAAGACTCTAATTTCAGAAAAGCAGCAGATATCAGAATGAGTTTTTAGGTATCATCTGTTGTGTTCGTTTGCCTTGGGTTGTGTTGGTTCACCAAACTAGAAAAAAACAAAATCCCATCAACACGATACGAGGAATTTATCAGGAGCAGCATTTATAGAAAGCCTTCAGGTTGTGTACAAACGTTTGTGAATCGCAACCGCTGAGCTGATATATAGATGAGCTTTGTTGCATTTAATAGTTCAGCAGAAGCCCTATTGCCCCAAGTTGTGGAAGGCAATCTTGTTTTCCAACATGGAGGTGCATGTTTATCTTCTTTTCCCATTATTGTATGATCTAAAGGTTGTTTAGATCTATACAGGAATCATGCTCCAATAAAGTCGCCTTTGGTAAAATATCGCGTCCCTCAAAATATGAGGTGCGTGTCACGGACGCCGTGAGATGAATACACATCTCCTCTTTCCTAAGGTTTTGTGCAGTGAAGGGTCCCAGGTTTGATTGAGGAGCCTTGGCTCTGCTACTATCTATCAGTCAGAACTTGGCTTTAGCGGGTGAAGGGAAACGTTGTGCCCGACTCTTAGCCTGCACCAGCTTCTCTGTCTCAGTGACATACTGTATCATCCATTACTCGTGGGTGAAATCCCAGCCCTCGTCTCTTCCCTGGCTCAGGCCTGGATGGATTTACTAAGATGGAGGATGGTAAGAGGGCAGTCTGCAGCAGCACCAGGTCATACACTAAATTATATCATCTGCGCATAAGGTCTGGTTTAAGCAACACCTGGACTTTTTTCTAGGACTTGGTGTAATCCAACAGCTGCTATAGCTGCACCTGAAAAGCCGGTTGTAGCTCCTCATTCTTTCCCCACAAACTGTCTTATCAGGAATTTAGTCGAAGGCAGGCAGATGGTGCTAATCTACAAGTGTACTGTACTCTAATTTCAGATTGGGCCTGAACTCATCATTGGTTTGTCAGAGACTTTTAAAAATTTAAACAGTATAGTTTAAGGATTAAGACAAAGTCGGAAGGTCAATGTCACATCAAGGGCTGCAAGTAAAACTTTCTTTTGTTATTGAGTGATGTCAATTATTTTCTAAATTAACTGATCTTTTAGTCTATAAAATGTCAGAAAATAGTAAAAAATGTCCATCAGAAATTCCCAGGGCTGCTTTTTTTGTCTGATTTGAGCAGTTGCAATCAGGATTACACATTCATAAAATGATTTCTGTTGATCGACTAGGCCTTTCAGTACTACTACATCCACGTCCCAGAGTAAATAATTACGTAAGGGGGTACCAAATCTCATATAAAACATTTTTAGTTGAGATATGATAGATATAGTTTTCAAAGCAGCTGTAAACCCAGGTTCCCTCTAACGGAGCCTCCAGTCCATACAGATCACAGTGTAGAAATAGAAAATGCTGTCGAAATGTAAATGTGTGTTTACTCTCTTGCTTCCACAGTCTAGTGTAACTTGAATAAACCAACAGGATTTTTTGAATATACAATTGACCTGAAAACCCAGCCTGCTGGTTTCCAACAGGAACCTGACCATGTAGGAAATAATTGTTTGCTTTCACATTTCCCCAGAAATACATCTGTTTTGTAAGATCCGTCCAGCATGAGGAAGTTTCATATTCAAAGTCTGTTGGCCTACTGACAAGGGTCAGTGGACCGGATTGATTGTTTTCTGAGGTGAAAAAGGGGTTGAAATATGAGTCAAAACAACAATACGAGGGAAGGTAACAGAGGTCAGCAGTCGTTGTGAGGCTATGCCTATCCTTATTTGCACGTTGTGATATGCGCAGTCAAAACAAAATACATATAGGCTGTGAAGCTAAAGCAGAGGGGTTTCATCTCCTGCGTCCACTGAGAATTTATCAACTTTTTGGACTGGTCTGGTATGAATGAAATCCTGATACTAAGAATAAGCAATTTCTCCAACCACAGGAAGTGATGAAGCAAAACTTCAGAACAAGAGTGAACTGCAAAATGTCTCCACAAGTAATCAGGCTGACCACATCAGTTATACACGAGCAAGTCTTACTGTGCAGGACTAAATGATTACATTGTTTGTTGTAGGGCAAGAGAAGCAACTAATCAAAGGACTGTCTGTGTTTAAAACAGCACTGTATGTGTGTGGCTGGGCAGTATCAAAATGACTGATCATAGAGGCCTAAGTGCCTCCTGACAATACATACAGTGTGTCTTATATGACTGCACAATAATATCTTGACTAGAATAAAATAAATTGCTGACCATAATTGGGTTTTTAATGGCCCCTAGCTACTCGACCCTCTTCAGTGTTAAGTTGCGTCGACTGCAACTTAGTTCATAAACAATGTCCTATAAATAAAAGCACCAGATTTGATCCGTTTATAATCACTCGCACTTTGTCAGAATCTCATGCTAGTTCATTATCTTGTACCATAGTCTAAGTGCTGCAGACAGTCAGTTACATTGATGTAGCACGTCCACCCTACTTCAGATACATAAATAGAAAATGCCATTTATGTGTCAAACAGTGTTCCACCCTCACTCAGACATTTCTTTAAGTCCATCCACATCAGAAAAAAAAAAAACAGTCAAATCTCTTCTCTTTCCTCCTTTTGGTTGGTAAACAACACAATTTATAAGAGAAATGTTATATTATATATTTATTATCTAAAAGGTCACAATAATTTATATTAAATAATATATATAGCAAGCAATCAATTATAGCAGTATGATTATAGCAGTATGTGAGACACATAGTGAATAACATTACATAAGGTGACATTAAAGACATGTTCAAGTTGTAAAGGTCTGATTTTTACCAAGCAAAAGTACAGTGAAGTGTGCAGTATCAAACCGGTTTTAATTAGTCACGGTAGCTTTTGCAGGCCGTCATTCCTTCTATTACTAAGGGATAAACTGATCATCCACATCCCTCTGTGGCTGATACGCAGCTGAAAATCTGAAAATGAAATCATATTGTGTTTACAGAAAACATCCCAGACTTCCTTTGCCACATTACTACCGCACCTTTTGGCAGAGTTTCATGGTGTGTGCACCTCCTGTCTGGGATATGAATCTGTGAGACAAGGTCAGCGTAATTCATGTACGACTTCTTCACTGCACACAATACAAGCCTGGGCAACTTTATTTATCATGCTTGAACTGCGCTGACAGCTCCCATAAGCCCTGCTGCAGCGCTCAGAGCCACTAAGAATACAGAGCGACAAATATCAACAATAAAGCAAGTACTTTATCACTGAACTCCAGCAGATTACTACTTGACGTGCATTTCAGTGTGTATGTGCACCTGTAAGGAACATTTTCAATGTGTGATAACATTCAAATGACCGCGCTCGGACATTTATGGCTTGATGTGATCTATGATTTATGTCTTGACAGCTCATTCAATTTAAAAACCATCTCTAAAGGAATGCCATCTCAGTCCATGAAAAGGTGATCTTTTGGCTTTCCATCCAGCCGCCTCGCAGCGCAGCGCTCAGAGCATTTCTCTTCACAAAGCTGATAAGGATCACAATTTTACTGGAGGCATTCAATAAATTCAAGAGAGGGAGAGAGATGCTCTTCAAATAAGTATTAATGATTGGCATTTAGAAGCAGCATGCAGGCCAAATACATGAACCAGCAAAACTAGACTACTGGCAAGTCTATCCTGGGGAAGATCACTGGCAAGTACTGTATATGTTCGTATGAAAACATTTGAAGTGTTTTCCCATCTCTTATTGCTGCAATTTATTTATAACGTCTACATGTTGGTTATAATAATAACAAGCTAACAGTGCACCTATTGTACCTTACTGCTCTATTATCATAGTAGAGATGCTTTGCAGTTCTCTCACACAATGTTTTTATTAAGATGCCAATCTCACCTAGCTGTCTGAGCTGTCTTTGATGCCGGATGAAGAAAAGAGATGTCAAAATGCCAACCTGGAACATAAATCGAAGGCCGAAGATGAAAACAAGACTATCCTGCAAAGCACACTGTAAACAGCAGCACAAAGTCATGTTAACCTCTTGCCCTTGTTGTGACTGGTTGTACAGATATTGTGTGTGTTGTTAGTCGAAGGTGTTTTGCCATGTATTTCCCTGAGGTTCTTAAAATAACTTTTCTTGCACAGATGCAATGTATTTACTAGAAAAAACTCAGACTGCTTAATCTGCAACTGCACCTTCTTTTTTATGTTTGTTTTAAATGATATCTGGATAAAGTTTGATTGGCTCTGCTGTAGTCTCCCTGGTTTGCTGTGAACATTTTGTTTAGTTTCAGCCAACTAGCTAAAGTGTTTTTGCTGGTAGCTGTCCTGTCAAGATAAATATTGGTGTGGTTTAGTTGGCTTATATAACAGTAATCCTTAAAATCTTGAATCAATAGAGGTGTGAATGGTGATCAAATATTGTTTCAGGCAACAAGATGAAATTCAGTTTGCTGCTAGCACAGGGGCTGCTGCTCCTGGTTGGAAATGCCATGTGATGTGATGGGTAGTGAACATTTCCCTGCTGTTCAGACAAGATGCTCTGCATCAGCACCATTTTCTGAACTGAAAGGTGCTAATTAAAAATGCAAATGAAGCTTGTTAAAAAGGGCTGGATGGAGATTTGTCAGCAGTGTGTGCTTTCCATGTGAGAGAGAGGCAGAGGAAAGACCTGAGACGCTGTGTTGTGGACCTGGCGCCACATTAAATGCAGATGATCCCGAGGAATGAGGAATGTTCCATATGGTTCTGACTGCTGGATCACTGAAACAGGTTTCCGTGTAGAACTCGCATACCAGAGGGAGGTACGGCCTGATAACCAGGACCACATGCCTGCAGAGGGCCTCTCTGACCGGCCATCACTGAGCCTGCACATATCAGATACATGTGTCCTGTCACACAGAAAAGATTTCCATAGAAAGAGATGGAAAAAGGACATCATTACAGAATCTAAAACATCTGATAAAATATTTCATTTCCAAGATCCTTTGTGGAGTTTCCATTATGTCTTCAGCAGCTAAGACAGAAGAGTTGCAGCTTGTTTTGGTTGGGAAACGCTCTGAGACCTGGGGAGACCCTACAGCTCTGAACAGAAGTTGAACTGAGCTTCTTTTTAAAAACTTTTTGTCCAGATATCTTGATACCAGCTAGGAGGCCCGACTGGACGTTGTATATCATGACGGGCCTGACATGGCAATTGCTTGTCTCACCTTGATAAATGGGGCCCGAGAGGAACGGCACATTTTTGGGATGCTCTGTCTCTACAGATGTCTAACTGACAGCTCTGTAGTAAATCCACTGACCACACCGGATCTCTCCTGCTCTTCATTTCTCCCAGTCTGCCTCCTTATGAGCAAGCTGGCACAGGACCCCCCCCCGCAGAATATAAATGTCAGTTTTATATGAGTGACAGTGAGACATCTAAAGGTTAGTTTCTGCATAGCCACATCTGGTCCGCATTAGGCCTCATGTTGTAGCGGTAAGAATAGATTCAGCAGGCATGAATGGACATATCCTATTTCAAATGATGAGAATCTCGCCCTCTAAATGGACAGATTGTGGGGAAGCTGCAGAAAACCGATTCTCATGAACGGCTTGTTTTTCGTTTATGCACAGACTACCTTATGTAAATAGTCGAATCCTTTACTTTCTATTTTTTACCCGGGCCACATCTCAGCAGGTGCTGTCACAATCTTCCCGTTAGTGTGGTGTTTGTGTACATATTTCATACACAAGCCCTTGCTTTGCGTAAACAGCCTCAGACGGTTCCAGCCCAAAACAAAATAAGCCTGCTGATGCATAACAGCCGATCCATCTGGAACGCAAGAGTTGTCACTCAGCGGCAGAGCCGTTTGATTTGTGTTTTTTATTTCTTTCAAATGGCAATTTTCATGTCAGTCAGATGATGTTTTACAGAAATACAGAGCGGAGGTTTCAGTCGTTGTTACATAGCTAGATGCTTTTCATATCCTTCATGTGCTCAATTTCTTATTGAAAATCACTGTGTGTATTTGAATCGAGTTTGAAATTACATACACTGCACTACTGAATATGAACTACTGTCCTCGACAAAATAAAAAGACTCAAATTACAAGCGTGTCATTTCTGATTTGGTTTCATTTTTTCTAATTCATTTATGTCCTCACTCTACAGACACCTCCTGGTCTTATCCGGAGGGAGAGCAGACTGTGTCTGCATGGGTTCACTTTTATTAAATAAACAAAAAATTGTTTGCCAAGATTAAAAGACTAATTTTGTAGACATGAATAGTCTCTGATTCACACTGTTAAGAACCAGGCACCTTATACACAAAGCAGATCCTAACACTGGCTTTCTTAAGTTTGTGGACCTGAGCTTCACAGAGAAACCCTGAGCGCTGTGTGATGTAAACGACACTGCTTTGTTTCTGCTCATGTTTGGGGCTGCAGCTAATGATTATATTCATTATCTAATGTTATTTGGCTTACTCAACATTTAGTTTGTTAAACGATGAAAAAGCCCAAGGTGACATCTTCAAATTGTTACATTTGTCCATGAAATGATCCAAAACCCAAAAGATATTCAATTTACAATGATAGAAAACTGAGAAAGGCTAAAAATCCTCACATTTCAGAAGCTGGAACCAGTGAATATTTGGTATTTTTGCTTGATAAAAGACTTGAATGATTTATGAATGGTCAAAATATTTGTAGATTCCTTTTCAATTGATCAGCATCCCAACACTACTATTGTTACAAGCTAAATCTGTCTCTCTATAAAGTCTCATGAACAGTAGCTGCATTGGAAATATCTCAAGTTTATGTCCCACCGTTCAACCAGCTTTAGGAATAAGCACATTACACCACCAAAAACCAAAGGCCCCAGACTTGTGAGGAACCATCTCTCCAAGTAGCTTTAACAGCATTTTTGGGGCGTTTCTCTTTGCTTTTAGCTGATTTCACAGTGATGATGAAATGCCGAGACACCTTTGGATTTCGCATCACTGCAGCTTTTCACACAAACTCAGCTCCTGAGCTCTCTGGGTGTCTCCTTGAGCAACAGTGCCTCTGTTTGGCAGCACCGATGCAGAAAATACAGACTGGAATACACAGGCACTACTGCACTAGTCTCTTCTTGGATGTTGGAAGCCTTTTTCTGCTATGAATGACCTCTCTATCAACTATATGTTCATACTGAACATTGGAATTTTTTTACTTTTATTCTAATGAGGAAGAGGCTAAAAACTCAGAGACACATATCTCAAAACCTGGGCAAATACCACCAAAACTATCCACATGGTTAGATACCACCAGAGGTACAGAGTGTGTGGCTCTCTCCTCCTTCCTCCTGTCACGTCACTTCTTACCATTAAGTGGCCGGTGGCGGGGTCACCTGTCATGGCCTCGTTCTGGAAGGTGTTGGCCTGAACCAGCTCCTCCTCTTGCCTCCGGTCCTTCTCCCCTGCGTCGTCATCGTCCAGCTCATCCAGGCTCTGAGAGGAGAAGGAGAAGGAGAAGAAGAAGAAGAACTTATCAAAACAAATGCCGTACTGGAAACCCATTCATAAGCATGTGAGAGCCCTGTAGGACTTGCACATTTGTCAGCCACGATTTTCTGTGCAAGAAAATAGCTTTCGTGAAACAAACCCAAGGTTACTCTGAAACCTGTGTTATGTGTACATCTGCATATACCATACATACTTTACATACAGCTTGTCGGTAATCTTCACTAGCCAGGCCATACTTTTGAACCATAACTGGTATATTTAAGATATTTATTGTTAATTTTTTGTAGGAGAATCTGGGTGCAGGCTTTGCAGTGAGAACAGTTTTTCCTTGCTGTGTGAATGTATCGAATACTACTATTTTTTATTTTAGTGTTTCAGTTTCAGTTCTGATTTCATTATTTTGGATGCAAAGATGCACGGCCGTGAGTATTGATGTTCCCTTTAATCCCACCACAATTCTGCCTCAGCTATACGTTCCCACTTTGAAGTTTTGTCATGCACATGGGCTCTTGTGAAAAAATCCTGTAAGATGTCAGCGTTCTCCAACAGAAACCTTGCTGTACTAATTGGGTTTCTCTGGTCCCTTACTCTGATTTTAAGAAATCAAGTTTCTCTTTTACATGAAGTAAAAAAATCTGGTCCCTGCAGAAAGCTGACAGTAACTCTGTCACTTCAGTGCATGTTAACGCACTGACAAATGCGTGGTGACAGGCGAGGTCATTCCCACCATAACAGCGATGTTGACCTCTGGTTGAACACAGCCAAGGTCTCCTCTTAATCCTCTTAAGACATGATCACATTCACTTCCAGGAATCCCTGAGGAGCTGCAGCTCAAACACTACCACACACTAGATGGACTCTAGTCAGGCAACAGGAAGACGGCCTGTTCGAGGGCCTTTCACCTCCTGGGGACAGTCAGAGGGGATTTTTGACCACTGGAATGTCCCTTGAAAACACAATAAAAGACATGTACAAACATACAGAGAGCAAACATCCCTTTTGATAGGAGTGGGGAGTAAGCTTTCATTATTTAGGCAGAGATTTTGCACATTGCCTGGGAAAACTTCCAACTTTACTCCTTGCAATCTTAGCTTTATCATGAAATATGTGCATGGCTTCAGCTTCCTATTTGTGTTACTTTACAGTGAGCTGTGTGGCGGAGTTCCCGGGTTCATCTGGCTGCGGCGTTGAAGGCGCATTGCGTAAACAGAGCTTGACATTAGGATGGATGGTTAGATTGTGACGAGAGACAGAGATCGGGGCCAAACTCCCAGAGGGTCACAATGCAAACCAGTCTTTCCTGTTTCACGCTGCAGGGCGAACAAAAGGTGCCCGCTCAAAAGGCCCTTTAGTGGTAAAAATAGCCTTACAAGGTTAACAAGGAATGCAGTCATTTGCAAGGCCTTTCCTGCCAAACGGTTTATCAGCTGTCCTTAGGGAAAACGCCAGCCCCTTTTCTTTTTGACTCAGAGTCTAATGCTAGCGCTCTCCTCCTTCTCCTGATGCAACTCAGTGCTCACCAGTCCTCTCTCCATCTCTAACACACATGTATAGCACATAAGGGTGGACACAAAAACAGGAACAAGCCCTGCAGTAAATACTACCTTATTTATGTCAGAGAGGATTTGATTTCCATAGTTTGTCGTGTTCTTGCATTGGATTGCACTATTTTGTACTTTCATTACATCCATCTATACCCACACCAGGCTACACATGAAATGTTTCCTTGCCAACTTGACAGGGCACCACTTCAAGAGTAAGACGTAACAATATGTGGGAAATAAAGGACAGAAGTTTTGGAGTTAAAAAAAAAAAAAGAAGAAAACTGAAGTTTGTCTGTGTCAACACATAGTGAGTTGTGCAGTGACTAACCACTCTGCTATGCACACTGTTGCCTGAAATGTGGAATTGGGAATCTCAAAGTTTATTTTGGATAGAGATGCAGCCCATTTTGCCCTCTAGTATTCCAAATTGCTGTGCATTTCTTCTATTCCAAATAAAAGGGAAAACGGGGATCCGAGTGCAACCATATAAGGGATGTTTTTGCTCCTGACAATATAAAATGAGTCTATATGCATTTCTTAAGCAGAGAAGGTGTGTGTGTTCACATTTAATCATTACAAAGAGTCCAAAACAAAGAGTTACTAAAAATAGTGTCAAAGATATAAAGCAGTGTTCTTTAATTTCACTTTCAGTGGTTGAAGATTTGGCACTTTTAATAGATCATTCTCCTAAAGTTTGTAAAAGAAAGTACAGTTTGTACTGACTGCACATATTAAGCTAATAGATTACCAGTATTTACATATTCTGACTGGACACATTGTTTTATTGAAACAAACAATGTTATCTAGTGTATATTAAATATATCTAGGAATATTTTGCACCAGTGTGACTGAGATAAACAAAGATGGCTCATCTGGATCATCTGCTAACACATCTGGATTTTCTTCCCCCCAAAATGGCCATTTTAAAGTCTTCTTCTGTCTATCTTAATTTCAGTTTTGGTCAGTTGGGTGCTTTCTCCCCAGATGCAACTGATTATGCATGACACACGTTTTATACGACACCAGGACTTTCAGATTAATAAGAAATATACAAAACACTTTAATATTGCTGAATTACATGATTATTAATCCTGGAAATAAAGTCAATATACAATTATCTGTGATAAGCTTCCCCGTAATGAGCCATAGTTTAGGTAATTACTGGAAAATGCAGCTGAAGGACAATACACATAACTTGACCAACATTGATTGCTGGGATGATGATCCATGCCAAGTCAAAGAGATTAAAAACACGAGTGTGAGCTGAAAAGAAGCAACCAGATTTCCAGCTTTTGCTTCCTGTTTACAGCAGGACCAAGGGTCAGGGCCTCACAAGAGTGTTTACTTTAGTGAAACAAGCAAAACACGTATCCTGGTCTGCTCCAGCCTCAATACCCATGTCCGTCACTCTCCACATGAAGAATTAAAGAAGCTACATCTGGAGCAGAGCTTCACGGTCTATTGGAATGTCTGTTGTGGTTGGAAACTCTCTGTTTGGGGAGGAAAATGATCAGTCATCTATTCTAAAGCTCTGCCCCTGGCTGCAAATATCTGAATACATCTGATTCTTTGTCTGCACAACAGCAGGCAGTGTGCTTTAGTTCCCTGCTCTGGTATTTGCCTTTTATGTGACTGTCAAAGTGATGCTGCCTCATGGTTAATTTGAGTGAGCTGAGCACATTGTGTGGCAGTAGACCTGCAGCATTAGACAAAGTATATGAAAAAGGTAAGAAATGATGTGCTGCCAAGGGTTCATGTCAAACAAATGTTCAGCAGCAAGTACACTCAGACAGGGAGCTCTAAAAGAAGTATTAAATAAGAGGTGATGTTCCATATGCATTTCTTTCACTATAAAATAAGCTCTGACAAAGTAAATAGACACATACTTAACAAAGACAATTGTTTAACTCAAGTTTCAAAAAACTGATCAGCAGCACTGACACAATAGAGGCACTTATAGCTACATTGGCATCAATGGCAACCACATATACAGTAAGATTAGGCCTCTAACCAGCAATCCAATAATGTATGATCTATGAGTACTTAATGAAAAAAATAACATTTCTCTCCTGGGTTTATCAGTAAATAAGAAGTTTCATCTATTGGCACATAGAAATCAACTGTATGATGATATTACAGTAGATGTGAGACAGCAGTATGTTATTAAGACCAAAACATTTAGCACTTTGGTCAGTAATAATGGCAATAAATGACCACACATTGTATTGGCAGTACTTTATCTATAGTAAATATCTCTAAAAATGTATCATAATCCAAATTGGGGCTGGGCAATATGATCTAAAATGTATATCATGATAAATTGTCCCGATAACAATGACTTTAATAATAAGTATATCCTATTTAGTGCTAGCTTACCAATGTTTGTCTGGATTCATCATAGCCTGACCAGTTAAAGGCTGTAAACATTTGTTTAAAAACCACTGGTTGTAGCTATTGTAGGTATTTCATTATATGGATTTCAGACTTTTTATTTACTGAAAACTGCATATTTAAGGCTGGTAAGAGATTCACAATGTCGGTAATTCTGAGAATTTGGTTTATTGTCCAGCCCAAACCCAAATACCCTCTTCTTCTCAGAGAATCTGGTTAAGATCCGATATGACCATGCTGCCTTGTCACCCTGCCAATGTCCTGTCCACTTAGTCCTCAGATTTATCTCTAAACAAGCAAAGGCCACCTCCGCCAGAGGCACACTCTTATACAGCGGGCTTAATGACTTGTGTGTATTAATCACCTGCCACTCGCCTCAGCACAGTGACTTCATTAAGATGATCTATTAGAGAAGAGGGACGCTGGCACACGGATGCCCAATGTCTTCTAATCAGGACTGCCAGTCAGCTCAGACAACAGTACAGACAGGCTCAGCGCTGCGCTCAGGTATGGCAGAGATCAAAGTGAGGACATCCACCCCGGAGCTGCTGGCTGATTAATGTAACACTACACACACTGCCAAGGTCAGTGTTAGGTCCAGGAAAGGTACGCCAACTCTGAGCAGGAGTGAGACATCATTTGACAGCCTCAAAAATGTGTGACAGAACCCTCTCTGATCTGTGCCTGTAAGGAAAACTTATATTTTCTGTCACCTGCTGTGACCTTTATTAAAAAAAAAAGTATTCTTTAATTAAAATATCATCAAGAGTTACTGGCTGACAAAGGGTTTACAAGTGGAAGGTACTCGATACCTGCACCCATTTTATTTCAGCGTGCAAAAACAAAGTGTGCCCTGCCTTCCTCAAACAAACTTAAAATTTGCTTGACATCTATTTAACCAGTACCATCTCTTGAGATCACAATCTCAAGTTGAGGCCAAAATGGCAGCATAATCATGTTACACAGACCAACACAGAACCGAGGAAGAAAAGTAACATAAGAAAGAAAAAAAACATAAAAAGGTATTAAACAGATTAAAAACACCATTTCTCAGCAAAAACTAAAGCTGGACATTTTCAAGATTTACCACTATTCCATTTAAGATTTATCACCGTTGTCGATCCCTGTCTGTTTTCATTCACTCTTTCCAAAATCTGATGCCTTTTCATTTGATCTAAGCCCCAAAATTGCAAAACAGAGTTTTTTTATGAGAGGGTTGTTTGGGGACAGAGTCGAGTCAAACAGCGTACAAGACATTCTCAAGAATCAAAGCTTGTATTGGCCACAAAGCCCCGGGTGTTTATCAAGTGAAAGCCTTACACTTTTTGGCTTTGAACTTGAAGTCTGCTTGACCCTCATTTTCACTCCAAGCGAGATTATAATATTTTAATCAGCACTCAGCCAGACCTCAAACTAAGTTCGCTTTACACGGGGGGTGCAGTAAAAAAAAAAGAGCTTTTCCACAAACAAACAACAGGGGTCCTGTGATTGTTGACCCAGAGATAGCAGCATCAGCATTCCTCTGGATGTGTCAGACGGAGCTGAGGCCTGAGGGCAGGCCAGTCGGACTCAGCAGGGCTGGGCAGAGATCTCTGACTGTCTGAAAAAGCTTTAATACATCTGTGGGAAACAGCCCTTGGCGCACTTGAAGTTTGCCAAACTTGTTCTCTGGTCTATAACCTCCACAGTAGGTTGGAACGGAGCAGCAGTTTTCACCCGGGCTTGTACAGAGTCGGCTGTGTTTGTGTGTGCAGGGTTGAGAGGATAGAGGAGTATTTGCAGCTTCGGTGTGTGTGTGTGTGTGTGTGTGTGTGTGTGTGTGTGTGTGTGTGTGTGTGTGTGTGTGTGTGTGTGTGTGTGTGTGTGTGTGTGTGTGTGTGTGTGTGTTGGGGGGGGTCACTCTGTATAAATGGGACTTTACACTCCAACACCGCAGACCTCCACAGAAAACCACACGGCCCTCTGCTCAGCCCTCTGCTCAGAGATGCCGGGCCTGGCAAGAAGTCTGAAACTAGAGCTGACCGATGCATCAGCAGGCCGATGTCAGGCCATCACACATGTCGGCATGTTTGTTGGCAGATATGCAAAAACAAGTTGCAAAGCGGCAATAAATGTTTTAATGGCAGCATTCGTATGTATATTTGACTTGCTCTCATTTCAAGTATAAAATATCAGGGTTTCCCCCACAGCATAGTGTTGCAGAGTCTGATCCAATTTTTTATTATTCTCAGGTACTGATATTGTTATTGGCCTCAAAAATCCAGTATCGATTAGGCTCTAAAACTGGGTTTATACTTGACACAGGGGGTAAACGGCAGTCCCGCCATAGATGCCTACCCATTGATAGCACCACAGCAACATTAGACAGAGGTCATATTTAAATTATATTCCCCACAGTAATTGTGTTGACATTATTTTTACTTTGTGATGCTGCACACATACTTATCGAACGCATTCTTTCATTTACTGTGGCAGAGAGCAACAAGCAGAAGGTGACAAGGAGAAGATTACTTCCTTAATATTGCGTCTTATCAACAATCTCCACCGGCATCAGAAACTTGGAGAAAACACAAGCAGCAAAATCAATTTAACTATGGCGGCTACATGCGTAGAGAGGAGAGATCAGTAACTGTCAGACAGCTTGCTGTATGGCTAAGAGAGCTCTTAAACATGGATTACAACACAGTGAAGTGTAAAAGAGGCCAGTGGTAGACCTTAAATATCCTCCTTCCCTGCTTTAAACAGGATCACTGCAGCCCCACGCTGTGCCTCTGACCCCCAGAAGACTATAATAGTCTTGAGACTGTGACCCCTCTGCATGGACAAACTGAAAGGCTTTAAGAGTAACGGTAGTTTACCAAGCTTCTATCAACACCACTGGCTGGCACTGCACTGTACCTAGCTGAATATTAATCCAATGAATCACCGTATCAGTCTGAAAAACAGCAGTACTTTACCTGTCAACCTCGGGTGCAAAACAATCATCATCAATTCAGATAAGGATCCAGTTCTACAGTGCTTATTGGAGGCATTAAAATCAAGAGACAGGTGAAATTAAGAGTTGCAGGTAAGCAACACTTAATGAGTCAAACAGAAAAACGAAGGGTTACATGACAGGCAGTGTAAAACTGTAAAACATTGCTAATGGTTGACATTAACTGAATTTGTTTAATGCCATGGGATTACTCAAGATCATGGAAAATTGTGAAATGACACGGTTTGGCCTTGGATCCCTGATAAATATTTAGCTAGTGGTTGAATTCATGCATAACAGATTGGTTTCACATGACTGAAGAGAAAATGCCAAATCTGTTGTGCTTTTCAATTGACTTAAAATGCCATTTCTGCCTCTCAAGATAAAAACCATCACCCCCGTTCCTGCCAGAATGTGCTATATGTACACATATCTTAGTTATGCATCCATGACATCTAACTGAGGCAAAAACATGCAAAATAAAGATCTAAATAAGGTCAATTTACCAGTGGTTGAGTGCATGCAAGTCAAACATATTTCCTTTCAGTTCAAAAAACCTGACCAATGCCTGTTTTTGTGTTTTGCGTTCCGTTTCCTCCAGGTATAAACATTGTCATCCCAGGAAATAGAGAGCAGGCTGGACTCTCCTGTCCTGTTGTGCTGGAAGTCTTTATCTTTTTGTGTATTTGTTCAAGCCTCCTCCCTCATAAACACTGCTGCCTTGCTTCTCAATGGAGGAGATGCAGCTTTTAGTTACAGCCCCCATTAGCAGGTCATCTGCTTGTTTTCTCTATAATGTTTGACCGGGCAAAAGCCTCTACACAAACTGACATTGTTTGGTCCATGTTACTGACCAGCACAGAGGTGGAGGCTCAGCTTTCTAAGACACATCTATCAAAGGAAAGTGCAATTTTATTTCCTACACCTCTAAAAGTCTACCAGACAATGGTGGCTCAATTTTCTTGTCATGTCCAAAGATGCCAAAGATGTGTCAGGCAAAATCCTTGTATAAACAGGACCATACCAGAGCTTTCTGCATGTTTAGAACATTAACTACAAATATACTTTACATTAAGGCTAACAAGTTTGCACTATATTTTGGTGTGTTTTAGAAATGAACTAAAAGCAGTATGAAAATCTATTAGCTGATAGTTGCACTTAAAACAGCATTACCATGCAACAATAATGTAACACTGCCAAAAATCAATAAAGACTTGATGTTCATTGTGAAATATTATACAATTCAAGTTTCAATAGTCTGCCAACTGAATTTCATACTGTTCACTAATGAATGCAAATCAATGGCTGCCTGGAATATCATGAACATTGAAAATTTGTCACCAAAAATGTTAAGGATACATAATTTGTGAGCCAAAACTTGCAAAACAGGTCATTTAAGTGATAGTGATACTTAGAAATTAAGGGGACATTTAGGAGGAAAATCAATAGCTTAAGAGGTTTAAATAAATACAATGGTTAGTGCACATAAAACAGCATTTATACGGGAAATTCA